>JAMPIV010014040.1:0-44761 GCA_024509875.1 Oreohelix idahoensis | reverse complement strand
AAGTTGCTCAAGGCATAACACTTGACTAATCAGCTCATGCGTCCTTCGAGGTTCTATCAGGTCAAAACTCTTGGCCCGTCCTCGAGCTCAGGGTTAGGAACTTTGAGCCTGAATCTAATACTAAACTGTAATTCTAACCCAAACGACGGGGACGACCTCTCTGGATCGATAGATATTTGGGCGAAATCAGACATACGATCCACAGCACTGCATTTCAATCAGAAGGAGTCGTGCGTTAGTGAATGTCTTGAGTTTGACATCCTGTTTGACATCACCACCACCATCATCAACATTTTTCATCACAATCATCATTATCATTATTATTTTCTTTTGCGCTCCTTGCAGGACACGGTGCCACCACGATTGCTGGTCCCTTGCAAGAAGCCTGCACATAGCATTCACTTGTTCTTGCACTGGTGGTTTCAAATTGTTGTATACGATGAGGTTTCTAGCCCAACACACAACATCATATTAGCATCCCATCACACAGCCTCATATTAGTAGCACAACACACAACCTCATATTTATATCCCAACACACAACCTCATATTAGTAGCCCAACACACAGCCTCATATTAGTAGCCCAACACACAGCCTCATATTAGTAGCCCAACACACAGACTCATATTAGTAGCCCAACACACAGCCTCATCTTACCAGCCCAACACATAACCTCACATTAGTAACCGAACACACAGCCTCATATTAGTAGCCCAACACACAACCTCATATTTATATCCCAATACACAACCTCATATTAGTAGCCCAACACACAACCTCATATTAGTAACCCAACACACAGCCTCGTATTAGTAGCCCAACACACAACCTCATATTAGTATCCCAACACACAGCCTCATCTTACCAGCCCAGAACACAACCTCAAATTAGTAGCCCAACACACAACCTCATATTTATATCCCAACACACAACCTCATATTAGTAGCCCAACACACAACCTCATCTTACCAGCCCAGAACACAACCTCATATTAGTAACCCAACACACAACCTCATATTAGTAGCGCAACACACAACCTCATCTTACCAGCCCAGCACACAACCTCATATTAGTAACCCAACACACAGCCACATATTAGTAACCCAACACACAACCTCATATTACCAGCCCAACACACAACCTCATAATACCAGCCCAACACACAGCCTCATATAGTAGCCCACAAAATCACCTAATATTACCAGCCAAACACACAACCTCATATAGGTAACCAAACACACAGCCTAATATTAGTAGCCCAAAACATAACCTCATATTAGTAGCCCAGCCCACAGCCTCATATTAGTAGCCCAACACACAACCTCATATTACCAGCCCAACACACAACGTCATATAAGTAGCCCAACACCCAACCTCATATTACCAGCCCAACACACAACCTCATATTAGTAGCTCAACACACAACCTCATATTACCAGCCCAGCACACAACCTCTTATTAGTAACCAAACACACAACCTCATATTACCAGCCCAACACACAACCTCAAATTAGTAGCCCATTACACAACCTCATATTACCAGCCTAACACACAACCTCATATTAGTAGCCCAACACACAACCTCATATTACCAGCCCAGAACACAACCTCATATTAGTAACCCAACACACAACCTTATAATAGTAGCCCAACACACAACCTCATATTACCAGATCAACACAAAACCTCATATTACCAGCCCAACACACAACCTCAGATTACCAGCCCAACACATAACCTAATATTAGTAGCCCAACACACACCCTCATATTAGTAGCATAACATACAAACTCATATTACCAGCCCAACACACTAACTCATATTAGTAGCCCAAAGCACAACCTCATATTACCCGCTCAACACACAACCTCAAATTAGTAGCCCAACACACAACCTCATATTATCAGCCCAACACACAACCTCAAATTAGTAGCCCAACACACAACCTCATATTATCAGCCCAACACACAACCTCAGATTAGTAGCCCAACACACAACCTCATATTACAAGCCCAGCACACAACCTCATTTTAGTAACCCAACATACAGCCTCATATTAGTAGCCCAACACACAACTTCATATTACCAGCCCAACACACAACCTCATATTAGTAGCCCAACACACAACCTCTTATTATCAGCCCAACACACAACCCCAAATTAGTAGCCCAACACACAACCTCATCTTACCAGCCCAAAACACAACCTCATATTAGTAGCCCAACACACAACCTCATATTACCAGCCCAACACCGAACCTCATATTACCAGCCCAAGAAACAACCTCATATTAGTAGCTCTACACACAACCTCATATTACCAGCCAAACACACAACCTCATATTATTAGTCCAACACACAACCTCATATTACAAGCCCAACCCACAACCTCAAATTAGTAGCTCAACACACAACCTCATATTACCAGCCCAACACACAACCTCATAATAGTAGCCCAACACAAAATCTCATATTACTAGCCCAACACTCAACCTCATATTACCACCTCAACACTCAACCTCATATGACCAGCCCAAGACAAAAATCTCACATTAGTAGCCCAACACACGACCTCACATTAGTAGCCCAGCACAAAAACCTCATACTAACAGCCCAACACACAACCTCATATTAGTAGCCCAACACACAACCTCATATTAGTAGCCAAACACACAACCTCATTTTACCAGCTCAACACACAACCTCACATTAATAGCCCAACACACAACCTCACATTAGTAGCCCAACACACAACCTCACATTAATAGCCCAACACACAACCTCACATTAATAGCCCAACACACCACCACACATTAGTAGCCCAACACACAACCTCACATTAATAGCCCAACACACAACCTCACATTAAAAGCCCAACACACAACCTCACATTAATAGCCCAACACACAACCTCATATTAGTAGCCCAACACACAACCTCACATTAGTAGCCCAACACACAACCTAATATTATTAGCCCAACACACAACCTCACATTAGTAGCCGAACACACAACCTCACATTAGTAGCCCAACAAATAACCTCATTTTAGTAGCCCAACACACAACGTCATATTACTAGCTCAACACATTACCTCACATTAGTAACCCAACATACAACCTCATAATACCAGCCCAACACACAACATCATATTAGTAGCCCAACACACAACCTCACATTACCAGCCCAACACACAACCTCAAATTAGTAGCCCAACACACAACCTCATCTTACCAGCCCAACACACAACCTCAAATTAGTAGCCCAACACACAACCTCCTATTACCAGCCCAACACACAACCTCATATTACGAGCCCAACACACACCCTCAAATAAATATCCCAACACACAACCTCATATTACCAGCCCAACACACAACCTCATATTACCAGCCCAACACACAACCTCACATTATTAGCCCAACACACAACCTCATATTACCAGCTCAACACACAACCTCAAATTAGTAGCTCAACACAAAATCTCATATTACCAGCCCAACACTCAACCTCATATTACCAGACCAAGACTTAACCTCATATTACCAGCCCAACACAAAAACCTCACATTAGTAGCCCAACACACAACCCCACATTAGTAGCCCAGCACACAACCACATATTACCAGCCCAACACACAACTTCATATTAGTAGCCCAACACAAAACCACATATTAGTAGCCCAACACACAACCTTATTTTACCAGCCCAACACACAACCTTACATTAATAGCCCAACACACAACCTCAAATTAGTAGCCCAACCCACAAACTCACATTAGTAGCCCAACACACAACCTCACTTTAGTAGCCCAACACACAACCTCACATTAATAGCCCAACACACAACCACACTTTAGTAGCCCAATACACAACCACATATTAGTAGCCCAACACACAACTTCACATTAATAGCCTAACACACAACGACACATTAGTATCCCAACACACAACCTCAAATTAATAGCCTAACACACAACCTCACATTAGTAGCCCAACACACAAAATCACATTAGTAGCCCAGCACACAACCTCATATTACCAGCCCAAAACACAACCTCATATTAGTAGCCCAACAAACAACCTCATATTAGTAGCCCAACACACAACCTCATATTAGTAGACCAGCACACAACCTCATATTACCAGCTCAACACATTACCTCACATTAGTAGCCCCACATACAACCTCATATTACCAGCCAAACACACAACCTCATATTAGTAGCCCAAAACACAACCTCACATTACCAGCCCAACACACAACCTCATATTAGTAGCCCAAAACACAACCTCACATTACCAGCCCAACACACAACCTCACATTAGTAGCCCAACACACAACCTCATCTTACCAGCCCAACACACAACCTCATATTAGCAGCCCAACACAAAACCTCATATTACCAGCGCAACACACAACCTCATATTAGTAGCCCAACACACAACCTCATCTTACCAGCCCAACACACAACCTCATATTACGAGCCCAACACACACCCTCAAATTAGTAGCCCAACACACAACCTCACATTACCAGCCCAACACACAACCTCATATTAGTAGCCCAACACACAACCTAATATTACCTGTCCAACACACAACCTCAAATTAGTAGCCCAACACACAACCTCATCTTACCAGCCCAACACACAACCTCATATTAGTAGCCCAACACACAACCTCATCTTACCAGCCCAACACACAACCTCATATTACGAGCCCAACACACACCCTCAAATTAGTAGCCCAACACACAACCTCACATTACCAGCCCAACACACAACCTCATATTAGTAGCCCAACACACAACCTCACATTACCAGCCCAACACACAACCTCAAATTAGTAGCCCAACACACAACCTCATCTTACCAGCCCAACACACAACCTCAAATTAGTAGCCCAACAAACAACCGCATCTTACCAGCCCAACACACAACCTCATATTACGAGCCCAACACACACCCTCAAATTAGTAGCCCAACACACAACCTCACATTACCAGCCCAACACACAACCTCATATTAGTAGCCCAACACACAACCTCACATTACCAGCCCAACACACAACCTCAAATTAGTAGCCCAACACACAACCTCATCTTACCAGCCCAACACACAACCTCAAATTAGTAGCCCAACACACAACCTCATCTTACCAGCCCAACACACAACCTCATATTACGAGCCCAACACACACCCTCAAATTAGTAGCCCAACACACAACCTCACATTACCAGCCCAACACACAACCTCAAATTAGTAGCCCAACACACAACCTCATATTACCAGCCCAACACACAACCTCATATTACCAGCCCAACACACAACCTCATATTACCAGCTCAACACACAACCTCAAATTAGTAGCTCAACACAAAATCTCATATTACCAGCCCAACACTCAACCTCATATTACCAGAACAAGACTTAACCTCATATTACCAGCCCAACACAAAAACCTCACATTAGTAGCCCAACACACAACCCCACATTAGTAGCCCAGCACACAACCACATATTACCAGCCCAACACACAACTTCATATTAGTAGCCCAACACAAAACCACATATTAGTAGCCCAACACACAACCTTATTTTACCAGCCCAACACACAACCTTACATTAATAGCCCAACACACAACCTCAAATTAGTAGCCCAACCCACAAACTCACATTAGTAGCCCAACACACAACCTCACTTTAGTAGCCCACCACACAACCTCACATTAATAGCCCAACACACAACCACACTTTAGTAGCCCAATACACAACCACACATTAGTAGCCCAACACACAACTTCACATTAATAGCCTAACACACAACGACACATTAGTAGCCCAACACACAACCTCAAATTAATAGCCTAACACACAACCTCACATTAGTAGCCCAACACACAAAATCACATTAGTAGCCCAGCACACAACCTCATATTACCAGCCCAAAACACAACCTCATATTAGTAGCCCAACAAACAACCTCATATTAGTAGCCCAACACACAACCTCATATTAGTAGCCCAACACACAACCTCATATTACCAGCTCAATCAATTACCTCACATTAGTAGCCCAACATACAACTTCATATTACCAGCCAAACACACAACCTCATATTAGTAGCCCAAAACACAACCTCACATTACCAGCCCAACACACAACCTCATATTAGTAGCCCAAAACACAACCTCACATTACCAGCCCAACACACAACCTCACATTAGTAGCCCAACACACAACCTCATCTTACCAGCCCAACACACAACCTCATATTAGTAGCCCAACACACAACCTCATATTACCAGCCCAACACACAACCTCATATTAGTAGCCCAACACACAACCTCATCTTACCAGCCCAACACACAACCTCATATTACGAGCCCAACACACACCCTCAAATTAGTAGCCCAACACACAACCTCACATTACCAGCCCAACACACAACCTCATATTAGTAGCCCAACACACAACCTCATATTACGAGCCCAACACACACCCTCAAATTAGTAGCCCAACACACAACCTCACATTACCAGCCCAACACACAACCTCATATTAGTAGCCCAACACACAACCTCATATTACCTGCCCAACACACAACATCATATTAGTAGCCCAACACACAATCTTATATTACCAGCCCAACACACAACCTCATATTAGTAGCCCAACACACAACCTCATATTACCAGCCCAACACACAACCTCATATTAGTAGCCCAACACACAACCTCATATTACCAGCCCAACACACAACCTCATATTAGTAGCCCAACACACAACCTCATATTAGCAGCCCAACACACAACCTCATATTAGTAGCCCAACACACAACCTCATATTACGAGCCCAACCCACAACCTCATATTAGTAGCCCAACGCACAGCTTTACATTACCAGCCCAACACACAACCTCAAATTAGTAGCCCAACACACAACCTCATATTAGTAGCCCAACACGCAACTTCATATTACCAGCCCAACACACAACCTCATATTACCTGCCCAACACACAACCTCAAATTAGTAGCCCAACACACAACCTCATATTAGTAGCCCAACACACAACCTCATATTACCTGCCCAACACACAACCTCAAATTAGTAGCCCAACACACAACCTCATATTACCAGCCCAACAGACAACTTCATATTAGAAGCCCAACACACAACCTCATATTACCTGCCCAACACACAACCTCAAATTAGTAGCCCAACACACAACCTCACATTACCAGCCCAACACACAACCTCATATTAGTAGCCCAACACACAACCTCATATTACCAGCCCAACATACAACTTCATATTAGTAGCCCAACACACAACCTCATATTACCTGCCCAACACACAACCTCAAATTAGTAGCCCAACACACAACCTCATATTACTAGCCCAACACACAACCTCATATTACCAGCCCAACACACAACCTCATATTACCAGCCCAACACACAACCTCATATTACCAGCCCAGCACACAGCCTCATATTACCAGCCAAACACACAACCTCATATTTGTAGCCCAACACACAACCTCATATTACCAGCTCAACACAAAAACCTCACATTAGTAGCCAAACACACAACCTCATGTTACAAGCCCAACACACAACCTCACATTAATAGCCCAACACACAACCTCACATTAGTAGCCCAACACACAACCTCACATTAGTAGCCCAACACACAACCTCACATTAATAGCCCAACACACAACCTCACATTAGTAGCCCAACACACAACCTCACATTAATAGCCCAACACACAACCTCACATTAGTAGCCCAACACACAACCTCACATTAATAGCCCAACACACAACCTCACTTTAGTACTGATAAAGGAAACGAAACAATTTCCGAAGACAGACTTATCTTTGTTGAACAATAAACTGTGCAAAAAAAAGAAACGTAACATTATTGCAGTGGTAATGGACACCAAATTTAAAACTTGTACCAAAATTTTATTTTACGGAATTAATGTTTCAATCTTGGCATGAAGAAACTTTCAGACTTTAACAATGAAATGATGTTCAATAAATTTGGTTTAGACTTTTATTCTTTGCGACTGAGGCCTCCGTTTCAGTAAGGTGTATGGCCTCCTCTGGCCTCTATCAGAGAACGACATCTGCTTGACATGGATTCGATTAGCCGTTGGATCTGTTGTTGTGGGATGGCTGCCCACTCTTCCCGCAGTGCAAGAGACAACTGTCGGAGATTGGCTGGAGCCACGTCTCGCTGTCGGAGTCGTCTGTCGAGTTCATCCCATAAGTGTTTTACGGGGTTCATGTCTGATGACATGGCTGGCCACGGAATGGTCTGGACGTTGTTGTCAGCGAGGAACTGGGTGGTGAGTTGTGCCACATGAGGTCGAGCGTTATCCTGCTGAAAAATCGACCCTCGTGCAGCCAGGAGTGGAAGGACGTGAGGACGAAGAATTTCAGCGACGTATCGTTGGGCATTTAGGCGTCCTTCAATTTGCACCAGGTCACTTCTTCCCATGAAGTTGATCGCCCCCCACATCAGTACACCTCCACCACCATGTGGAGGAGCCTCATCAACGCTGTTCTGGGCGTAGCGCTCATGGACTCTGCGGTAAACTCTTCTCCGTCTATCGTGTCGCTGGAGCACAAAAAATGATTCATCACTAAACCAAACCCGTCTCCAGTCATTCACAACGGTCCATTGACGATGCTGGTTCGCCCACTGCAGTCGGTTCTGGCGATGCCGGTCCGTAAGAAGAGGACCTCTGTAGGGTCTTCTAGCCCAAAGACCAGAGTCGTGCAGCCGGTTCCTGACCGTTTGATCTGAAATTCGACGAGCTGCTGACATTGACTGGACTGTGGAGGACGCAAATGCAAGTCGATTCCTGAGTTGACGCAGCCGTGTGAAGCGGTCTTCGGCAGGAGTTGTGACTCTGAGTCTTCCACTGCGCGGCCGGTGTGCCACTGAGCCAGTTTCTTGAAATCGCCTCCAAAGGCGACTAATGGTGCTTCTAACCAAATTAAATTGTCTGGCCACTACACTTTGTGACTGTCCAGTCTGTAAATGTCCAATGATGATGAGCCGTTGTTCTGTAGTGAGATGAGTCATACTTGCGCATTGAATTTTCAATTGAATTTATTCGAGAAGCGTCAATCTTTTATAGGCATTCAATAATATGGTCAGAGACTTTTGTGTTCAGTAAGTTTCACGGAATTCTCATGAACCTGTCACGAGTTATTGTCAAAAATGTTGTTTTGACCTTGACCTCTTTCATGACCTCACGAATCATGAGGTGAGTACAATTCAGGTAACCACGAGAAGTTAATGACCAGGTGGACACAGTCGATAGGTTGACTGATGTCCAATCAGCGAATATCTTTTATAAAAGTAACACCAAATTTTTGTGAACAGTATATTTCAGCACAATAAGATTGTGTGGGTCTGAGAAATGGAGAGCAACTAAAACAACAACCAAAAAGCTACAGACTTTTATAAACGGGTGTTTGCGTAGAATAGAAGGACTGAAATGGTATGACAAAGTCACAAATGTAGAATTGATGACAAGAACCAGACAAGTGCCAGTGGAACAAGAGTTGAGAAAAAGACGCTGGCGATGGATAGGACACACACAGAGGAAACAGGTTGATAGCATTACAAGGGCAGTCTTTGTTCTGGAGTCCCCAGGAAAAGAGAGGCAGAGGTAGACAAAAAACACATGGAGAAGAGAGCTAGATACAGCATGAAAATGACGAGGGAAAACATGGAAAGCACTTGAGCGAATGGCACGTGACAGGAGGACTTGTCATGTGTTTGTTGAAGGCCTATGCTCCTCGGGGAGCTAAAGGGTATTGATTCATTTACTGACAATAGGATTCAGGTAAATTTAGGGCCCGTTCAAAGTCATTCGTTCTTTAAAAAAAAAAAAAAAAAAACGTAATGATTACTTAAAGCTAAAATGTAATTATCTAGATTTTCTGAATGTCTGGTGACGTGTGGTCTCGTTTCTGTCTTCGAGACTGTTATGAGATTTACATTAAGAGGCGACAGTCGCGGAAACGCATTGTCTAGAAGTGACAATGCCTGAGAAAGACGAGATATAATATTGAATTTTAAAAATGTCGTTACCTGAAGAACAGAGAAAAGATAGGCTGAGAAATATAGATTTTAAACTCGTAAGATAGTTTATTACTTTATTGTGACGGAATAGATTGTTACGGAAATGGAAATGTAACATTTTTACTTGTAAAATGAAATGAATGTCTGATGTTTCCATTACTCTTTCTGTTTTTGTTGTAGTTGTGCGTCCTCGAGAGTTATGAAGCTAGAAGACTGTGATCGTTAATTATTGATACTTTGTGCCGACTGGTTTTTGGAGGTCTTTGAAAAGACAAAGAAAGGGTAGGACTACTGTACCCTCACGTTTGTCAAACAAGGCGACTAATATGAACTTGTAAATAAATGTTACACATATAAAGGTATGTTTTAGGCACTCATGAGAGATACATAAGTAGAAAACTAGACAACATAAAAATAACGGAAGTAATAAGCTTACCAGAGACTCGAACGCAGGACCATCCAAACGGCAACACCGCCTAGCTACGGAAGCGAATCTCCCTGTCCTCCCTGATAGCTAGACACCACATAAATAGTGCTGTGTGGACAGGGGTTTTTAAAGCGATTTTTCCCACGTAACACAGGATATGAAGGATAGTACGATTTGCTTCCGCAGCTAGGAATTGTTGCCGTTCGGAAGGTCATGTGTTCGATTCTCCTGTAAGCCGCTCATTTCTGTTGCTTTTCTGTTGTCTATTTTTCTACTTCTTTATTTGTCACGGGTACTTGAAACATACCTTTATGTGTGTACTAGAGTAAAAGCCCGTCATAAGACGGGAATTAAATTCGAAAGCACCAATACCTAACGGCAATTTTACTTATTCAAAAGTATTTTTGAAAACCACTGTGCATCACTACAGTACACGAACTACGTAGCAGCAGCGAGGATCTCAATGTGTGTATACGGGATCACACATTCTATAAATATATTTTTGTGCACACCGTCATTTGCGCATTCGTCTTTGGTAAGTGTTACTAGTTTCGGGAGAGTACATATAAGGGAAACAATACAATTAATGTCTAACTTTCCACCAAAGTTGCATCCCTTAGCTTTACGCACTGACAGAAAAAGCTGGGATTTTATATATAGGATCATTTATTTACTGTTTAAAGCTCTCGGGTTTCCCCTTTTTATCTATTTACATTTGAAATTGTGTTTGGGGGCTAGCAGATCTTATCAAGTAAAACAGGGTGCGAATGCTTGGTGCAGGGTGTGAATGCGTGGTGCAGGTTGTGAATGCGTGGTGCACGTTGTGAATGTTTGGTGGAGGGTATGAAAGCGTGGTGCAGGGTGTGAATGTTTGGTGCAGGGTGTGAATGTTTGGTGCAGGTTGTGAATGTTTGGTGCAGGGTGTGAATGTTTGGTGCAGGGTGTGAATGTTTGGTGCAGGGTGTGAATGTTTGGTGCAGGGTGTGAATGTTTGGTGCAGGGTATGAATGTTTGGTGCAGGGTGTGAATGTTTGGTGCAGGGTGTGAATGTTTGGTGCAGGGTGTGAATGTTTGGTGCAGGGTGTGAATGTTTCGTGCAGGGTGTGAATGTTTGGTGCATGCTTCTTGCAAAGGAATCGACTACTGTGATGGTTCAATGCTATGTAAAGAGCTGAATGGAGAATGTGGTGGATGATAACGATATTTGTCAATGAGATACAGAAAGTACAAGGGAAGAAGTCTTGTCTTTACATGTCTTGTCATGCCACGGGTGAACCCTGATAAATTCTGTCCTCTAACCAATTTTAGTCTCCTAATGTCTTGTTGGTGCATGACTAGATTGGAACCTGGCCTGGAGGAAGACAGCCGATAGGATAGTATGGCGCTCTCTCTTTGAAATCTCTACACTTTACGGTAGAAGAACGACTTAGTAAGTAAATCAGTAAATGTCTTGTTGGTCGCCAGATTGACAGAGTGGTTAGAGCGCTGGTCTCCCGCGGCAAAGGTGCCGGGCTCGATTAACTGATTCATTACGTCGACACGCTCCAGTTTACCCAGCTGTAAATGGCTACCTGACTTTGCTCTTGAGTTAGAGAAGGCACAGGTAGCGAGGAAGGGAATCTCTCGATGTTGGACTTAGTATAGTGAAGTCTCTAACAGTTTACGTCCCTACGGGAGTATCTGCTATGGAACCACCTATCTTTGTCTTGAAATGAAGCGGCTTGCGGCGATAAACTTTTCGTTCTTAAACTAAGTGAGGCGCATTGGCTGATGGAAGAAGTGATCACATGAAGATTACAATTACCCATATTTGCGTAGGCGTTATGGAATTCCATGGGGGAGACAATGAAAGAATTTGACTCTCAGGCGACTAATGTGTGGTTAACATTATGGCTAGCAACATCGTCATGTAAAACAAATTGCTACAGATACCATTTTTTACAAGAACGTGTAACCGCTTGTTGCCAGGACCAGCAGCAATGCTTGCACTATGCTCCGTTTGGTTCTTAATTCTCAGGGGTCATAATCAAATAAATCAATACTCGAGAGATATCAAAGGACGTAACTCAAATGTTAAAACTATTATTTTATGTTTGTAATTAATGTCATTAAATTTGTAATTAATAACCACATGTTTGCATATTTTACAAGACAATTAAAAATCTTTAACTAACATTTTAATTTAATGAGGAAATAGAAAAAAAATTAGTTTTATGTAGCACTTTCTTTTCTAACTATGTAATTTTAATGGAACTGATTTTGCTATGTGGTTTTAAATTACATCAAGGCTGTATCGACACATACATTAATACAAAAATTGGGTTGTTTCCGCACTCTTCATTGCATACAGACAATTTCATCAGTGCTCCGATCTCCTCCCTTAGATCATTCTAGGAGGATCTCTTTACAGTGCATGAATTCTAATGTGTGCATATAGAAATCACACATTCTATAAATATTTTTCTTCATATTCACTGTGCTGGGATTGAACCCGGTATCTTTAGAATTAGAGGCGGGCACCATACCCTCTGAACCACTCCAACCTCCGTATGGAGTGCAAAGAAAAATGTCGAGGACAAGAATGATATTTGTATATATGTATGAAGGAATTAAAATCTTTAATTTGCTTTCTTTTTTAACAAATGTGACAATCCCTGCTATAACACGTTTCAATAGCTTTGCCCTAAAACAAATGTAATTATCTGATTAACCGTTGTTGAGATTCCCCCCCCCCATTATTTATTGAACGTATTAATGCCATTTTTTGCATACGATGTTATATTGGGTTAGACCCAACACATATATACTTTATATCTGTGCATCTTGTCTAGTTCCCATAAACGAATGAAATCCTTTGATCTTTGTCGGCATACTAATTATTGTGTATCGAGAAAAGAAATTTTACCGCTTTAGTCGCAGATTCTGTGAATTGATTAGGCATAGGCGTGTCTACTATTACAATAATGTGGCCATCACGTTTGCATTTGAATACCTGTTGAAGATGATTTTCTTAAATGATCTGCATGCGAGATATTCGTGACATTGTTTGTCATTGACATTTAGTGCGCTACTTCATTGATCTAATTATTTCAATAGGTATCACCACTTTGCGGTTCATAAATACCATAATGGAACGTTGCTCCTCTACTGTGCTTGTAAATAACGGTAAGGTCATCTTTAAAGAAATTAAACTTCATCCGAATCATAATCAGATGTCTCTGAGAAATTGATAATCAATCTCGGCTGAATGAAGGACAAACCATCATTCGTCCAATATTCCTCTTCCTCTTGTAACACATGGTTCTCACATTTCTTCCAATAATCCCTGGCTATATTGGAGATGGCGGCTTTTGTAAGTATTTCAACATGTTTTAATTTGAACGTTCTATTTTTTGTTGCTACCTATTCCTTAATTTTAGCCAAGACTAATTCTATTGGGTTTAAGTGAGAATGGTAAGGAGGCAATCTTAAACATCTGTGACCATGTTCATGGATTGTCTTGTCTATGTGAAATATCTTTGTATGCTGTGTCTTTTTTACAATTCCAAGTAATTCAGGCTTCAGGGACATTCCGTTGAATGGAATGTTGTTTTTGGTCAGCCAAGTCTTTATTACATCTTTAGTACTTGATGAATTAGGAACTTTATCTTCTGGTGCCACAACGTTGTGATATGAAGCATTGTCCATTATCAAACACGACGGTCTATCCAATGAAGGAAGTACATGATTCACAATCCAATCTTGAAATATCTTGCCATTCATCTCTGTATGATAATCCCTATTATCATTGGATTTTGAAACAAATATGAGTTCAGTATTATTTAGAAGCCCATGATGGATGCTTCCTGCTTGTGCAATTATTAGGCGCTGTCCTTTGCTGCTTGATACTAGTCTCTTAGTTGTCCCATCAGATGATTTCCATTCTCGTTCATTACTGTGGTGCGCATTGATCCAAGTTTCATCTAAATACACAAAATCATAACAATGTCTTCTCATTTCTCTGACCTCGCGTAAATATTTGCTTCTCATTGCAACTATATGAGGCTTCTCACAAATAAGGTTTCTACCACCAACATATTTTCTAAAAGTGAATCCCAAACTCCTAATAGTCCTCCATAGCGTAGATTTGGAAATATCAATGTCATTATTCTTTCTTAACCAAATTTTCAATTTCCTTAAAGTCACTGCCTCATTATTGTGAAACATATTGCAAATTTCTCTGCGGATCAATTCTCTGTCAAAATTATCCACCACTCTTGGCCTAATTTTCGTGTGTAAAACACTGGAATTAGAAATTTCAGATGTCGCTATCCAGCGGTGCAATGATCGTTTGCTTACCCCCAAGGCATGAATAGTCCTCTTTGTGGGTTTGAAATAGAATGATATAGTTTTCCTCGAGGAGCGTCATTGCAGAAATACTTAAAAATCCTATTTGTGATTTGCTGTAATGTCATAAAATGTACTCGCAGACTCATTTTTCCTACTTAACCATACAATACTTTTTGTAGACACACCTTTGATTGACAATGTGTGTGTAACACCGGATATAAACTGTTTTATGTTCAAGAAGTGCAATTTCACGAAATTTCACGATAAAATCATGCCAATTGTTTGATAAAACAATCATGTGCAAATGAGGTCGTATAATTTGCTGTAGACATTTCAATATGTGTGTGTGTGATGTGTGTTGGCAAGTAGGATTTTGATATTATATCGCAAAGAAACGAAAATTGAAACCAATGGCCGCATTTTAATTAAAAATTTAATTCAAAGGTCTATACCATTTCAAATTCACACACAAAATTTCACTTCTATGCGTTATCTATTCCCTGACATATAGCATTTTGAAATTGGGCAAAGCATGTGAAACGTGCTATAGTGATCTCAACGCTAGGAAAATGGGATAAATCACTTGTTACGCTTTTGCAGTAGTAATTTATTTAGTACTTTGGGTTTACTTAATAAGATTCCTAGCCCAAAGACACAAGCTAACCTCAGTTGCCTCATACGGGCATTTCAGTATTTCAGTTTGAAAGATTACAGAAAGAAAAAAGTGAATAGGAAATGTTGAGAAAAATCATGAGAGTACGGACAGTAAACAATAGATATGTAATGAAATAGGGTTGAGTTGCAAAGAATAGATTCAGATTCAGAACAATTTTCATATTAATTTTTTTGCTCGCATATAAGAGAAGCAAGGGTGCTCAAAAACCATACGGTGAAGAGAAAATGGAGGCAGACGTCCAAGTGATTACTATGACATGGAAAAACTTTGCACGATCGGCACAAGTCCGAAAGCTGTGCGTAAATTAATTAAAGGTCTTTACTCTGAAGAGATCTCCAATGCGAAAAGGGAATACATTTTGCTTTAGAAAGAGCTAGAAGAAAAGAAAAACACGTGACAAAAGCGAAGAAGTACTGTATTGTGAGACGTCAAAAACAAGCCTCTAATTTCGGTAATTAAATTGATTATCTCCCATATGTGCGCCGTAATAAACCCGCCAGATTTCATGTCACCTACTTGCCGATACCACTGGTTGGTCTCTGTTATGATTGGGCTTATGAATATTCATAACATTGTTTAGTTTATGTGACATTGTGGGCATTCATTAGTTTACTAGTTTCATTCATTCATTCACTCATTCATTCCTTCATTCATGTTTTAATGCATTCATTCATTCACCTCTCTACCCAGCTCAACAAGAACATTCGCCTTCAACAAACTTATACCAAGTCTTACTGACCTGTGTCTTTAACTCAAGGTCTTTCTATGCCTTTCTTCACCCCCTTTATGTCACTCTCCAGTTTCTCTTTTCCTTGTGTTCTTTAAGCTTCCTCCCCCCCCCCCCTCTTTTACCCTGGGGCTTACAGAAACTAAGGATTGCCTGGTAATGCTGTCCACACGTTACCTCAATGTGTGTCCTCTCCATCTCCAGCGTTTTATTCTCATTTCGTGTTCCACTGCACTTGTCTGGTTCTTGTCATCTCTTGTTCCACTGGCACTTGTCTGGTTCTTGTCATCTCTTGTTCCACTGGCACTTGTCTGGTTCTTGTCATCTCTTGTTCCACTGGCACTTGTCTGGTTCTTGTCATCTCTTGTTCCCCTGACACGTGTCTGGTTCTTGTCATCTCTTGTTCCCCTGACACTTGTCTGGTTCTTGTCATCTCTTGTTCCGCTGGCACTTGTCTGGTTCTTGTCATCTCTTGTTCCGCTGACACTTGTCTGGTTCTTGTCATCTCTTGTTCCGCTGACGCTTGTCTGGTTCTTGTCATCTCTTGTTCCGCTGACACTTGTCTGGTTCTTGTCATCTCTTGTTCCGCTGACACTTGTCTGGTTCTTGTCATCTCTTGTTCCGCTGACACTTGTCTGGTTCTTGTCATCTCTTGTTCCGCTGGCACTTGTCTGGTTCTTGTCATCTCTTGTTCCGCTGGCACTTGTCTGGTTCTGGTCATCTCTTGTTCCACTGACACTTGTCTGGTTCTTGTCATCTCTTGTTCCGCTGACACTTATCTGGTTCTTGTCATCTCTTGTTCCGCTGACACGTGTCTGGTTCTTGTCATCTCTTGTTCCGCTGACACTTGTCTGGTTCTTGTCTTCTCTTGCTCCACTGGCACTTGTCTGGTTCTTGTCATCTCTTTTTCCGCTGACACTTGTCTGGTTCTCGTCATCTCTTGTTCCGCTGACACTTGTCTTGTTCTTGTTATCTCTTGTTCCGCTGACACGTGTCTGGTTCTTATAATCTCTTGTTCCGCTGGCACTTGTCTGGTTCTTGTCATCTCTTGTTCTGCTCACACTTGTCTGGTTCTTGTCATCTCTTGTTCCGCTGACACTTGTCTGGTTCTTGTCATCTCTTGTTCCGCTGACACTTGTCTGGTTCTTGTCATCTCTAGTTCCGCTGACACTTGTCTGGTTCTTGTCATTTCTTGTTCCACTGGCACTTGTCTGGATCTTGTCATCTCTTGTTCCACTGACACTTGTCTGGTTCTTGTCATCTCTTGTTCCACTGACACTTGTCTGGTTCTTGTCATCTCTTGTTCCGCTGACACTTGTCTGATTCTTGTCATCTCTTGTTCCACTGACACTTGTCTGGTTCTTGTCATATCTTGTTCCACTGGCACTTGTCTGGTTCTTGTCATCTCTTGTTTCACTGCCACTTGTCTGGTTCTTGTCATCTCTTGTTCCACAGGCACTTGTCTGGTTCTTGTCATCTCTTGTTCCACTGGCACTTGTCTGGTTCTTGTCATCTCTTGTTCCGCTGGCACTTGTCTGTGTCATCTCTTGTTCCACTGACACTTGTCTGGTTCTTGTCATCTCTTGTTCCACTGACACTTGTCTGGTTCTTTTTTCATCTCTTGTTCCACTGGCACTTGTCTGGTTCTTGTCATCTCTTGTTCCGCTGGCACTTGTCTGATTCTTGTCATCTCTTGTTCCACTGACACTTGTCTGGTTCTTGTCATATCTTGTTCCACTGGCACTTGTCTGGTTCTTGTCATCTCTTGTTTCACTGCCACGTGTCTGGTTCTTGTCATCTCTTGTTCCACTGGCACTTGTCTGGTTCTTGTCATCTCTTGTTCCACTGGCTTTTGTCTGGTTCTTGTCATCTCTTGTTCCACTGGCACTTGTCTGTGTCATCTCTTGCTCCACTGACATTTGTCTGGTTCTTGTCATCTCTTGTTCCACTGACACTTGTCTGGTTCGTTTTTCATCTCTTGTTCCACTGGCACTTGTCTGGTTCTTGTCATCTCTTGTTCCGCTGGCACTTGACTGGTTCTTGTCATCAGTTCTACAATAGTGATATTGTCATACCACTTTAATCCTTCTATTCTAAGCAATAACTTATTAACGAAAGTCTGTACGTTTTGGTTGTTGTTATTCTTGTTCTCTGTAATTCAGAATCGTAAAAATAGGACTGACATGACATTTTGAATTGAATATTCCAATTTTTATGTTGAATTAGTTTATTCATTGCATGTTATGAGAAAAGGACAGCTGGAATATATCGTAACAACAGGTAAGACTGAAGGAAAAAGAGACACAAGAAGACAAAGAGAGCAAATACTGGACAGTTTGACATCGTGGCATAGAAAGAAGTCAACAACGGAACTGATAAATTGTACTGGAGACAGGAAGATGTGGAGAGACATGATCTTCTACGCCACTAGTCATGGTACTTGAAGAAGAAGAACTTAATTCATTTACTACTCGTTAATTCCGTGTGAAGCTAAAGTTTTGAGCAAGTACACGCCATGATGTCATGTCCTGTGCCATCCGTTTCAACATCTTTTTTAAAGTCACATTTATCTCATCTATCATTCATTGCCTTCTTCTATGTCTTTGTTTTTCGTCTCCCCTTTTTCTATTACCCTTGTAAAATTACCGAACATTATTTTCAAGTCTTTCAAGGGCTAAATTCCTTAGGAGCGGGGATCTCACATGATCATCAAATTCACCCAGGGTGGTGGAATGACCAAGCAAGGTACTTCTTGAAGAGATAAAGAAGGTGGCAAAGCAAATCAAAGGAAGCTGGATATCGTGTTTTTTTTTTTTTAAAGTTCTTCTCGAAAATTCTCTCTGCCGCATTCACCAAGCAGGACGTGGCATCTACACCTGGAGCCTGAATAACTGTTTTGAGTACCTACAAAACCTTCTGCTAACAAGTCGTCTGAAGCTAAAGACAGCTCCGTAGTGACAACTGTAGCCACAAAAGCGACGGAAGTAGTAGCAAAGAAAGTCCTATAATATTTTTAATTTCTTTTTTCTAATAAGTTCAGTATAAACATTAATTTTTCGTTTGAGTTTAACATTTATGATAATTATAGGTAGTTAATAAATGTTGTTAAGTTAATAGTTTTTTAGAAGAAAAAAATCACTTTTTACTTAATTTTATACTTGTTGGTGTCGCGAGAGGTTTCTTAATTTATGAAGAATAAGACACTACCAGGTGTATTTTTTTGTATCAGGTGATACTAGGATAGTTGCCAGAGAAAGAGTCTGGTTTTAAAAAAAATACCCCATTCTCAGAAAAGAGCAATGGTGTAGAGAGTTCCTAGGTCTCAAGTCAGGCTGTAAAGAATTTCTGGCCGAGATAGTAAGAGTCAGTACCAGAATGCTACGGTGCCCCTCTCAGAATTATAGCGATGGGCAGTTATTGTATCTAGGGGATTTAATTAAATTCAAAGTAATTCAAAGCTGACATAAAGTAATAAAAACAGTGCACTACAATTTCTTACTTTTATTTATGTACAGTCATCTGTTTAGTTTGTTTGTGTAAACACAAACCCTAAAAATAAGAACACACTGATGATGTTGCATGTATCTACACCAAATAAAAGTCAATCACTAAAAATAAAGTCTTTTCCTAGTTGTTTAAGGATCCCTTGTTATGATAAGTCTTAGTGCCACTAATCCTCTGGGACCAATGTTAATGCTGGTACTTGAACTTACCTTCAGTATTAGGGGCAGGGATATTGACAACTGTCATAATGACTTCACTGTTCTGATATCACTTGACTTCACAATATGTCTATGTTATGTAACTTTTGAAAATGTCACCCTGACTACACTGTTATTGAGATCACTTGAGTTCAAACTAGTTCTATGTTATGTAGCTTCCAGACTAATTTACTCATCACTGTTTTCATCACTACTAATATAACCGGGTGTGGTTACGCCAATGCTCTGCGAGTCAGTCTTGTCTAATAGGACTTAACTTCTTCGCTTCCGCCTTTTCCTTGAAGCCAGAATATAAGATGGAGAAGCCCAACACTGAGGGTCCCCACTCTTCCAACTGATGTAGGTACAGGGTGCTTGTTTAAATCATACACCGCTAGGTACAACACCAATGTTCTTCTCTGCTACAAGATGAGTGACAGGATACCTCTGACCCACAATCTCAGATTCAACAGGCTTTTCATAAACCCATGCAGTCTGCTTCACTGGCAAATGGCGAAGGAGCTGGGTTCTGGCGGTTCAAGAGAAATATTCCAGATTTGTTTCCCCTTTTTATTACAGGTCGCGGGCGAACGGAAGACAAGCGATTCCATTGGCTGGCTGGGTCAGTTTATGTTTACCAAAATTTCAGTAAAACCACCACTTTTTGCCCGATCTGTCGATCTGACAAAACTCCGATAATTTATTCTTCCGGTGTTTCCCAACCGATTCCTTCCATCCAGGTCTTGTTTAAACCGGCCAATTGGGCGCTACCATTTAAACACACTAACCTTTTTCTGCCTCCCTTGTAGCCTTTGCAATCACAGTTGAAACCGGGGAAACCAGCCTGCGCTCTAAGTTATTACTGCATGTAATCACTCATAACTCCTGTGTCCATGCTTCTACAACTTAAATCCATGTATCTAATGAAAGTTTAAGATTCCTGGTATTTCACTGTGCTCACTGTTCCGAGGGACATACCTTATCTTTTGACCTGAAGTCACAAAAACATATTCACGTTAACACAGATTCCATCCAGCTATCCTGCAGCCTACGGTTCCCGAGACCGGTTTACAGCTCGTGCAGCGATTGGTCGAAAACATTTGTTGACATATTTCGATATAGGTAGGCAAGGTAGGCTCTCGTTAATTGCCCTTAGATATTGGTTCAGGACTACGCTACAGTTGGACGTCGGTAACAAATTAACTTGATTTCTATTAATTCTTATGGGAAATCAATTTTCGTTTATCACTTTTTCAGTTAGCTTTCGAGTTTTCAAAAAAGAATTAGCACCGCTAAGAACGAGAGATTGCTGTATACAAAACAGAAGCTATTTCTATGTTTTCCTTTGTGTCTTCTACAGTTGAATTTATTAACTGTTATCACACTTTCTAATAAGTCTATTCTCTTAATTACGAATCGAAATATCTTTAATCGTTTGCGTTTACCTGAAATAACCGATCATATCTTCATTAAGGTATCCTGTTGATAGTATTCCAAGGCATACCTGGTTCTGGAATCCCCAGGACTAGAAGACAAGACAACGCATGCGCATGGAGAAGAGAACTGGAGATGGACATGAAGAGGATGAAGCAGACACTGGAAGAGCTTGAGCTGATGGCACGTGACAGGAAAACGTTGGGTCAAGTTTGTTGAAGGCGTGTACTGTCTGGGCAACTAAATTATCATGAGTGAGGGTTTATTTAATTCCCCAACACTTAATTTTATTTGTGGCTGTCCTCGATATACAAAAATTGGGGGGCCGCGCTGGTGTAATGGTTACCACATTGCGCTGGCGATCAGGTGTTTAAGATTCAAGCCCGGGCATGGGCATGTGAAGCAATGTCATCGACCGGGATTTCGACTGAATAACCTGAACGGCTCCTGAGATACACCCTCTGTGGATGGGAAGGAGCGAAGCTCCTGACCGGGTTGGAAGGAAAGTCCTCAGGTTTTCCAGCCTCGCAATGACATGTCATTGAGCCGAAGGGCTGAAAGCCCAAGTGCCGCTGGTTTAAAAAAACAAATATATAAAAATGGCATCATAGCTGAAACTAATCCTAGATCTGTTCCCACGGCTTTTCTGGTACAACGTACTCCACCCTTTCTCTCTACTCACGTTCACAAATTGCCATCCTCTCATTCACGTGTTTCCCTCTTTGATCACAGGTTGTACCAGTAAACGAACTGTTCAACCCAGGAGAGTTAACAGATGACGTCAGACAGTTTTATGTCTGTAACCAATACAGCCGAGATGACACGAAGATAAACATCATAAACAGCACACGTGATTAGGATAGAAAGTACGTCAGACAGGAGGAAGCTGAAGGATGCAAGACACAAAAGAGAGCGATATAGAAGAAAAATAAAAGGTCTTAAATTCTGACAGAATAAATAAATAACACCTGACAGAGATAAACAAACATTATAAGAGAAGAACAATAACAAGCGCTATCAGAAACAGCAGCTGTAACAATAGTAGTAGTACATGCTGTTGTAGCCAAGGAAGACAAAAAAGAAGAGCTTATACGAATGTTAAGAGCAGTCATAAGAAAACAAAAAATGAGATAAAGAAGATGTAGCACTAAAGAGGAAGATGAACAAATATAATAATTGTAAAGTGAGTGGGTCGGACTGGCTAAGAGGTATGGCGTCCGCTTCGAATTCTAAAGGTATTGGGTTCGATTCCCAGTAGATGGAGGTTATGTGGCCGGGGGAGTGGACGGGAACGGCACCAAATCAAGTTAGATGTGACCGGGCTTGGTCACGGTGACAAATCAAGTCTAGTGTGACAGGGTGAGAATGGGGTGGAATCTTTTATCAATGTTCATCTGTAGTTTTACTGGCGACTGCCAGAGATGGTGATTACAGAATAGGAACATAACCCAGGTGATTCTTTTGGAGACTCGTAACTGTGTTTATGTTTTAGGCTGTTAGATCGTCGAAAATATGGTAATATTCTTTTCTCTATTACCTGATGTAAACAAACGACACTTCCTACTGACGTTCAGGAAATAAGTTCAACTGGATTAAATATGAATGAACACCTTTATTAAGTGTCTGCACAATCTGACAACTTCATAATAGTTCATAAATACATGTGCTTCTGTGGTATACAAACCAGTCATCCCAAGAAATAACACACAGCCATCGAACTTACAAGATGGTCCAAAACCCAAAATCACTGCCTCCCTCGTCTCGTGCCTAAAACCAGCTCACTTAACCCCCTTCTCTCAAACCATCACTTCCGTCCTAACTACTGGGCAATTCTACCCCAAGTTAGATGACGTCATTTCTTAACCTTTAATTAAATCACTCATAGGATTTGTGACTAGTGTTATTACGCTAACTAGACACGCTCAAATACTTAGTGTTTAATCTTGCTAAGTATTCTTACCCTAACTATAATTAAGTGGCAGCACCTTAGTGTTAATCCGACGTAACAGTCCGTACTGTCACATATAATTTATGGACAATTTTTTTCTTCAGAACCAGTGGACCTAATGATGTCATACTCCCCCCCCCCCCCCCCGGTCTCCTGGGTAGTGAGATAGGATACCTCGCTTTCTCAGATGAGGGTGTAAACAGTAGGAGGTCCCGTGTGCAAATTGCACACTCTAAAAAACCCACGGCAGTTGGAAATCGTAAAGAGTAGGCCATAAGGTAGCTGCCATGACAACATTTAAAAGTTAGAAACCTATCTGCCGCAAAAATATTTATAGAATGTGTGATTCCCATATACACACATTGGGATTCTCGCTGGTGCTATGCAGTTCGTGCACTGTGCTGAGGTCCCCCTTGCACGATCTAAGGGAGGAGATCGGAGCACAGATGGAGCTGTCCGTGTACAATGAAGATAGTTCTTAACAATCAAACCAAACCAAACCAAACCAAACCAAACCACGATGAGGAAGATAATTAAGATAGCTTCCTAAACTGATTATAGGAAGAAAAAAACATTTGAGACAAAAGTGAGAAACAACCGAAAAAAAACATAATGTAAAATGTGAAGAGAAAAGTTTGGAAGAGAAAATAAGAAAATTATCTAGGTCATGTAGAAAAGATACTAAGTAATATCAGATACAAAGAAGAAAAAAAAAAGAGAAGAAGAAAAAAAAAAAGGTGCGAAGCAAAAAATACGGAGAAAATATTTGCTACAAAGGTAGAAAGAACGCCACGACATTGACGGAAGTTATTCCAAACGTTTGGGTGCCAAATACTGTCGGACGAGGTGAAAATACTGGAGTCGCAGAAACAATTCCAAATTTGTTATGGCAGAAATTTTGGAAGACGAAAACGGAGCGAGAAAAAGAATCGAAGATAGACAGAGAGAGAGAGAGAGAGAGAGAGAGAGAGAGAGAGAGAGAGAGAGAGAGAGAGAGAGAGAGAGAGAGAGAGAGAGAGAGAGAGAGAGAGAGTTATTTGAAGAAAGAAAAAGAGAGTTTGGAGACAGAAAAGGAGATAGTTGGAGACAGAGGGGTAATTAGTGACAGACAGAGAGAAATTAAGAGTCAGCCAGAGAGATACTTGTAAACATAGATATTTGAAGACAACCGGGAGAACAAACGAACGAACGAACTTTATTTTCAAAGGGTTTACAATTGGGTACGGAGGCCCGTCTAACATTCTGCCCTTCCTTTCTGTCATCGTCCATACTGAATCAATTTATTCTCACATGTATCTTAAAATTACTTAAATAATAATATAACAAAATAAAATATAATAAAATAAAACTCCAACATCGTAACAGTACAACAACAGTTATACACATTTACATTACTTATCATAATTAACACTGAACAAGGCAAAATTATCGGGAGAAATTTAGAGACAGAGAGAATAGTGATAGAAGACAGATAGTAATATAAGACAGACATGGTTATTTGGAAGAGGAAAAAAAGAGAGACTTGGAGTCAGACCTAATTATATTTGGAGTCAGGAAGAGAATTATTTGAACGGAGATAGAGTGGTATTAAGAGTCACAGAACGATGAATTAAATGTTAATCATTACAGAGTGCGCGGATAAGAAAAAGAAGGTGGTTAAAAAAAACTAAATAAACTAAAAAAAAGGAAAAAAAAAACATGCGTACAAAACGATGGACACCAGAAACATGAGAGGTAATCTTTGCAGTACTTACTTTGAACTTTGATTTACGTATCCATGGCAGGAAAGCAAATGAAGCTGAAACAACAGAAGGTAAAAGATGAGCACTGAAGACAACTTATGGCTATACCTGACAATTAATAGTAAAGAATTAGAGAAGGAAATGAGTAGGGTTTCAGAGCAGATATTCAAACAGAACGAACGAACTTTATTGGAGAGAGAGAGAGAGACAGTAGGAGAGAAAAAAAGAGTGAGAGATGTCGAAGATAAGCGCAGCAGAAAGATCAAAAGTTAAATAATATTAAATAAATAAAACATAATTGAGAAGATACACAATTTGTATTGAAGCTGGAAAGTTGTTGGAAGGCGGTAATATCTCTAAAGCTTGTCATGACATAATGTTTGTTTATTTTTGTTGTTTGTTTTGTTGTTGTTGATTGTTTCAAATTTGAAAGAAATCAAGTTTAAGGTGTACAGGTAAAAGAAGTAATAGAGAAAAAAATAACGAGCCAGTAAAACGGTGATCAGAAAGTTGAAAGGCAAGAATATTAAGTTAACAAACCAAAAGAAGAAAGATAAAGAGTTAGACAATGCGTCATCTATCTTCATCATTTTCTTTTGTGATTCCTATAAAACATAAATAATAATAATAATAATAGCCCCTTCAGTCATAACTGACTATGGGAATGCGCCCCTGAGGTGGCAGCCCTCAGCTGCTTATTTTCCTGGTACTCCTTTCGACGTTTTCTCCTCACCTCTGCTTCTTGTGTGAGCCTCTCTTCGCCCAATCTGAGGTGGCGCCGTAAATAGCATCGCCACTTAGTGCGATCGGCAGCTTCATCCTCCCATGTTGCTGGATCCATGTCCAGTGCCCTCATATCTCTCTTGCCACACATCTTTGAACCTCAGCTGTGGTCGCCCAACTGTTCTCTTGCCATCTGCTAATTGTCCGTAGAAGATATCTTTTGGGATGCGACCATCTTCCATGCGGCGAACATGGCCAAGCCAGCGAAGTCTGCGCTGTCTAAGCAGCGTATACATACTTTGAAGGCCAGCACGTGACAACACCTCGACATTTGTCACTTTATCTTTCCACGAGATGCCGAGGATGCGGCGTAGACACCTCACATGGAAGGTATTGAGCCTTCTTTCTTGCTTAGCATAGGTCGTCCAGGTCTCGCTGCCATATAGGAGTGTGCTGGTGACGCAGGCATTATATACCGCAGCTTTGGTTTTCATTGTGAGTTTAGAGTTTCCCCAAACACGCGATGTCAGGCGGGCAAAGGTAGCTGCAGCTTTGCCAATGCGGCTGTCGATTTCTGTATCCAGTGAGAGTTAGTCATTGATGGTAGACCCTAGGTATGTGAAGTGGTGCACCACTGATAAAACATAAAACCACTACATGATCATGAGAGCGAATGCTGTGTCGAGCAAACGATGTGTGGTGTATTCTATCTCTCTTATGGTTTATCTTAATAGTAGACCTATACAAGCCTGTCTGCATTAATCTATTGACACTTGTACTGATAACGAAACATACTCTCACTGATAGCAAGTACTGGAGGACACACAGGTGACGGATTAATGTCAAACCAACGTATCTTACAATAGGCGAACACTGTGCCTCAATATCAAGTAGAATGGACTTTAAAATACGGTCTTACACGTTGACATTTCTAATTGGTCAGGAAGTTGATCTTCTACATATCTGCCTACTTCTATATTTCATGTCTGGCCGTTGTTCAAAAGTTGATAAGTTCTTCATTATAAAATTTCCAATATGTTCTTCCGGCTTCGATGTAGCATTCTGGCCCATTACCAGAGTTGGAAACTTAATTCATTAGCCACTAAGAATGTTCGTGAATGACCCTAGTCTATGTCTGTACTGGGCTAACCGTTCTAGAACTATCTTCACGTTTGCTACCTTGCAATGATCTACATACCATTTTCTTGACGAGATGTTTGAACCAAATAACTTGACCGTAGCCTGCAACAAACATTCACGTGCTCCCGTTGCCAAGGTTTCTGTCGCCATTTCTTTTACATAATAAGGTTGACAGTCTCATGCACAACCACATAAATGGATGATATGAGTTTTTACTTTATTTTTTTATTTTTATATAAATTTTTTTAAAACTCTTTCTACCTCTTCTCTCTCCATATATACGATACATATATAATTTTTTTAAAAATATATATTAATTGTCCCTCTCTCGGTTTTCCAGTCCTTGTTTTCATTATGTTGTTAGTTATGCTTTTAATGTACTACTAGCAACAACCCGCCAAAATTGGCAGGTTTTTAATTATAGTGTGTTGTTTCTGTTACACGTATTACATTGCTGCTTCTTCTATAGTCTCGCTTGCTCGCTGTGAATGACGCGATCGTCTCTTCCTTTTAGCCATCTTATCATTTTGATCCATAATAATAAGTCTGCAATACTTTAAATTAAAATTTTGTCTTGAAGAAACAATCAGAAACTTACATTTTAAGGTTATTTTTAAGAAAAAGGATGAGTAAAATCCGTTTCCCGAATAAAACTGGACAGAAGAGTATCTTGATTGTCTGTTGATTTAATGCACACCGTCACACTTTGCTATTTTTGCGAGAGTATATATAAGGGAGAAAAATACAATTATTGTTTAGCTTTCAAACACAGCTGTGCTCGAAAGTTAATGCACTCTCTCGAAAATAGAAAAAGTGCGCAAATGACGGTGTGCAAAGTATGACAGACCGACCGACCGAAGTACCTTACGGCGGGAATTATGGTATTTATTCACTTCCGGTTTCCGGTTCAGTAGCAGACATTTTCGCTCCAACATGTGACACACACATCATGGAGTATTTTTCTCTTATTTCTATAGTTTCATCTTCTCCACTAAATTCTCACTTTCATTCCCTTATGTCTTTTGTTTGTCTGTCCCTGACGAAGGCCTAGTTGCCGGAACGTAGGTTTTTTCTTGTCATTTCTCTTAGTAAGACGTATGAATATTTGTCTTTTTGTAGGTTTTTTCCATATATAAGGATGAAAGTGATAAGTCTATACACACTTCGCCATCACATTAGAACCTTTGTAACAAATTCTTCACAGCCGGTCTCGTCAAGGGCGAATTTCTATCTCTGCGCAAAATTAGGAGAAACTCGATCAGTTCCGTTTGCTCTTAAGTTTCCAGACCTTGAGGCTCTTTGTCAGTGTGCCTCATTTCCTGCAGTCTCCAGTTGCTTCTTTCAAGTTCCTCAAGTTCTAAATTTGGTGGGTCTAGGGTTAAGGTGGTTGGGAGGTTTAGTACGTATCCATCACTGTGACAGTCTATTTGGTGGGTCAAAGGTTAAGGTGGTTGGAAGTTTTAGTCAATGTACATCACCTTGATAGTCTATTTGGCACGTCTAAGTTTAAGGTGGTTGGGAGTTCTAGTCAGTGTCCTTCATTGTGATAGTCTATTTGGTGAGTCTAGGGTTAAGATGATTGGGTCATCTATCACGCATGTTGTAAAAGATGATTAGGAGGGTAAACATAGGACCGGGGGCGACTTCTACCTGAAGAAACTTAAAGCTAAGTAAAATGCCAACAAGAATGGACAAAAGCAAATACTTAAACCACCCAACCATTAAAGCCAGACGAAGATCTTGTATTAACAAGGCTCATGACGCGGCACAGAAACAACAACCGCAGCACAGAAACAACAACCGCAGCACAGAAACAACAACCGCAGCACATAAACAGTAACAACAACCACAGCACAGAGACAACAACAACCACAGCACAGAAACAAAGACAACCGCAGAAGAGAAATAGCAACCGCAGCACAGAAACAACTGTCACCGTAGGGTTTGGATGATCAGTGATTTGGTTTTGGTGGGACAAAATAGTATAGAAAAATGGTTTGGGAAATTTAAATAATCTAGGATACGGGCTATTTGTCATAAAGATGGGAGATAAAAGGCTGTACACCTGTGCTTAGAGGGAAAGGGAGAGAACCCTTTAATTCCAAGTCATTGAAAATAAGGCTGATTTACACTTAGATAGTTTCTATGAGTACGCAGTTATGGTGTAGAGAATTTGCATATCATGATTGTTTTAGTAAGCCTTAAGAAGGGAAAGTAACATTAAAGCAAAAATCTCCAAGGGGGATAACAAATAAATAACGCCCCTTGCAGACTAAGTGAGCAGAGTAAGAAACAAACGCACGAGAAAAATATGAGTAGGGCTCACTGAGTTGCCAGCGTGGAATTAAGCTTGAGGTTTGTGATGGGTGAGTAGGAAACACGATGGACCAATCGTATTGACTGGAAAACAAAAACAGATCATGGGACAATGTCTTGAAGGACAAAAGAAATTAGTCCTGTTGTTTTTTTTCCTGAGAGTTTAACGTGGCAAGACGTATTGCCAGGCTCAAGAAGTGAAACCTGTGTGTGACAGAAGTTTGCACAGATCAAGTAGATAGACTTACACAGATTAGCGGTAGCAATTCTGGAGACTAGAATGAACTGTGTTTTAAGCATAGGGCTAGCTCATAGGTGTGATTAGTAGGAAATGTGATACGTATTTGGATTCATTTGATTACGGTAAGATGCCTTTTGACTTTTATTATACAAACTATATGAAGAGAGACATGTTTTCAGAAATACGGTTAACTTATTATCAGAGGTTAATGACCCTCACATATAAAGAAGCGTACAAGAAAAGGGAACATTGAAGCAAAGGCACGATTTAAAAATGCAAGTGGATAACTTTTATTATCAGATAGCCAGAATGGGCTGTTATATAGAGAAGATGAAGCATTGTCATTAGACAAGAATAACGAACAAGGGTTTTGCAACATTGACATTTATGAGATAAGTTATGCGCTCTCTCACGTCAGCGTAAGTATCAGTGCCACTACCGAAGCACTAGACGACGTTGGATTTACAATGTATACATTTTGATTTGATCGTGATGCCTTTAAATGAGCATAAGACTGACCAGGTTGATATAGGAGAGAGGAAAGAAGAGTAATGGTGAATTTGATAACTATGAAACAACTCATGTGCTCTCTCATTAAATAGTAAGTATGAGGAGCACAACAGCTGTACCTGACATTATTTGATTTTATACGTGAACTATGAATAAGATATTGATGCATGTATTTGAGTTAGGCCTGACAGGTTAAATACTAGAGATAAGGTTGAGAGGAAGAAAAGGAGGATAAATTGTGGGCAGACTATATATGCGTAAGCAAGAGACTACAGAAGAGGCAATAATAATAATCATAATAATACCTTTGAAACATAATTTGAATCAAAGTCTGGATGCATGGATATGAAATGGAGATTTGAAACATACACTTTGTTGGAAAATTATGGAACTTATATTTTGTAAATAAAGCTGTTGAAATTGGAAATACACCGCATAAGTTGGTTTCATTCAATAAAGGTTGTAGAGTGGGTGTGTGAATCAGGAGTAACTGCAATTTAATAATATCAAAGTGTGCCACTATACAAGCTAGTCGCTACATAACAACAAGGAGGGAAGAACGAAGCCTGGTGAAAAGAAACGAACCATATCTCATCCAAGAATCGCTACCTCTGGCGGTGATGGCCAGTCAATAAGAGATACTCTTACTTGGAAGATGAGTCAATAATATAAGTTGACGACTTGAATAAACAACAACTAGGCCTGCCATCTGTCACCTAGTTATTTAAAGAAGACCCAGTCCACGGTCACACAACAACCGCAGCACAGAAACAACAACAACAACCGCAGCACAGAAACAACAACAACAACGGCAGCACATAAACAACAACAACAACGGCAGCACAGAAACAACAACAACAACGGAAGCACAGAAACAACAACAACCACAGCACAGAAACAACAACAATCGCAGCACAGAAACAACAACAACCACAGCACAGAAACCACAACAACAGCACAGAAACAACAACAACAACAACAACAACAACAACAACAGAAACAACAACAACAACCGCACAGAAACAACAACAACAACCGCAGCACAGAAACAACAACAACTGCAGCACAGAAACAACAACAACCACAGCACAGAAACAACAACCCCCACAGCACAGAAACAACAACAACAACAACAGCACAGAAACCCCACAACACACCATACACAGAAACAGCATAAACATTAAATATCCTCCCAAGTAGATGACTACTAGAACATTTTAATAAAACTAACTAGTATAGTACATATATATGTACACTATTGCATTTATGATATAATATTCCATGCATTTCCTTCATAATCTCTAAATCCTTTTAAGTTCTGGTCAACCTAAAAAATTGATCCAGAACAAAATAAATGTAATATAATTTTATCAAAAAATTTATACACGTGAGTTAGTTCAGTGTATTTTAACATTTATTAATATTATTAGTCTTGTTAAATATCTGTGGGTATATCTATTACCTATTACACCACACTACATATCATAACCCTAGACACTTTACGTAGCCACATTCATTAAAAAAAAATTAAGTGTGAGGTCGTAGTGGTAGCAAGAAAGGCCTTCTGACAATTCTCAACTACATTTTATCTCAGAAGCCTTCACAGCTGGCCTCATACAATTTAAGGTGGAACAAGAACGGTAACTTCTGGTTCGATCAACTATATGGGAATGATGTGGTGTCTTCAATTTTTCTACTACTGTCTGTGTGCCGATACTTCTGGTTTTTTCTGTGTGTGTTACAACACGGACCATTCGACGTGTCTCCGTTTGTGTAGCAGCACTACACATTGCTACAGTATTGGTTCTCTTCAGTTCCATGTCTGAGAGAGCAAAAATATCGTGATTTTTCTTGACTAACTGACGAATGCGACTGGCATGTGGGGAGTCAGTTGTCACCTGCTCCATTAATTGAGCAAGGCGTGTGGGTGGTACATTCAGGGAGGAGGAGGAAGAAGGAGAAAGTTGTGGAAGGAGAGGTGGAGGAGAAGATGTCGTTTCTTTCATCCAATGTGAAGGAGGGGGTGGCGTAGAAAATGTAGGAGAGGAAGATAAGTAGTGCTGAGGAGGGTAGTTACCATGTGGTAAACGCGCATGTGTAACAGCACTAATGGTATTCAAACTCCAAGGAGAAGGCTTCTTGAAGGAAGAAGATCGTCTATCATTTCCCAGGGGAGGACAAGTATGCAGAAGGGAGGGAGCATTGAGAGAACATGTATGGGGGGTTGGGAGTTTAGAAGACAGTTGGGAGTGGTTGGTGACACGGGCAACAATAGTACCTCTGGGTATTGTAAGAGGTTTTCCTGAAGAATTTAGGAGCATAAGGGGAAAGTCACGTGACGTGGACACAGTGACAATGCCATCGACGACATGGATACAGGGATCATCGATGATGTCTGAGTCAGGCAGAGGTTCCACGTAAGCAGAATGACCTGAGGGTATATAGTCGGACCGTTTGACCCGACCAGTAACGATAGTAAGACAGTGAGGTTTTAAGGTGACAGGGGCAATAACTCTAACAAGAGACGCAATGTGGATATCATCCTGAAGAGGGATGAATTCACCATTGACGCGAATCTGTTTCAAGTCAAAGTAAATGCGCACTTTGTGATGAAGAAAGAAGTCACGACCAAGAATGAAATTCCTAGTCATCCCACTAGCAACAATAAAAGGATGCGCAAGAGATTGAGATCCAATCTGGAGGCGAATGATAGCCGTTCCAATAGAACGCAAAAGTTGTCCAGTGACAGAAGTTAAAGAAGTGGAAGAAGGAAAGAATTGGACGTGTTTGCGGATCTGGCGAAATAACTGTTCTCTTATTAAACTAACAGTAGCACCAGTATCCACAAGAGCGCGATAATTCTTTTTATTAATGGCAATTAGACAAGAAGAAGGGTCAGGAGTGACCGAAGGAGGAGAGATATAAGAGATGGAAGTCGGAGAGACCGTAGAAGAGGAAGAAAAAGTTTTCGGACTTTCACAGGACTTGTGAAAGTGACGAAATGTGTTTGTTTTGCGAGAGGATCTAATACCCAAAAGAGGTGGGATAAAGCCACACGACGCGATCCTATCTATCGGGTGGCGGAATGTGTTTCCCTGGCCCATGAGAGGTTGGGGGTGGAACTGTCCACGGTTGAATGAACGTGGAGGGACACAAGGTGGTTGCATGGGGTTGGATGGTAACCATGAGAGCTGGTGCGGCTGACGTTGATCATTCACCGGGTGTTGAGGTTGTGATCTAGCGTGGTTCAAGGTCCTGTTAAGATTTTGTAGTTTCTGCACACAACTTTTTGATGTGTGTCCGGCCAAACCACAAAAGTAGCATATGACTGGAGCTACTTGTTGAACTTGTAGAGCAGATGGGTGACGTCGGTGTTGAGTGCGCTGAACAAACTGTTGGCGAGAAGATCCCGGCAATGGAATATCGCACGGCTGTAACATGGATGGTTGCTGCCAAGACTGACGGTAATGACTGATGTCCATTGACTCTTCATCTGTGTGATCGTGTGCACGAGGTTCACGCCCAAGTCTATTTGCAAACCGTTTCTTCACATTGTCTTCATTTATTGCTAGTTGAATGGCATCAAGGATTGTCTGTGGGTCTTCCCTTATTAAATGAAGTTTCAGCGCATCTGACTGGAGACCATCGATAAAAATGCCAACAAGTTGGTTTTCCGTATCAGTAGATGCAGAGGAAGGTTCCACTAACGCATCTTCAGCCAGGTTTAACAACCTATCGGCATAAAACTGAACCGACTCGTGACGGTCCTGATGGAGTCCGCGAAGCAAAGTCCAAGCGTGTTGGTGGTCCTTAACGGAAGAGTAACGGCGGGTGAGCTCTTTCTGTAGAGAGGCGAAGGTCTCGTCTGGAAATAACTGTGCCCGGCGACGTAGATAGTCAGTGACGAGTGACTGAGATGATAAGAAGGCAACACGTTTGCGATCGGCATCAGTGGCTGATGGAATCAATGAAGTAAATTTCTCAATGTCACGTAACCACTGCCGAAAAGTGGACGGGTCGCCACAAAAAGGCTTAACAATGTTATTGATGTTGTGCAGATTTGCACTCTGTGTAACCAAGTTAAGGGTGGTAGCAATAGCTTGTAGAGAACTATTAGGAACTTCAGCGTTATCTGGCAATGGTTGACTCAACGCATGCTGTTGTTGCATGTCATGTATCTGCTGTTGTAATAACAGATTTTGTTGTTGGAGCAATTGTACTTGATTTTCAAACTGCTGTTGCATATTTGGATCCATCATGCATAAGCTGTACCACACCAAAAATGACAATCTCTGGTGTGTGAAAGGTCACGGGCACCAAAAGTCAATCTATGTGACCGGGAGAGGGAAGGGTACGGCACTAAAAGTCCAGGCTCATGTGACAGTGTATATCGTGATAGTGGATTTTGTGGAAAGGGATGTAAATCTGTATTTTACTTTATATAAGGGAAATAATCCCATGACTTTTTTTATTGTGTTTCTTCTGGTAAATATTGGTTAATCACCAGAGGTAGTAATTCCAGAAGGAAGGAACAACCCAGGTAATTGGTAGATCTCATAAGTGCTTTGATGAATTCTAAATTTGATCTTGAAACGTTGAATATAATTGGCAACTCAAACAGTCAAGTGAAACTTCACTAGAACAGATTACTTGAAGGATCCAAATAGTTATATAAAAGGGTGTACTTTATTCAGTTCGTTTGATGAAAATGCAGTGGCAGTTCGATAAGAATTTCTGGTGGGGGAAAGCAATACTGCCAGCTTTAGCCTCTAAGACGAAAGGCTTGCGGAGTTTCTTATATACTGTAGTCGTTTTGTTATCTCTGTGGAAATCCTAACGAAATGAAAATGCGATTCGAGACTTCAATTATAACTAAATCGAACTTACTTCAGGTGGAATGAACAACACACATAATCGTGGCAGGGGTTAGTGCTGGTTCACTTAACCATCCTGGATGGTAGAGGATCTCATAGCTGGATATTATTATCCAAACCGTAGGAGTCAAGGGCTTTTTCGTTCAATAGTAGTCGTAGCGCCTGGTTGCTCCAAACCTAAACTAAAGAACGCCCTATGTTGATTTGACTCTAGCATTGAGTTACTGCCTCAAGCTTTCTCTCTCTGTGTGTCTGTATCTAAGATGCATCAGTTTTTATACTTGTCTGGTGCTATGGCTTGCAAGAGGAAGTATTTCTCATTGGAGTTAAGACCGGAAACTTTCTAATGATTGGTCTTGGGGGCTAGTGGACTGTTGAAATAATCTTTAACCTAACTAGCTACGAATCCTCTAGTCTAAAATTATTGTTTCTATGTGATGATGACCAACCATTGTTTAAAGTTCTCTCTAATCTAAATGTTTTCCGGTCTGACTTGTATGTAGGCCACACAAGATTTGATGACATCATGGGTTCATGTGTGTCATGACTGATGATGTCATTGATTCTTGACTAGTGGTTTATTTATCTAACTAGTCATTCATAAAATACTTTACTATAAGGCTAACAGTTGTAGCTACTTAATAGTCTACCCTGTTACAATTTCCAATATGTTCTTCCGGCTTCGATGTGGCATTCTGGCCCACTACCAGAGTTGGAAACTTAATTCATTAGCCACTACGAATGTTCGTGAATGACACTAGTGTTACGGTGTTATTTTAAATGACGGCGTCTGCTGGGGTTTACCCATGCGCAACGTTTAGGGGTCATTAATATTTATAGAATATGTCGATATTTTACGGTATAGTGAACGCGAAATATATGCGGAGATTATGACGCATTCGCGTTGGGAAGGTCACGCCGGGTGACTTGGTTACAGGGCCTTTGTTACGCTATCCGTCAAGCAAAAAGGTCGTGTCTTGTATTTCTTCCAAGGAAATAAGGCTGAGTATATAGCCTATATTATATAGATGAATCGATGTAGACTTCAGGGTCAGTTCGGAAATTAATCTAAGTATGAGATTAATTAAATTAAACTAGATAATGGAAGGAGAATCGTATTATGATTCAAATTGTAGATGTCAAGAACTCATGTGCTCATTTCTGGCTGTTGACTACAACAGTGCACGTATATAGCCACGATGTTCATCTGACATATTGTTTTGACACGGACGGACATGAATACTATGCATGTAACTCCTAATGAACTATATATGAACTATATATGAACGTGTACCTACGTGAATGTCTTATGTGTGAACTGTAAATAAATTCATGGACTCTGAATTGAGGACTTTATCACATTGATACGTTACAGCTATTTGCTGCATTTGCCAATGTTGATGATTATGCAAATGAAGAACTCTTCTGATAGGAAAAATATGTATCTATATGATGAGCAGCTCTGAAGGGAACGAATGTATTCTTGGACATTCAACACATGACTAATCAATATAACGTTGACCCTTACTCCAAGATGATAACCGGACGAAGCACGCATTCGCGATTGAACAAAATACATAACCAGCTCTAAACCAGCTCGGTCTTATCTATCCCCGTCCTTTATCAGCTGGCGGCCAGATGTGGGGTGGATATATTCAAATATTAACGAGTAGAAAGAACTAAATTCCTTTCGATCGAAATGGACAATATTTGCAAATACACCGGTGACGTCATGCCCTTGACGACAGCATGAACGGTTGGAAAAGCCAGCAGCTGACATTGTCCATCAAAAAAAATTTATTTGAAGCTTTCAAAGATCAAATGAAATCTATTGCTGACTTTCTCAATGATACAAACAAGCTCTCGAGTCTGTCGGCGAAGCATATAATGTACGATATTATCGCCAAAACAAGATAAGTCACTGATTTTAAAGGTTAAAATATTTCGTCCTGTTTGTCCAAATAACGCCATGTTCTTTTCTCGTTGTATCCATGTTAAATATTGTTCCTGTTATTTTCATTAGCGGGTATGGATGGGCGGCGGTTCGGAATGAATAAAATGGCTCTGAGGATGCCGATATTCATTCTGAATGTTCCTAAGGCTGTGAATTAATAGCACCTCGCGAAGAAAGCGTCGAATTATCATTATCGGTGATCGTTTCGTTCGGACTTGCATTAATTCACTTTGCATGTTAGGTGTATAGTCATGTTACAACTGTTGTTTTCTGGTGTATTTGGTTCTTATTTTTATTCATTTACAGTCTTATGTTCGTAATCTATCTTGTTTATTCTGATCTAGCTATCTTTAATTTTAATTAAATGTATTGTATTAACGTCAAATGAGTCCTGTGACGTCACTATTTGTTACGTACACAGCTTAACTTTCTATTCAGTTCATTCTTAATCTCTCACTTCCGTTTTATACCACTTAGTTATTAATGCATTTTTTATTGTGAAAATGTCTTGTCGTATGGTAATACTGTTTCGTAATCCTTGGTTAACCCATTGTATTGTCTGTATTCATTTCATCCTTCTATAATTTAATATTAATGCTATAATTTCTTCATTAATAATTGTGTAGATGAATATGATTAAATTTTTATCAGCTTTGATGAGGAATTAGGGACTTTGCACATATTTGCAGTAGTGGTCCTAGAAATGGGCAATGCACTTTATAGCTCATGATTATGGCATAAAATATAATGATTAATTATTAAAACTTTATAACATATTAATACATATTTAATATAAATTAGTACACTTTCTCAGTACTATATTGTGAACTTAGTGACAATTAAGACTAATTATTTCGGGATAATACACATAATTATTAAATATTAATATTAAGTGCTTGATATAATTTCAGCATCTTATATAACTAATTATCATAACTATTTATGATAGATATCAGTGAGTATATATATAATATTTTGTAAAAATATTATAGATTGTGGAACTTATACATACCAATACAGGAATATTACAATTTCTTGTATTAATTATTCATTCGTTGAGTAATTATAATTATCGACATAGATTCTATTGTTGATTATAATACATAAGTAATTAAATACTTAAATAATTAAACTCCAAGAATGCTTACCTTGGATCATTTCATTAAAATTGGAAAAGATTGTAATAAAAAAGGGAGAGGCACTCCTTGAATTTGCTGAACAACAACTGGCAAGATATAAGGCAGAGATGGAAGAACTTGACAGAAAAGAAGCTGAATAAGAAAAATGAAATCCATTGCTAAGGCAGAGATGGAAGAACTTGACAGAAAGGAGGCTGAAAAGAAAGCTATCGCTAAGGAAGAAGAAGAAAGAAAGGTGGCAAGAGATGAAATCCTACGGATTGAAGAAGAGAATAAATTGAAACGACAAGAAATCATACTACAGCAAGAAATGGAATTGCAACGGCTTAAATTGGAAACAGCAAAAAACTTAATTCGCAGAGTGCTGCAGCAAGCCAAAATGATAATGCTCAATCTGGATCTTCATCCACCCGACTTAAGGGCAATTATTACTTTAAATTACCACCATTCAAATTACACGTGGACGACCTTTCATCGTGGCTGGCGCGCTTTGAGGATATATGTAAGGTCAATAACCTTGACAAAACTGCATGGGCACTTAAACGTAAGGAATTTCTGGATGGCGAACCTGCAAGTGCAGCACAAAACATTGATCCTACATTAGCCACAGATTATGAGGCCATTAAGACGTTGTTATTACGTCGTTTCCACTTGAACGAAGAGGCATGTAGATTACGTTTCAAAAGTTTGTTGCCAGATAACAATAAAGATTTCACAGGTTTTATTGCTAACATACGCAATACTTTTAACAGATGGGTTGAACTGGCAGGTGTCAACAAATCTTACGACAAATTAGTTGATTTATTATTGAGGGATAAAGTATTATCTTCTGTCAGCTCACCATTCTTTGCTTATCTGCAAGAAAGAAAACCAGAAACTATTGAGGATTTAGAAAAAATTTCTTTAAATTACTGCACAGCACATCCGAATGCTAATATTTCTGGCTCGTTGATAAGAGAACCTCTTCCTGTAGCCTCCAATATGGCATATCATAATCATAACAAACCTAGAACACACAGTGTGGACAGAGGTAGGTTCAAAGGAAACTATGACATTAATTTTCATAAGGGACAGAATAACTTTAACAATAACTTTAATAGAGGAAGACAACAAACCAGAAATTATTCACCTCAGTCAAGATACAACAGTAGTCCACGTAACTCAAGTTATAATCGGTCATATCAATATAATAATGGTAACAATTGGAAGAATAGCGATAATTATAACTCGAGACATCGAGATAACAATTATAATAGACGACAACGAGATAATTCAACTAATTATTCTCGTAATCGTTCTCATTCTCGTGGATCTTCACATTATAACCATAATACCGGGGCAGCAGAGACAATTGATATCACCCCTAAGGTTCAGGTTCCACCTAACGATAATACAATGAATTCTTCTGCTGCATGCTTTGCTATTAATTATAACGTGGCGAATAGTTGCCCACAATGCAATCTTATTTTTCAGAAGGCAAAGGAGACAGTGCTAAACTGCGGACACATTCCACCAGAAGTGTAGGTCTTGCAGCCAATGATGGGGAACAGGCTCCTCTGATTTTTAACAGAGGGATAGTAAACGGTTCTATAGTTTCTGTATTGAGAGACTCGGGGTCCACAACCATTGGAGTGCGACAGTCGCTAGTACATCCTAGCTGTGCAACGGGGGAATATGTCCGTTGCATGACTTTTGGGGGAACTATTGAGTTTTACCCCACAGCTATTATCCATGTTAACCACACCTTTTTTTTTCACAGGTAACGTGAAGGTATGCATGCTGAAAACGCCGATTGCAGGCCTTATGGTGGGTCGCCTACACGGCAGCCAGCATTGTTCACCAGAAGATATTCTTGAATGGGAGACACACAATCTATGCACTGGAAACGCCGTGACAACTAGAGCTCAGACTATGCTCATGGAGAGTGTCAATGATAATAAGATGGATGCAGAAAAAACAGGAGGGGGATATTGAGGTCAATTCACCTATTGACAGGGAATCATTTGCTAAACAAACAAAAAAATATGACAAATCTCTAAATAAATTTTTTTAACCTAGTTATTAAGGTTGATAATTTAACATCAGGTAATAAGAACAAACATTGGTTTTATTATGAAAAATGATATACTAATTAGATGTGTTAGTGATAAATCACTGGTAAAACAACAAGTGATGGTACCGGCTCCTTTTAGACGGTACATTCTTCAACACGCGCATGACTCGCAGTGTGCAGAACATATGGAATATACTCGAACACGATCTCGAGTATTATCTTCATTCTTTTGGCCAGGAGTGTCACGGGATATTTCGCAGTATGTACGTTCTTGTACTACGTGCCAGGAAGTGAAAGCACGTGGAGCTTTTCACACGGCGCCTATTCAGGCTTGCGATATCTCAGTACGACCTTTTGACAAGATGGCCATAGATATAATTGGTCCACTTCTACCATCTGCGAGAGGACATAGATTTGTTCTCACGTGCATTGATTTATGCACACGATGGCCAGAAGCCATTCCATTGAAGACAACCACTACCACAGATGTAGCTGATGCATTACATCTAATTTTTCTCTAGAATAGGGTTTCCTAAAAAAAATTATTATCTGACCATGGGTCGCAGTTTATATCCGATACCATGAAGGAGGTAATGAAAACCTGGAACATTGATAGGAATTTGAGTAGTATTTATCATCCCATGAGTAACGGTGCAGTTGAAAGACTTAACCGTACGCTTAAGCAACTTTTACATAAGGTTACTGTTAAACACCCTCAGGACTGGGACAGAGCACTCCCAGCTGTCCTATTTGCTTACCGAGAGGTGCCACATGAACAAACTGGCTTCTCTCCCTTTGAGTTAGTTTTTGGTGCCCCTCCGAGAGGTCCTATGGGACTGATAAAAGATTTATGAATTGATGCAGAGATCACTCAGGACACTCAGTCATCTTATGAGTATGTGATTAATCTTCGAAATAATATTATTGAGTCTTGCCAATAGGCAACAGCTTCTTCTGAGGCTGCAAAAGCTAAGGCTCGATCTATACAAAACCGATCTAGACGATTACGCCAATTATTCCCAGGCGATGAGGCTTATGTATTACTCCCTCACAATAACAATAAGTTATTGATCTCATGGACTGGTCCTTATAAGGTTACTGATAAAATTTCAGACGTTGATTACGTCTTAGATATCAAGGGACACAGAAAGATATTCCATATTAATATGCTCAAGCAATTTCATACACGTCCTATACACTTACAGTCAATTTTTTCATGAATTAGATGACAATACTGTATCTACTTGTCATTATTCTAATCTATCTGTTATACAGGAGGAAGAATCTTCTTTTCCTGAAGTGCAGATGCCTTTACCTGTACTTACTGTCCAATCTACTGAATCTTGGCGTGATGTGACCATTTCTTCTACGGTTACACCGCAACAGCATCAACGCGTTGCTGATCTTCTACAATCTTTCCCAGATGTGTTAACTGATGTACCGGGTTGCACATCTGTAATTAGTCACGATATTATTCTTAACGATGATACACCAATTCGTGTTCATCCTTATTCTGTACCTCTACATTTTCTGAGTAAGACATCTCAGGAACTCGAACAGATGATATCATTAGGTATTATTGAGACTAGTACATCTCCATTTTCTTCTCCTTTAGTCATTGTCCGGAAAAAGGACAACAACATACGTTTATGTGTTGACTATAAGATACTTAATGCGCAGACAGTACCGGATAGCGAACCACATCCTATCCTTGACGATTTACTTCCTCGTCTATCCAACGCTACACTTTTCACTAAAATTGACTTAACTAAAGGTTATTGGCAGATTCCACTAACCGAAAGAGCCAAATACTACACAGCATTCTCAACTCCACAAGGTCTTTACCAGTGGAACGTGATGCCTTTTGGGCTAATGAATGCTCCAGCTACCTTTATTCGCATGATGCGAAAAAATTTTAGCAGGTAGATCAGATATAATTACCTATATTGACGACATATGTTTGTTTAGTTCATCATTTGAGGAACATTTTTTGGGTCTTAAATCAGTTTTGGAAATATTGCGGGATAACCATTTAACCGCTAAACCAACTAAAATTCAAATAGCGTGTAATGAGATAACATTCCTGGGGCACATTATTGGATCGGGACGTATCCAAACAATTCCCAGTACGGTTTCTAAAATATTAAATTTATCTGTTCCTCAAACGAAGAAACAGGTTAGGAGTCTGTTAGGTTTAATCCAATACTATAGCAGATTTGTACCTCACCTATCATCCATCACGGCTGTCCTGTCTTCGTTACATGCCTTTAAGGATAAATTGGACCGACGAATGTGACAAAACTTTTTCGCACTATCTTAAAAAATTTTTCATGCCCACCTGTTTTAAGATTACCAGATGCTTCTAAAAGTTTGTTCTACGTACAGATGCGAGTAATTACGGACTCGGGGCGTGTCTACTGCAATATCATGATGATGTCCTTCACCCTGTACTGTATATCTCACGCAAACTGAAACCTCCGGAGACGAAATATTCCACTGTGGACCGAGAATTGCTCTCCGTAATCTGGGCAATTACCAAGTTGGAAAAGTTTTTGCTGGGATCTCCATTCCTGATCCAGACTGATCAGAAATCAGTGGCAGCATTACGTCGCTCAAACCATAAAAGTGCTAAACTTGCACGATTTGCTATTACGTTGCAAACCTACGAGTTCGAGATACAGTCGATACCTGCAACTGAAAACGTCATAGCCGACACGTTGTCCAGACATCCTACGGATTCTGAATGAATATTACAATTTTCAAGAAAATTTTCTGACTAGTCAAGCATTACATTTGCAATAAACGTTATTGATATCAAGTCAGAATATACAACAATTCAGTTGGACTTCCTACCTAAATAAGGACATTTCGAAATAAACTATTGTGATCAAAATATCAAGTTTTACGGATCGTTTGAAAATTTGAACTTCAATTCCACTTTGAGTATCACTCATTTCGATTGAAAACGGTTAAAAGGGAACAATCTCTGATGTAGAAAGGACAGATACGTTGATGACTTAGTCAATTTACTTTCAAAGTTTAATAAAGGAACTAACGATTAATGGATAATCAAATCATAATTTGATAATATGAACCTTGTGTCTTAATGAACTTTCATACAATTCAACAGGAGGTAACAACGATTGGATCTTCATATCCAATATTATTAAATTTTCTATTTATTAAATTAGTATATAATATATAATAAAGTCAAAGTGTGATGAAATAAAAAAAATAAAATATACTAAGAAAAGATGAAACAAAAGAATATCACACCAATTAAACCTTTTAATTAGTGTAATTATTAAGGTAATAGATATTACATTATGACATTTCATATATATAGTTAAAATGTATGAATTTTTTTTTTTTTTTTTTTTTGCTCTTTTCTTCTGATTGCGTTAATTTAATTAGGTATCTATCCTTACACTTCATTTTCACACGCATGCTAATTTAAGGTATACTTTAATATTTGGTTTTAATTGTCCGTACTTCTCAATTTTTATTTCTTTTACTCTCTTATACTATTTCTCATTTTCCTCTATTAGATATTAATTAGTTAGTACCATACGTACATACTATAATTAATTATTTTAATTTTAGTTAGTTAGAATAATTTTAACTGATTCCGTACGTAATTTTTTTCAGCTCTGGACGGAATTATTTTTAAGCCCCAAAAATTTACACATACATAATTTACGTTTACTGACAATGTGTGTCTAATCATGAGTTTAGTATAACATATTATATATCAAATTAAAGTACATTGGATGAACAATATTTTTTTTTTTTTGCCTTTCTAGCTAATTTTATGTTATGTTTATGTTATAACAGATAACATGTACACGGAAAAAAGATAACTTGAAATTTTGAACAAAAATTTTCGACTTACGTAAGGCTTGTAACATAAATTGTTATCACAATACAGTTTCACTGCTCTCTTTGTGCAGGTAATCCATTTAGAAACACAGAAAAAGTAAGAAAGTTATGGTTGATCACACAGTTTGTTCACTGTTCACATATTAGCAACATATCCTGTGTGTTTTTCGGCCATTATGGCGATACGACAAAACACGATTAAAGATGAAGATACATGTGAAAAAATCCGTTCAAACGCAAATAAAAGACGTTGAAGCTTGTTGAAGTTTGCCCAGTTTTGTGTTTACTTCCGTTCGAGATAAATTCCGGGCAGTATAAAATATCAGAATAGAAAGAAACAATGAAATAAATCAGCGTCTTTTAAAAGATCTTACGTCTACAGCGTTCGGCCTTTGCATCTATTATTAGATCTTGCGTACGGAATCAGTTAATAACACCACACATTATTAGTTAGTCTATACATACAACAAATAAATTAGTTAATTAGTTAGTGACAGTGACATTTCCTTGTTTAATATAAGGTATATGTATGATATGACGTTGATTTTATTATAATATATTACTGACATGACCGCGACACTCTTCTAGATAGAACATCGTAGGTCATACGTCGGGTTTTGTTAAATTTTTGATAATTTGATTAATATTGGGCAAAAAAAATCTATTAAATAGATTTTTTTTGCCCCCTGTCTGACAGGCAAAATCTGTTTACGGTGTTATTTAAAATGACGGCGTCTGCTGGGGTTTAACCATGCGCATCGTTTAGGGGTAATTTAATATTTTCAGAATATGGTCGATAATTTTACGGTATAGTTGAAACGCGAATTATATGCGGAGATTTTG
>JAMPIV010014039.1:530000-931076 GCA_024509875.1 Oreohelix idahoensis | reverse complement strand
ACCGATCAGATGTCAGTTAGAATTTCTAAGTACAATATTTCGAAAATCCTGTCGCAACTTCGCACATTTTTTTAGGAAATGGCCTAGAATACCTTGGGGAAAAATATATGAAATCGCTTTAGGAAGACCAGCACTGCATGAGGTCAAAAAGTTAATAGGACAAATAAATTGGCAAGATCTGTCCATTCCGGTTGTAGTATATATTTCATGACAATTAATCATTATAAAAAAAACCCGAAAGATAAAATACTTTCATAAATGTGTGCATGCGCCGAAAAGATGGATTGAAGTGGTAATACAATATTACCAATATAGAAGTGGTGGATAGAACTACACAAATACCAGTGGAACAATATGTCAGGAGAAGACCGTCATGTTGGACAAAGAATACACACACAAACAGAGATAATCCGCTCCTGGTATTTCAAGGCCGCCCTTGTTCTGGAAAAGCTGGGGTAAGAGAAGCAAAGGAAGCCCCCCCCCCCCCGTGCCTTCCGGGGAAAAAAGGAAGCAGACGGCGAAGGAATTAGGATATAGACATGGAGAGGATTAAGGAGGCATGGACACATCTTGAAAAGACAGCACAGGACAAGAGCGATTGACGTGTTTTTTTCATTGGCATGTGCTTCACAGGGGACTGAAAGGTATTGAAGAAATATAACGTAACGTATTTCGTGAGGTCGGAGTTGCTAAGAGGAATGCACGGCTGTTTGTGCCTTATACCCGAGCGATCTTTTAGTTTCGGCGACCGGAATTCTGACACCGGGTATAAAATTTTCATATGCACCGTAAAAAACTACTGAGGGTTTTGGCGGGGAAAATCAGCTGATGTGTCTGTAAAATCAGTAAAATATAAATCATTACACACTCGTTCTGGATAAACACAGCGCTAAAATTCTTTTGTGTACTATAACTTTGTTCTGTGTTCTATTTTTGATTGCATTTTTATTTGTTTGAAATTAGTTTTGACGGAGTTACAGACTTTTGAAAACTGCGTCATCATTTGAGGAAATTCATAAAATAAGTAATCTTTTTATTAATTTAATATCTAAAAATCGGCCCATTCGTTTGAGTTTATAATTATAAAGACTTCTCGAAGGGAAGCTAAAGATTATTTCCACATACTTTTTTTTTTTTTGGTTTCATATCTTGAGAATGTATGGTAGTCAGTTTTGTGAGTTTGGCATTACAAGAACAAGCATATTGTCACCAGATTTTATAACATTTAAATCACTGTAAACGCATTCCTAATACTCGCAAATCTTAAATAAGGTTGTAAAAAAATAACTTTTTGTAAACCACCATCTGTTTTTGCATTTTCACTCATTTATAATGATCTTTAGCTGCGTATATAACCGTCAGACAACATGTAAAGCTATAGATAGATTACTTCCACAATACTTTGATCTATCTTTCAAGTCTTGTTAATCTTGTATTTATAATATGAATGTCTTTTTTTTTATTGTGTGTCAGATAAGGACTGTTCCATTAGTGTTCTTTGGTAGACAATCCTGTGCACACGACGGCTGCCAAAGAATTCTAAGTAACTGTTTGTATATCTTCTTTCATTCAAAGTTACAATGCAGGTAGTAAATTTAGAGAAACCAAATTCTAAATCTAATACCATCCTTTTATCAATGGCTAGAGTCAGAGATACATATGATAATTTATAAATATTTATGAATGGCATGAAAGCTCAGATAGAGTCACTAAAAGATTTAGAGTGGGATGGTAAAAAAGTTGTTGTTTTCTTATTCGGGGATTATGACTTTTTGATGAAAATGTTTGGTTTGTCTGGAGTTCAAGGAATATACCCATGTCTGTGGTGTCTCCAGCAAAACAAGGAAATAAAGACATACAGAGAGCATACAACTTGCAAACCAAGAAGTTTGGCAATGTTGATAAGAGATTACAATAGATATATGAAAGATGGGAAAGGGAATAAAAGGCAAGTGGCACGTTACCATAATTGTTTACACAAACCAATGTTAGAGATTGAAATTGAAAATGTAGCTCCTCCTTACCTTCATATTTTATTAGGCATTGTTTTGAAACACCACAGACTTCTAGAACATGTAGCCAATACAATAGACGCAAAGATATTTGAGAATCCGCAAGAGATACATGCAAACATTAGTACTATTAAGAACTTGAAGAGATTTGGTTGGAACTGGAAACAGGCAAAAGAATTAGAAGCTAAAATTGAATTTTTTTCAGGCAGGTATTGAACTTTGTGAGGATAAGGAGGAGACAGATAGTTTTAAAGTTAAACTTGAAAATGCACAAGATGCGCTGGCCAAACTTCAGTTTCAAGATCTGTGTGCTAGGTCTGGTCCAGTTTGCTCACACTTTGACAAGGTACTAGCCAAACACAAAATCATACCACAGGCTTATCATAGCAGAGCATTCATAGGGAATCACTGCCACAGATATCTCACACAAAAAGTTTATAAAGATCTTACAAGAGCAATCATTACACAAACACTGAAAATTACAGACAAACAAGATATAACTAACATAGCTTTTATTGCCCAAGAACAATTCAACTCACTGAAAGAAGCATTTGAGAAAGTACACAACAAAATATCACACAGTAAACCAATAGTAAAGAATCAATAACAGCATCAATAGAGACTTATATGTCTTTGTTCAGAAAGCTATTCCCCAGTAAGACAATTCCTAAACAGCACATATTAGAAAAACATTGTGCAGACTGGATCAGAACTCGTGGCTTTGGAATGGGCATGCATGGAGAGCAAGGAGGAGAATTTGTACATTCCACTATTTCCAAAATTGAAAGACGCGCCAGCGGTATTAAAAATATAACTTCACAATTAAAATTTCTAATGGAAACTCATTTGTTACAAATTTCTCCATCTGTGAATGTACAGATTCATCCTATTAAAAAAAGGAAGTGTGAATGATAATTGAGCGAAATTTTGGGGCTAGAGCAAATTATGGCAGTTGTTGCGTGAGAGTGACAGAATTAACAGAGTGTTCAAATCATTTAATAGATGTATTTATTAAATACACCTATTTATCTATTAAATTGAACATTTCGTTTTACTCATGACCATACTCATTTTTACATGACCATCGTGATGTATGATTGAGATAATTGTTACCTCTCATGTTTTGGGGACAATTAGGTGTGTTATTTTAAGGTAATAAATGTGGACTTGCAATTTAATGTTTCAATAATTAATGTTTGACGCATGAAACCAAAACAAAACTTTGATATCCATTTTCTGCAGGTTTTCTACTTTTGATTTCTGTAATTTGTTATGCATGTTGATTGTGACCGTTTTAGTGTAAATTGCATTAGAAACAAACCATAACAAAATATAAAAAAAACGTAAATTTTACACTATTTCAGACTATTATACCAGTATCTTCTGTTCTAATTGTGATAAAATGTTTGTTCTTGTTCTAAAATTTACTCTAACATTTCTAGTCTAGCTTTACGCAAAATTAAAGCCGGTATTTATAATAATAAAGTAGCCTAAAAGCATTAATTAAGCCCTATCAAAAGTAAACACCGCCACATTTTTTTCCAATTAGGAAGTTGACCACGTGACCTCTGTCACGATAGCTATAAATAGCACGGCCAGGGAAAACTAAAAGATCGCTGGCAAACAGCCGTGAATGGCGTCCGCCTAGAATTCTAGAGGTACCGAGTTCGTTTCCTAGTATAGAAAATATAATTTATGGACATTTTTTTTTCAGAATCAGTGGTCCTAATCATGTCATACTCTCCCCTGGTGTCCTGGGTAGTGAGATCGGATGCCTACCTAGCCTTTTCGGATAAGGGCGAAAAAATAGGAGGTCGCGTGTGCAGGTGCCCGTTAAAAATCTCACGGCAGTTGGAAAGCGTATAGAGTAAGCCATAAGGCCGCTGCCCCGGCAAAATTTAAAAATTATAAACCTACTCACCAAATATATTTATACAATGTTTGATTCCTATATACACACACTGAGATTCTCGCCGGTGCTACAGAGTTCGTGCACTGTGTTGAGATCCTCCTTGTGTGATCTAAGGGAGAAGATCGGAGCACTGATGGAGTTGTCCGTGTGCAATGAAGATTGTCCTTAAAACCAAAACGTAACGAAGCGTTGTCACGCCTTTTCACGTCATGCCACATCACGTCACGCTGCATGGCATTTACACGTGACGTGATTCGACATGATATGACAGAATGTATGTAGTGTAACGTAACATAACATAACATATGATATTATACTGTGTTATATTATATTACATTACGCCATATCATGTCGCATCACGTCACGTGTAAATGCCATGTGGCGTGACGTGACGTGACGAGACGTGACAACGCTACGTTACGTTTATGTTTCTTCAATACCTTTCAGCTCCTTTTGGAGCATATGCCTATGAAAAACACACACCAAAACTTCTCCTCCTTGATATCATTTTATATTGTATTGTATTGCATTGCATTGCAGTGCAGTAAATAACAATACAATAGCTTGTGGTCTGTGCTAGATGCCTGCCTTTGACGGGTTTTGAAGATCCTTGCCTTGACGTTAGCAGCGGTTACCTTTGCAACTTCGTCTGATACGTGCTCTCACCACAGAGGTCGACAATTGACGGAGCAGTCAGCAAACCAGTCCAACACCTGGCTAGTTAAGTGATTTTAACCCGGCCATAGCAAAAGAAACTCTCCTCAAAGTTTTCCAAACCTACCTGCACTTACATTTTTCAGTGAGGAAAATCCTTATTTCAGTTTCTAAATTCATTTATTTATTTACTCGTGTTAACCAATAATTGATTATTACATTTGTTATATGTATTTACAAATCAATATTTGATTTACTTATTACAGAGAGATGTGCACACGTATGAATCAGTTATATTAAATATAAATAAAACAGAGCTACTTAAGTAATATTTTACTGAATAATTTAGTAGAGGTTCAGAATCGAGCCAATATATCTTCATCTTCATAGAAGGGGCGGGCAGATGCAAAGTTCACAATAGCCTTGAAAAATTCATCATTTTGCTTGGTTTCTGAAATATCCCATGAAGACTCCGTAAAATAGAAGTATCATCCTTCTATTTACAACTCTGCCAAGAATAATCTTGACCGAAGGTAGATACCTTTAAAGTCCCTCAGTTTTTACTCTATACTTTGGCCATTGTTGTACCATCACTGCAGAACAGGGGAGACAACACGTGACAAAGTGACCATAGCAGATTGGGACACCACATATTCAACAAGCTGAAGATAGGAACTACCGATGAGTGTAACTATGTCACCAATAAAATGACTGCTGAACATCTGCTTCATAGATATCCAACATTTAAGGAACAGAGAAAACAGTACCATTTCTGGAAAAGCTCTCTAGTTATAGAAATAGCCTGAAACTGACCACTGCTTTCTTTCAACATATTCAAGTTGACGTCTGAGAGTGTACGAAGAAGACGAATTTCAAAGATGTAACTGTTCATTTGAATTGTTATTGCATTTGTCTTCATTTTTAAGTGAGCAGTTGAAGTAAAAATCAATTGCCCGGTGATCAAAGAAGTGAATATGTGTAATCGATAAATTTCATGAACGCTGATATTAAATATACAGTCCTGCAGTAATATTTCCCAAAATTTTCGGTTATAGATCAATTTGATGGCTAATAAACTGAATAATGTTCACTAATTACAATTAGTTTTATTTTTCTCTTACACATCAGCAGCTTTGCATAATTTTATCACAAAGATATACACTCTAGCCGATGACGTACCATGAGATATTCCATAATTTCCTTGGAGTAGATAGTTGTGGTAACTGAATCCGGGCAAGCGTCAACATCGATGACATGATCAGGAATACATGATATAGCGTTCTCCAGAAAGTGAACACTTTCCGTCTCCATTTCTACTGAAGCAGGAGAACCTTCTAAAAGATAAATCGTACAAGTATAAGTGTCTTATTTATGGACATATGCCTGGGTACAATATATGTTTTCTACTAAATGAAAAACAATCATTCGAAAAAAACACACAATATTAAAAACAAAAATCTCTCAATAAAAGCTAAGAAATACTCGCACCGTTTATTCTCTATCTTCTTAAGCTCCTTCTCGTTTTTTCAAACATGCCTTCATTTAGCTCCTATACTTTCTAAATCTCACTCTAATTACCTGTCATATGCTCTTTTCCAGAATCTGTTGCGAGCTGGTAGCTGTAAACTTTTCTTTCCCTCCATGTATTGATCTTCGATGCTAACGTCAAAACAACAATCTTTTAAGTCAAATGTGAGATGCAAAATTATGGAGAATGACACCAAAAAATAGTATTGAATAAGGAAAGAAAATGTTAAATACGAAATAGTATATAGAAAGACAATATAATTGTAGAAAATAAGACATGGCGATATAAACTATGGAAGGAAGAGTCGGCAAATATCAGTATCAATTGTACAAAACTAAACAGAAAGATGACATGATATATATGGAAGTAAGCAGAAAAATGTGATGTTAAACTAGGAAGCATACAGAAAGACAATAAAAACAGGTAGACGTGGATGGAATAACGATGCAATAGGAAGCTGGTACACGGAATGAGAATAAAAATAAATATATACAATTTGGGGAAGACATTAAATCCTGAAACAAGTCAATAGCTTCTCATATCTTGGTCATATAATAACAGAAGATGGCAATGTGAGACAGAAATCAAGAAGAGAATAGGAATGGCCAAAGCTACATTCAACAACATTGTCTTAATTCGAAGAAATTTCTGTCACTTTTAGCAGAGTGGTCTGCCCTGTCTTGTTTTCTAATTTTTGTCTACGCCCACTTTTCTGTCTTATAGCTCCTAAAAGCTCTATTTCTGGCATTGGTCATGTCAGACTTACTTTGGACAGGCTAAATTCCACCCATTTACACGTGGACATCGGCATCTAGCTTAAGGGGAGGAGCGCCAGGCATTTCTCGGTTGAAATCGAAAAAATTAAGAATTTGGGATTAGTCCATTTTCTGTTACTTTAGCATCTCCCGAATCTAAATATAACAGAATTAAATGTCAAAATGCATTCTAACAATATGTATTTTGATTTTGAAAAAGGTATGGAACGGAGAGATTTTCTCAAACTCGACAAAATATGTCTAATTAGACCTAGTTTCTTTCATAGCAACCAAGCTTACACCCCTACATATTATACATCGCTGGATTCGTCCAAATCTACACTTTACTGTAAGCAGGTCACTTATTTCGGGATTCCAAATGCCAGATCGGAAATGTATAATTTCAAAGTCAACATTTAGGGTTTCCCCTCGATTCTAAATTTTTAATTGACTGCGCGTTCACGTGACCGGCAACGACAATATGGCCGCGTGTTTACATTAAGGTTCGGAATCTCAGTTGTGATTTGTTATTGATGTGACAATGCCTAAAAAAAACGAGATGCTCTCGTTACCTCCAACTGGAATAGGCCAGAGTTAGAGATGGAAGCAAGACTTATCCTACACTGCAGGTAAAACGTACTTATTGTGACGATATAATGGTAAAGACTGGGACATTAGTACTCAGGCAAGGAGGGTTGTGTCGTAAATTTATTTTGAGAGAAAGAGTCTTAGAAATAGTAGTCCCGTTTAGAGTGTAGAATGATGGTGAAAGGCTCAGTGATAGGAAAAGGTTAGCGAGTAAATATGATGCTCCACAGAGTGCTGGAGGAGAGTAAAGCACAACATCCAACAGGTTACATAACAATTATCATAAGTACAGAAAATACAATTAACAAGGTGAGGATGGATGTAAAGAAGATTGGTATCGACTAAGCCCTTCCCGCTTATTAGACAAAGGTAAACCCAGTCCCAAGATATATAGTTATCAGGAACATAGGTAATGTAACCTAACAATGAATTTAATTTCTCTGAAAGAGGTGTTACAATATTAGGTATGGTGGTAGACTAAAATACTGTTATCCCAATTGTGTCTTCCCTTTACTAAGCAAAGGAAAAAAAGGGTGGGGATGAAACAGAGTTAACAAATTATCCCACTTAAAGGAACAATGCCGGGTATACAGAAAAACGTATTACCCGATAGGCAAGTTAACAAATGGTTTTGCAAAAATAAATCTCCTGTCATTCATACACTCTGTGAGGATCTACACTCATATACACCACACACTTACCGATTTCAGCACCAGACAATCCATAGCATGATATACACAGTAATTAAACTCTTTACATGTGAAAACTGTCTAGTCCTTCTATGTCCCGCCCCAGATAATGCGAGGTTTCACTGAGAGCAAATATTCCCGCTTATCGCCGGACTTGAAGTTCTAAGAGTTCTTGTGTTTTATTATAAAGAAACGAGTCTATGGGATGGCACTGACGCAGATCGACATAGGGGTGAAAAATGAGGTGATGGTATAATCCTTCAATGCGTGATGATAGCCACTGACCGGTAAAGTTTTTAATCCAGTGAGGAAAAACTAGGCTCGGTCACAGTCAGGTAAATCGGTATTCTCTCACATTTAGAGCCGTACATAAATTATTGCTACTGGCACTGTTCATCTTCCAGTTTATCTCACAGATTGAAATTTAAATTTGATGATAATATTTTAAATGTTCTTGGGTAGGCTTTCTTTCATGTAGTTATGACAGCTAGGCCGTACCGGACCGCCTCAAGATTAAATTTAAACAAATGTCTCATCAAATTGTCTGGAAGTTTTAAGAACCGAGTCTGAAACTCTCTGTATGATTTATTAATAATGCTGGGATCGCAAAGGTGATCATTCTAGAGAAAAAGATATAAAACCCATGACAATCATAATCATACTTCAAAAATCAAATAATATTCTTAACGCGCGATAAATTTACCGTTATATAAATTCCTTCGCGACTTTAAAAGTTACTTTAACATTTAAATATCTATTATTTTTGGAAATGTTATAATAGATATATCATTAAATTTACCACTGGAACTTTTGGGATGAGTTTAATTAAATAGATTAAATAAACACAAAATCCAGTGAAATAAAATGAAAGCACTAGACCACTGATCACTTTAACAAATATATTATACCGTGCACAGAAAAGAAACACTCCAATGGTAGCCACCAATTTCAGATGGAAATCTAGCATAATTTCTACTAATAGCTAGTGAATCTTAAAAATCTCTGGCACTGAATGATAGCCTGGCTTTCTAGTGGTCTGTGTATATTTAAAATGGAATTAAAGATGAGGGGGACATGAGAAAGTTGACACTTTTTTAGATCTCATGAGACTTTCGGGGATCTGACCGACAGACTAAAGAAAGATGCCGTCCCCTGGTTTCCCGTTTCCCCGCTCGTTGCATCCGACATCTTCCCCCGTTCGCTCCGTCTGCGGTCGGTTTAGCGCTTAACATGGAGGTGCGGAAAATGCCGGCAAGAAACTTCCCCGTTCGTTTCAGGGACCACTACTGCTTTGATAGCATGCCGCCCAACGTTCCTGAAACCACTTCCGTGTCTGTTTGATCCTGTTCCGCTCTCTCTGTTTGAAGTAGGCAACGCCCCCACTGCCCAAGTTAATGAAAATAACTTCATATCATTGCTCAGGCGATGTCCGTGGGCGTGATTTAATCTTTAATTAAATCAATGCGATGACCAGAATGACCGGTAGATAAACTGTCCACATATTAATCAGCCAACGTGTTGGCCATCTGCGTGGAACGGTTGCATAGCTAATGAGTCCAGGTGAAATAAATTCCCGTTTGATGAAGAGTTACCAAAATATTCGGGGGCTCTGGTGCTAACGAAGGGGTCGCTACAAAGGGTCGTGCTACAACGATTCAGGGCCAGCTGAGTTCGTCTGTGACAATCATCCCCTCTTTTGAGACATGAAAACATATTTTCATGTTTAATTTCTGACAATGAAGCTGCCCTGATCGGTCGCTTTTGGGTGATTGGTATCTTCAACTTCTTCCTCTTCGTCCGTAGTCCAGTTTCTACTCAGGAAATCCGCCCCGACATTCTGTCTTCCCGGAATGTATTCCACTTTGAAAGAATAAACGCTTAAAAGAAGGGCCCACCGCATGATCCTTGCGTTTAATTCTTTATTGGCACCAAGAAATGCTAACGGAGCGTGGTCGGTTTGCACCGTAAAAGATGTACCATAGAGAAACTCATGATGCCGTCTGATACCGTCAATCAGAGCGAGGCATTCTCTTTCGACTACGCTGTAGTTCCGTTCAGCTTTATTTAATTTCCGACTGCCATAGGCAACTGGAAATAGCATGTTCGGGTTACTGTCATCGTCTTGAAGCAGTGTTGACCCGATGCCCTGACCTGACGCGTCGACCCGCAGTACGAAAGGTTTCTTGAGGTCAGGCAACCTCAAAGTGGGGTATGCAGACAACTGTCCTTTCAAAGTGCTGTACGCGTGTTCGCACTTTTGATCCCAAATGACCTTATCAGGACAACCTTTCTTTGTGAGGTCAGTCAGAGGTGCCGTTAGTCCGTTGAAGTTCTGGATGTACTTCTGATAGTATGCACATAGTGATATGAAGGAACGTACGTCTTTCTTCGTTCGGGGTCTTTTTGCTGCCACTATTTTCTCCACGTTCTTCTGAACAGGCCAACAACAGCCGTGAGAAATAGTATGCCCCAGGAAGTCTAACTGTTCAAACCCGATGAGACATTTGCTAGGTCTGGCTGTGAGACCAGTTTCCTGTAGTCTCCTGAGGAGCATAGCAACCGTAGCAATATGTTCTTCGTAGGTTTCCTCAGCAAGAAAGAGGTTGGTAAGAAAACAAAGATGGCTGTATACCGCTCCACCTATGTCCCAGTCTTGACATATGGATGCGAGTCGTGGGCAATGACTACAACCCACAAAAGCCACATCCAAACCTCAGAAATGAGGTATCTGAGGAAAGTGGTTGAAGTAACAAGAAGAGACATGGTCCGCAACCAGACGATCCGTCAAGGCCTAAAATCCCATCCGCTGCAGACCCAAATAGAACAGTCCCAACTAAGATGGTTTGGCCATGTCTGCAGAATGGGAGAAGATCGGCTACCACGACAAGCATGGGAAACAAAGAGCCAGGGATCCAGACCTCCAGGACGACCCAGAGTCCGCTGGGAGGACAACATTAGACAATCTTTGAAGGACCGAGGACTAGAATGGAACCAGGCCAGGAAGAAGACAGCTGATAGAATGGTCTGGCGCTCTCTCTTCCAAACCTCTACAGCTCACGGTAGAAGGGGAACGACTAAGTAAGTAAGTAAGGTTTCCGATGCAATTAATATGTCATCCATAAAATTATGGATATGGGGACTTTGCAAAGGTTCTAGAAGCTTCCTCATCATCCTGGTGAACACTCCTGGTGCGTTATGCAAACCGAATGGCATCACATTAAATGTGTAATGTCCTTCACTAGTGCTGAAAGCTAACAAGGGTTTAATTTCCTCCTTGACTGGTATTTGATAGTAACCTTTACTGAGGTCAATCTTGGAGAAAATCTTTGCCTTGCTAAGCTTGGTGAACAACTCAGAAACAGTTTGGAGAGGTTCGGGCTGGAATTCCGTAACAGCGTTTAGCAGCCGGTAATCTATACACAGCCGAACTTCCTTATTGGGCTTCTGCAACAGCACTACACTGGAACTGTAAGGAGATTTAGACTCACTGATAATTCCTGCCTGGCGCAGCTTGTCTATTTCTTTAGCGTACGGTATGGGGTAAACTCTGGTTCGAACAGGGGTCTCGTTTGTTAATTTCATATCAAATTCGATGAGATTTGTTCGACCAGGTACATCCGTTAAGACTGCACTGTACTGTTTAAGTAGCGCCCTGGTTTCTGTTTGTTGTTCTAGTGAGAGATTGTCGCCGAACTTGACATCTTTAAAGGATTCTGTGGGTTGCAATGGATACTCCATGCAACCATCATCATCTTCCTCGTCTTCCGTTGCTATGGCGACAGCCAGGAGATGCTCGGAGGATGGCACCGGTCTCTCCAGATATTTCTTAAGTAGATTCTCTTTTGCAGCTTTGTTGTATCTTTTAGCATGTTTAGCGCGGGCTTTCTTAAGGTTGGTTGTAGCTAGATCCCAACCTAGCTTTAGCCTTTACTTGAGCTCAGACACATACTTGCATGCAGAGACGACTGTCTCGTCAGCCTTTTGGTCTGTCAGAGACCGAAGTAAGGCTTCTAGTGGCCCCTTAATAGGTCTGCCAAATAAAAGTGTAGCTGGCGCGAATCCCGTAGACGCTTGAGGAACCTCTCGGTAGGCGAATAAGGCAGCCGATATATATAGGTCCCAGTCTTCCGGTTTCTCCTGACCCAGCTTACGTGACATGGTGGTGAGGGTGCCGTTAAAACGTTCCACAAGCCCATTTCCGGCCGGATGGTAGGGACTGGTGTGGATATGTTTGGCCCTCAAGATCTTAAAGATCTCCTACGGAATTGGGATCCATTGTCCGTCAAAACTTGTTGAGGGAATCCCAACCGTGTAAAGATTTGCACGAGGGCTTCTGCGACATGCTTGGAATTTATGCATGGTAGCGGTACAGCTTCGGCCCACATTGTGCAAGTGTCGACTAAGGTCAGGATGAACCTGTTCCTTCTTTTGGTCCTTTCCAGGGGTCCAATGATGTCAACAGCAACCCGTTCAAATGGAGTACCCACTATTGGCATTTGCCCCATAGGTACTGGGGGTGTCAAGTGCTTTGGTGCTACCCGTTGGCACTGGGCGCAGGATTTCACATACCTGGTAATGTCAGAGTTCATTCCTGGCCACCAATAGTGGTTTTTTATTCGCTGAATAGTGGCGTTTTGTCCCATTATCCGCTAAAGGGAAGAGAGTGCCCCATTTCTAAGATCTGGCTTCTGTACTGCGTCGGTACTAGGAGCTGGTTATTCCCCGTGTCCGGGTTGCCCGTTCTACGATACAATACGCCGTCCTTTGAAAAGATGTCTCCGTTGTGTCTGGGGTCCTTAGCCATGGGCAGTCTTTTAAAGCAGGGATCCAGAGTAGGGTCCTTTTGTTGCGCCTCCTTCAGTTCATTCGGCAACAAATTTGGCGCAGGCTCCCTCTCCTTCTTGGCTTGCCCTCTTGTGGTTACCGCTGCCACAATCGGCTCCTTTGGTCTCCCAATAAACACATATTTACATCCCAGGATAACTGGGTAGATAGGATCATCCATAATGGCCGCTTTAATAACTCCTCTGACAAAGTCAGAGTGTATTTCTACCAGTGCGATAGGCAGCGTCCTGGGTGCATCACTCGTGAAAACTCCACTAAGTTTGACGGTTTTCTCTGTCTCCTGACCTGGTTTGACTAGGTGTCTAGCAACGATACAACTAAAGCTTAGTCCAGTGTCAAAGAGACAAGTAGTTGAGGTACCATTCAAAATTACAGTTCCTCGAGTTGAGGGTCGGTCCCCCTCAGGTTGAGAATCACTGACATTGACACTACCTTTCGAGGCTGTATGCATACATCCAACGCGGTTAGGCCCGGTTTGTTTGCCCTGATCAGACGTTCCTGGTGTAGGGGTCTTTCCTTTTCCTTGACCTTGGTGGCCGCGCTGCCACGTAGGCTTAGTGGGTTGATCAGAATTGTTGTTGGTGGGTATCGGGTTTTGTAGAATTTCGATTTTTCCTGGGGAGGTCTCTGGGTATTATTTTCTCGTTGGTTATAATTCTGAGAGGAATTAGAAGAATAGGATGACTGCTCTAGATTTTGTTTTCGAGATGGCTCATCTGTGGGTTTACGTTTAGTGCTGGGAAGTTCGGCCATTGCATTGGTATAGCGTTCGGCCTTATTGAGGATGTCCTCAAGTCTGACTGCGCCCTGTTCCGCCAAAAATCTACGGGTTTCGTTTGACAAAGTTGACTTTATCTGCTCCACAAGAACAAGTTCAAGGAGTCCCTCATATGTAAGAGGTAGGTCCGATAATTCGATGCACTTTATCAAATAGCCCGTGAGACGTGAAGAGAACTGTGAAAATGTTTCCGTGCTCTCTTTTCGGCTGTTCCTGAACATTTGCAGGAATTTTCGGGCGGTCATCTCAAACCGTTCTAGCAAGGCCTTTTTCAGCATGTCGTAATCATGTTGGTTCGATCCCAGCTTTGAGTATACGTCATAAGCATTAGCTTTTAGTGACGTTGAGAGCTTAAGTGCCCAGCGGGTACTCTCTAACCCATACAGATTCGCGAGCCTTTCGAATTTTTCTAGGTATAGTCCGTTCGGAAATTCGTGCCCACAGAAAGCGTCAATTTTCTCCAAAACTGTTTGTTGTATGGACATGAATTTTTGCATGCAGTCTTAGATTTTCCATGCAGTTATTAATATATTTTTTGCCCTTACAAAACTCATGTCATGTTCGAATTTTCTTCTTTACGTTATATAAAAAACTCTTACTGTTGTCTGGGTTAATTTTTAGTAGTTTTACAGAAAAGTTACAAGATCCGTTCAAAAATATTTTTTTTTTTGGGTTTGAATTAGTTACTCGCGACTTGTACAATAGGTGCGCACTCGTGCGGACATGTAGTCACTACACTAATTCAAACAGCCACCTACAGACTCTATCTTACTATTTCAGCGAGGTGTCTTTATCACTCAATACCATTGTCTCAAGAAAATTCTGCCACTGGACAAAGTGATATTCTGCGCAAAACCTAAATAGCAGTTGTAGTGCAGGAACTATTCTTTATTCGGTAAGCACACATTTACTTGTTTAATACAGTGGAGTGTAAGCTTAATCTAATAGAATAGAGATCTCGTGTTACTTTAATTCATCTTAAATATATACATGTTTTTTTCCTTAAGGTAATTTTTTTTTTTCGTGACCGGGATGCTCTGAATTTTATTTAGTGAGCCATTATCCATAATCACTAAGTGTGAGCTAGGCGTGTTTTTTCTTAGGACAGAGAGTGGAAGCCGATTATGATATTCTTACCCAATTTTCCGCTTGGGTGTGTATAATAATTACTGTAAAGAGTTTTTGCTATTTTATATAAATATTACCATACTCGCGTCAAATATGAAACATATACTGACATCTAAACAGTTAACTCACAAATTAAAACTGAGAATCATAAAAAGTTATATATATTCTGCACTACTGTATGGTGTAGAAACATGGACAATGAATAAGAAATTGGAAGAACTAATTGAGACTCTTGAGATGTGGATATATAGAAGAATGGGGCGTATCTCATGGAAAGGGAAGAAAACAAATAAGGAGGTCCTAAAAAATCTAGGTATGAAAAGAGAACTAATGAAGGAGATCAAAATTAGGCAGCTAAATTATTTTGGCCACATTAAAAAGGCATAAAACCTTGCAGAAAACCATAATAGAAGGGATAGTCGAAGGTAAACGTGCAAGGGGAAGACAGCGGTATAAGTGGGAAGATAACATCAAGAGATGGACAGGAAAGAGTCTATTAGTGCACTACTAAAACAAGAGACAGAAGACGATGGAGAACCATTACAGCCAACCTTCGTTGTGGAGATGGCAGCTGATGATGATGAAAGACATTAAATGAAACAAATGAATATTTATAGACTATAAAATAAGGAGCACACAAAGGAAATGACACAATCTGGGAAAGTAGGCAGAAAGAAAACAAAGTATAGAAGAGTAGATAGGCAGATAAAACACAATGTCCGAGACTGGAAGCAAAATGGTGTTCATGCCGAAGAATGGACCATCCCATCACAACTAACATAATTACCGATGTATGTTACGTCGGTCGGTTTCACTCAAAATAGTAACTCGCGCCAGGAAAAAAAGTGCGCTAAGCACGGTGTGCAACTTGCGCGGCGTGGGTGTTATATAAAACAAATACTTTGGTTTTTTTTCTTTTTTTTCTTTCACGAAATTAGTAGCGCTCGACAAAGAAAAAGTGCGTAAAAATTGGTGTGCATGAGCCCTCACCCGATGTAAAAATCATGAAAACTTGAAAGTTTTTGTTAAAACCACTTCTGGAAAGAATTTGGGGAAAAGCTAGAAAAAGATGCTCAAGAAAACCAGAAATTGTTCTTTAAGACTCTAAAGAACATGAGGAAGGAAAAACTATGCCCTCTCAGATTTATAAAGGACAAGCAAGGCAAATTGCTTACTGCTCCGAAGTAATGGAAAGATGGAAAGAATATTTCTCAGAACTCCTTGATGGTGAGCAAGGTCAAGAATCAGAAATGATAACCACTAACACAGAAGAGGTGATGAAGATGACATAAAGATGGAAGAACTCAAGGCAGCACTGGAGAAAATCAAGATGGGCAAAGCAGCAGGGCATGATGGTATAACACCAGAAATGGTTAAGTACATGGGAGCATCAGGCGACCTATTACTCTTAAGGGTCCTACAGGCAGTGTGGTGCAACAAGACCATACCAAAGGATTGGGAGATTGCCATCATAACACCAATTTTCAAAAAGGGTGACAATCGACAATGTGGAAACCATATAGGCAAATCCCTTCTCTGTGTCCCTGGTAAAATCTACTCTAGAATCCTAGAGCAGAGACTCCGACGCCTAGCTGAGCCACAATTGGATGAGGTCCAGTGCGGATTCCGAGCTAACCGAAGTACTCAAGACCTAATCTTCACACTCAGACAGCTGAGTGAAAAGGCCCTTGAGTATAAGAGTGAGATCCATCTTTGTTTCATAGATCTGGAAAAGGCGTTTGACAGGGTCCCCTGGAGCAAACTTTGGGACTGTTTGGCAAGGAAGAACATTCCAGCACCTCTGATTCATGCTATACAGAGCTTCTACAAGTCTTGCAGAAATTATGTGAGGACAGCAAACCATAAGTTAGAAGAGTTCAGGACCACCACTGGTGTAAGACAAGGTCACCTTATCTTTTCATACTCCTCATGGACGATGTCTTCAAGGCATGTAAGGAGAGAACAAGAAAGTATTCAGTGGGGTACTGGAAGATGAGACAGGTCTATTTCAGAGCTGGCATTTGCTGATGATGTTGCCCTGATTGCTAAATCAGAGGCACATCTCCAATTCAACCTGCAAGTGTGGAAGGAAGAGCTGGAGAAGAGAGGGATGGTCATAAGCAGCTCTAAAACAAAATCCATGGTGATATCACGAGAAGAAAGAAGACATCAGATTAAGCTGGGAGAACAGGTCCTGGAGCAGGTCGACCACTTTAAATACCTCAGAGCTATTATAGACCGAAACGGAGGCATCAGAGAAGAGTTGGCCACTCGAAAAGCAGCAGCTGGGAGACTTTTTCAGGCCATAAATCGAGGATTCCTCAGCAAGAGAGAGGTTGGTAAGAAAACGAAGATGACTGTATACCGCTCCACCTATAACTCAGTCTTGACATATGGATGCGAGTCATGGGCAATGACTAAAACCCACCAAAGCCAGATCCAAACCTCAGAAATGAGGTATCTGAGGAAGCTGGTTGAAGTAACAAGAAGAGCCACGGCTGTTTGTGCCCTATACCAGAGCGCTCTTTTAGTTTCGGTGACCGGAGTTCTGACACCGGGTATACAATTTTCGTGTTCACCGTAAAAGACTATTTAAGTTTTTGGCGGGGAAAATCAGCTGTTGTGTGTGTAAAATCTGTAAAATATAAATCATTACACACTCGTTCTGGATAAACACAGCGCTAAATTTCTTTTGTGTACTATAACTTTGTTCTCTGTTCTATTTTTGATTGCATTTTTATTTGTTTGAAATTAGTTTTGACGGAGTTACAGACTTTTGAAAACAGCGTCATCATTTGAGGAAATTCATAAAATAAGTAATCTTTTTATTAATTTAATATCTAAAAATCGGCCCATTCGTTTGAGTTTATAATTATAAAGACTTCTCGAAGGGAAGCTAAAGATTATTTCCACATACTTTTTTTTTGGTTTCATATCTTGAGAATGTGTGGTAGTGTCACAGAGTGCTCGAAGATTTTGTCTAGATTATGTTAAAATTCCTTACTTTTCTTTTCCTTCACATTTGTCTGTGTTCTCTATGGAAATATTTGCACCTGTGTTCGTTTCTTTAGCTGATTTTTCAAGTCTTCGCTAATAGTCCTGTCATTCGATCCAAATTCTAGCTTCTTCTACAAAGGCTCTTAAAAGCATTTCTTTAAAGATGTCTATACGATTTATTAGCTTGGTCGAAACCAGTGGTTCCCAGAGTATTATATTTCCGTGTTCAGTGGTCAACTGGAGACTCACGATAAATCATGGTACGTGTCTAAACATGAGCCGGGAAATAATTAACTCTTGGCGTGGGAATCAGGAAATATTTTAACTTCATGCGAACGAATGCTGAATTTTAAGATGACTTGCTGAGAACCGTTGGGAAGACAACGCACGCTTATAAGTTATAGAATAGAAACCTCAACTTACCTCATATCTACAAGTATATTGTGATTGAGTGTAAAACGCTACTAAAGTTCTATTTCTTAAGCTGTGATAAAGTCCTGAGCGCCCAGTTGCAGAATCCTAGCCAGTTTCTGGATTTTGATTGCTGTCAATTGTTGCGAGTAAACCGCCTAGTTGCTCTATGCTACAGAGAGAACTAGTGCTTACGTCTCAAACCATCTAGCGGTGTTCACAAGTCAGCAACCCTGAGCAGTCTACAGCATATAAGCCTCAAACACATCGTCAGCGCCTGAACAGCATAACGCAACTTCACAACCAGGTGAACGAACAGCCTAGTCATCTCTTGGACTGTTGCCCACTGAATCAAATTCTCCAGTTGGTAATCCCTACCTACTGTGACGCCCAGGAGAAGTCCAAGCAGATAAGTCTACTTAAAACCCAGACCAAAGTCAGAGTTCACTTTTCCACGAAATAGCCATAGGAATAAACTTCCGTCAGTGAGGAAAATAGCCTCTTAATTCTTATCTGAACCAAAGACACTGACAGTTCTAAATTTCCTAGTATTTCTTTTTTTCAACGTATATGACAACATTGATTGTATATTTCTGCTGTAATTAAAGTAATTATGTACATTCTGTAACTCACCATCATTCTGAGTTTGACTTAGTAGATTGTATGTTCTGTTCAGAAAAACATTCTCAGCCCTCTTTGTATTACTTGTTACTATTAGTTCATCTTCAAAAAGATTTGAGTAAGAAAGAGTTAGTCGTCGCCAGAAAAATACATGAGTTGGCAGTCTAAAAGGTGAGAGAATCACTGACAACAACCTGTGCCCTTCTGTTAACTCTTTCCCTCAACACTAGCTCACATCTGTGAAAACTAGTGTCTAAAGGTCTATGTGCTTTCTACACATCTTCCTTACTATACAAAACTCTTTATGCGACAATTGGATTCGCATTCAACGTCAATTATAGGGCGCCATCAAATATATCTGCGACAAACTGTGGGCTCGGTCCGGAATCTTACCTTTGGTGGCCTATCTGCAGAAGAATTGTTGAATCTTTAACTAGTAGTCTATCAATACCTTGGAGTAGAATCTATTATATATCCCTAGACAACGAAACTTCTTATATTTTCTGAACAGAATTGTGGAATTACACAGTAGAATAAGGAAAGTGAAATCTGAATGGTCCTGGAATTAATTAATTAATTATTTAATTAAGTTACTTAGATTAATTAAGTTCATTAAGTTAATTAGTGGCTTAAGATAACTAAGTGTACAAGTTGATGATTGTGTGTGAAAGACTGGCTGCAATTGTAATACCTTACTTCAGAAGAAATAAGAGTATACACAGGGTTAAAAATAAATAAATTATACTTGAGTCTGGCTCAAGTTAATAATATCTTAATTCAGTAGAAATAAGTATATTATTAAACTATCAATTATACTAGCATCTGTAAAGGGATACATTACGTCAGTAGACTTAATAGTACTACCTCGAGCCTCAGTAAATTGATTAGTGGTTATTATTACAATACTTCATAGAATTATTAGTAATAATCGGAAGCAAGTGTAGCGTCTGTCTAAAGTTAATAATATCTTAATTCAGTAGAAATAAGTATATTATTAAACTATCAATTATACTAGCATCTGTAAAGGGATACATTACTTGAGTCTGGCTCAAGTTAATAATACCTTAATTCAGCAGAAATAAGTATTATTAAAATATCAATTATACTAGCATCTGTAAAGGGATACATTACGTCAGTAGACTTAATAGTATTACCTCGAGCTTCTGTAAATTGATCAGTGGTTTATTATTACAATACTTCATAGAATTATTAGTAATTACTGGAAACTAGTGCAGCGTATACTGAGAGATTGAACTACCTGCCCAGCGATCTAAAATGAACGCAGTAGCTGAACTTAGAAGTCAATTTTTCCAATATCTTATAGATCACAAAGTGATTGATTTCATAAAAATTATAAGATGTCTAGATACATGGATAAGTGACTCTTATTTGGAAGGCGAGGAAAGAGGTTACTCGAGAAAGTTAATTGCGAAACATGTCTTAGAACAGGCAGAACTTTTCACGAGAACTGAGATGGAAATGATAGAGAGTGATGAAAAATGGACTCGCGACTGGAACGAGAAGGAAGCCAAGTGGAAAGAAGAGGCCATAAGCAGTGAAGCAGCATATGAGAGGGAAGAGCTGGAAGCTCATCTTTACCTTAAGTTGAAGACGCCGCCACTGGAAACTCAAAACGCGCCAGGAGATTTGAAACCCATGATTAGTCATGAGGCCACGGAATCCCAGAGCCCCACTCCCAGGTCAGATGAACCATTATTTCAAGAGGAAGCACCCTCTGCTCCACAGGAAGCGCAACTTAGTACTCAGAGCACATGTTTAGGCAAAGCAGAGAGGCGGACATCGAACTCGAAAAGTCATGACCCCTTTGTGAAGGTACCTAAGCACATAAATGCTGGTAATATGAGGAAAAATACACTCTCGTCAGGAACACGTCAGAAAAGGAATTTCCCAGACACCCCGAACATCTCTAATGAACAACAACATGCCTTTGCTAAATCTCAGAAAGCACACAAAGACCGATTTCATAACCACAACAAAAGCGCTCAGGACTACAAAAACACTACAAACCGGAGGAATGGAGACTGTAAAGAAGCGTCTAAGCAGAAAGATAACTTCAGTAACGGCCCCCTCCCGCAATTAATGACACCTGGGCAACAAAAGGACACAGAGCTTAATAGTAGCCCAGAGGAACCTCTCATTGTTAACACTAATGGAGTGAACGACAAGGGAAGTTGCATGGTTCTAGGAGAACTAAAACAGCCTTTGATGGTACACGCGGAACCACGCAAAGGTCTGAGAAAACATGTGACTCATAGAGACACAATGGTCGTAAACCAGGTTCAGGAGGAAACTTTTTTACCTGTGACTTTATCCACTGGAATGTTGGAAAAGTATAAACCGGCAGAACATTGCCATATCACTGGATTTAACCCAGCACCAAAAACCCCACACCTTCTCTGTGAGAGAGAAACGAATATGACACCCAGCGAACGTAGTTCACAGGCGCCAGGTTTACAAAGTCCCTTCTGTGAAAACATCAAGCAAACAGAAATTTTAGCACCCCTACCAAACAATGGACCACGGGAACATAAAAACACGGATGAAAATGAGAGAGTTCATACTTCTGCTGAGAAGCCATTCTATAACAGTTTCCCTAATCTCAAGGAGACGATTAGTTTTACAGAAGGAGATGAGTATTTTCAAATGAGTGGAGATACGTCAGGGTCATTGAAAGATCCAAACAACATTTTGCTTGACAATATCACAACAGTGATAGGAAAAGCCCAGGCTGAAAACCATTCAGCCGAGACTGAGATACAAGATACGCCTATGGGTGAGAAAAGAATGGATAATGGGAATGACCACCGGATGGACAGAAAATTGACTGACACCCGCATTAAACCACCTGTGCTCACAGCTATAAATTTGACTTTCACCCACGAAAAACTGCCTCGTTCATACCTGAACGCCAGTTACCCTCAATCTTGGTGTGATTTGTCAAGGAACAAGTTATCTGAAACTTTGGGATGTTTAGGAAACTTAACTTTTATGAGATTTAACCCACGTTGTGCGTGGACATCTTTCAATCCAGAAAGAAAGACAGGGAACATTAACTGTCTGAGCAGGTCAAACATAGCAGCGGAGTTAAGGAGATACATGAGAAGTTCCTATTTTTTATGGAAGACACACCGGCAAAGTTTTCATTGTTACCGTGACAAAGGATGGTTTGCACGCCCATTCAAGCTGGCCACAGAACAATGGCAGACTAAGCGCAGCGAACTGACAACAGATAGTGGAAGGTCAGAATTAGTTCATTCTAACCGTAATTTGTGTGAAAAGTTGAATGAGTACAGCATTTTGGCAAGACGAACGGGGCCCGAAGGAATTACGAAAGTTAGCTCTTCGATAACTCGGAACTTCAGGGATTCTCAAAATGTAGAGCCATGGCCAAGTGGAGCGTTAGCAAGCGGACAGAGGTCGAGAGAATTGAAAAGTTGGGTGACAGAAGGAATTTATAATTTAGACAAAGACCTTCTCTCGTTGAATAGTTTGCAACTATTTTAAATTGGGGAGTTTCTGTCACAGAGTGCTCGAAGATTTTGTCTAGATTATGTTAAAATTCCTTACTTTTCTTTTCCTTCACATTTGTCTGTGTTCTCTACGGAAATATTTGCACCTGTGTTCGTTTCTTTAGCTGATTTTTCAAGTCTTCGCTAATAGTCCTGTCATTCGATCCAAATTCTAGCTTCTTAAAAGCATTTCTTTAAAGATGTCTATACGATTTATTAGCTTGGTCGAAACCAGTGGTTCCCAGAGTATTATATTTCCGTGTTCAGTGGTCAACTGGAGACTCACGATAAATCATGGTACGTGTCTAAACATGAGCCGGGAAATAATTAACTCTTGGCGTGGGAATCAGGAAATATTTTAACTTCATGCGAACGAATGCTGAATTTTAAGATGACTTGCTGAGAACCGTTGGGAAGACAACGCACGCTTATAAGTTATAGAATAGAAACCTCAACTTACCTCATATCTACAAGTATATTGTGATTGAGTGTAAAACGCTACTAAAGTTCTATTTCTTAAGCTGTGATAAAGTCCTGAGCGCCCAGTTGCAGAATCCTAGCCAGTTTCTGGATTTTGATTGCTGTCAATTGTTGCGAGTAAACCGCCTAGTTGCTCTATGTTTCCACGAAATAGCCATAGGAATAAACTTCCGTCAGTGAGGAAAATAGCCTCTTAATTCTTATCTGAACCAAAGACACTGACAGTTCTAAATTTCCTAGTATTTCTTTTTTTCAACGTATATGACAACATTGATTGTATATTTCTGCTGTAATTAAAGTAATTATGTACATTCTGTAACTCACCATCATTCTGAGTTTGACTTAGTAGATTGTATGTTCTGTTCAGAAAAACATTCTCAACCCTCTTTGTATTACTTGTTACTATTAGTTCATCTTCAAAAAGATTTGAGTAAGAAAGAGTTAGTCGTCGCCAGAAAAATACATGAGTTGGCAGTCTAAAAGGTGAGAGAATCACTGACACCAACCTGTGCCCTTCTGTTAACTCTTTCCCTCAACACTAGCTCACATCTGTGAAAACTAGTGTCTAAAGGTCTATGTGCTTTCTACACATCTTCCTTACTATACAAAACTCTTTATGCGACAATTGGATTCGCATTGCATATTGTCACCAGATTTTATAGCATTTAAATTACTGTAAACGCATTCCTGATACTCGCAAATCTTAAATAAGGTTGTACAAAAATAACTTTTTGTAAAGCACCATCTGTTTTTGCATTTTCATTCATTTATAATGATATTTAGCTACGTATATAAGCGTCAGAAAACATGTAAATCTATAGATAGATTACTTCCACATACTTTGTTCTATCTTTCAAGTCTTGTTAATCTTGTATTTATAATATGAATTTTTTTTTAAATTGTGTGTGAGATAAGGACTGTTCCATTAGTGTACTTTGGTAGACAATCCTGTGCACACGACGGCTGCCAAAGAATTCTAAGTAACTGTTTGTATATCTTCTTTCACTCACAGATAAAGCATTCTACATCCTGGTGTTAGACTTGATAGTCCCAAATATTCCTCTATCTTTATACATACACAAGTAAACTATACTACATAACAACGAAATGGAACATACTGTTTTGCATCATATGAATTGTGCCAGTGCACTCTGCAGAGCCTGTGGCAAGAGAGCATTAACTTCCAAAACAACACGTTCAATTCAGAGAGCACTGAACTGTTCTAATTACGTTAATGATCTGTTCTTTGTGTTTGGAATTAACGTATCAGATGATAAACCCACACCGCATTCGACTATATTTTGTAAGAAGTGTTACTTACGAATACAAAACTCAAAAAGGAGGCATAATGAGAAATGTCTTGAAACAGCCAAGTTACTATCGGAAAACAGTCAGCACATCTGGAAAGACTAAAGCCATAATTTAACTATAAGTGAATGTCAACTGTGCAATTATGTTGCAAAGACATCTTTTGGTGTTTTAAAAACAAAAAGCTGCTCTATTCCCTGTGATGTTCTTTCTGACCCCTCCATGTCTAGTCAGTCATTTAGCTGTAGTCAGTCAGTTAGTTTGTAGTCAGTCAATTAGCTGTAGTCAGGATAGCTCTGTACAGTAGGAGGTTGATGTGCCTGCCCACATTAGTGATGATATTGTTCAACTGGAGGTTGATGTGCCAGCTCACATTAAAGGCGATACCATTATTCATTTGGAGGTGGATAACACTACTCACCCTAGCATGCCAGTTTTTGTTGCCACATCTACACCTACCAAGTCAGTTATACATACGACAAGTACATCCACCTCGCCTGTCTTCAAAAGCGACATCACAGTACAACAGTTACTTGCTAAGCCACCTTCACAACCACTAACACAAAAGGAAGAACCCCTATTCACATCCATTGTTAGAAAAAAAACTAGAAACAGCAAAAAGTAATATCATAAAATGCAAAACCAGAGGACAGCCTATTGTACTACAAAAAAACTAATTAAACATAGAAGAGAAACATCAGTCACCAGAACGCCAACAAAACGTAAGCGATCTCAATTGCTACACACTGTTAGAAAACATATTGCTGGAACATCAACTGATTCATTAGACCTGCAGCAGGCACATGAACTACAACGCTGTTCAGAAACGTCACGTCAGGAAATTTGCAGGAAAGCAGGCATTGAAAGTAGAGTTAGAATCTCCAAATAATTAGCAATAGCCATGAAGGAAACAGTAGGTCTTACGTGGGCACAGGAGAGAAAACAGAGAAGATTGAAAATTGAAAGACGCGCCAGCGGTATTAAAAATATAACTTCACAATTAAAATTTATAATGGAAACTCATTTGTTACAAATTTCTCCATCTGTGAATGTACAGATTCATCCTATAAATAAAAGGAAGTGTGAATGATAATTGAGCGAAATTTTGGGGCTAGAGCAAATTATGGCAGTTGTTGCTTGAGATTGACAGAATTAACAGAGTGTGGAAATCATTTAATAGATGTATTTATTAAATACACCTATTTATCTATTAAATTGAACATTTCGTTTTACTCATGACCATACTCATTTTTACATGACCATCGTGATGTATGATTGAGATAATTGTTAGCTCTCATGTTTTTGGGGACAATTGGGTGTGTTATTTTAAGGTAATAAATGTGGACTTGCAATTTAATGTTTCAATAATTAATGTTTGACGCATGAAACCAAAACAAAACTTTGATATCCATTTTCTGCAGGTTTTCTACTTTTGATTTCTGTAATTTGTTATGCATGTTGATTGTGACCGATTTAGTGAAAATTGCATTATAAACAAACCATAACAAAATATAAAAAAAACGTAAATTTTACACTATTTCAGACTATTATATCTTCTGTTCTAATTGTGATAATGTTCTTGTTCTAAAATTTACTCTAACATTTCTAGTCTAGCTTTACGCAAAATTAAAGCCGGTATTTATAATAATAAAGTAGCCTAAAAGCATTAATTAAGCCCTATCAAAAGTAAACATCGCCACATGTTTTTCCCATAAGGAAGTTGACCACGTGACCTGTCAAGTGGGCTATAAATAGCGCGGTCGGGTTAAAAGGGGAAATAACTAAAAGATCGCTGGCAAACAGCCGTGCTAGAGACATGGTCCGCAACCAGATGATACGTCAAGGCCTAAAATCCCACCCCCTGCAGACCCAAGTAGAACAGTCCCAACTAAGATGGTCTGGCCATGTCTGCAGAATCGGAGAAGATCGGCTACCACGACAAGCATGGGAAACAAAGAGCCAGGGATCCAGACCCCCAGGACGACCCCGAGTCCGCTGGGAGGACAACATTAGACAATCTTTGAAGGACCGAGGACTAGAATGGAACCAGGCCAGGAGAAAGACCCTGAAGGAAAACGAAAGAGAGGCCGACCAAAAACAACTTGGCGGAGGACTGTGGAGGCTGAGATGCAAAGAATGAATCAGAGTTGGGGCACTGTACGAAGGATGGCCGCCGACCGAGCAAAGTGGAATCAATTTGTTGTTGCCCTACAATACGCCACCAGGCGTAATGGCCACTGACTGCTTTGACGGTCGGCGGCTAAGGATCAAGGAAGAAGGAGGAAGACAGCCGATAGGATAGTCTGGCGCTCTCTCTTCCAAACCTCTACACCTCACGGTAGAAGGGGAACGACTAAGTAAGTGTTATCAGGGAACACTCTTTGAAAACAATTCACGCGCTTTCACACGAAATGTTGTCATCAAAGAACTTTTAAATTGAATCTAAAATAACATAATTCTCGCCGTGTGTACATTGGTCACAGCTGAGGAATGCAACCGTGTTGAAAAATTGTATTGTTTCCATTACATATACTCTCCCGAAATTAGTTACAATCAACAAAGAAAAACGTTCAAATGACGGTGTTCATGAACAGTTTTATTACACTGCATAATTGAAAAAAACCAAAAACACTCTAAGAATGTACTTCTATCTGCTCATCCGGGAACGGAAACAGCACACTATAATTAAAAACCCGTCAAGTTTGACGGGTTATTGCTAGTGTATAACATACAATGCGTAGTCCAGACTAAAAAACAGACAAGCGAAATTGGTGAAAAGAAGATACTGATTATGGACGGAGTTTGAAATGGCCGGCAAGTTAAAAGAACAACGAATTGTTCCACGATGCACACGGTTTTTAATCGTCTACTGCAGAGGTTTTCAAACTGTGCGTCGCGGCCCTCGGCTAAAGGCGTCGCGGTGGCTTGGGAAAAGTGTTGGGCTCGATATTATGAGCCAAGGTCTAATTACTTATATATAATATGTAGTATAGAGAGGAGCCGCGGTGATTTATGCACAGGTCAAGGGAGCCGCGGACCAAAAAAGTTTGAAAACCTCTGGTCTACTGTGTTTTAACTTGTCCTGAGTGACGTAAATAATTTAGTCAATCCAAAAAAATAATAAACTGGACTTCTTTGTTTCAATGTTATGTAAATTTTGAGTTTTTAGAAGTCCTTTTAATAGGGCGTGGATGTGACTTAACTGCTGCAGTAATACGTAGCATTATTAGCCACCCAGTTACAATCATAGCAAAATCACGCTACAAAGGTTAAATCAAAGCAAAAATCAGAAGACCACGACAAAGCAGAGTACTTTTCGGTTTTGGAATATTTTGCAACAAATATTTATAGCATGACAACAGATTCACGAAGTCTACATATATTTGAAAATGCAGATAGAAACATAGAAACAAAAAGTTATATAACAATATTCTTCTTCCTCGTTCGTCCTGAAAAGGACGGTGGTTGCGTTGTGTCTGTTTACACCTAAGCTGTGATATCTGCACCTTTCGGTCGACACATCCGACTTCTGCACGGCATTTTTTGGGACCGGGTTTGCCTTCCCACTGCGATCCCTACTCGCTCAGCCAGACTGCAGGATCTCTATTGCTGCATCTTTGGGTCCCATGTAACAATATGTGAAACGACTTTCATTGCAATAAGTCCAATACTTAGATTATTAGGTAATCAACACGTGCATGTTAAATCTGGATTGGTTTTTTGACGACAAGAGAAAAATTAGATGTTCAGTAATGAGCGAACTATCATGGCTACTGTAGTTGTCGCTTCTGTCACACAAAGTACGACGCTGTAAGAAAAGAATAAAGCATGACAAAATATCTCCCATCTTCATTCAGTTAGCATAACACGTGGGCATCTTGTGTTGGCAGTGAATGTTTAATACAACTCCAATATAACGCATGTGTTTATATTTAAGACAAAATAAATTATGCAACTATACTAGATAGCTAACGGCTGGTTTTGTGCGTGTGTGTGTGTGTTTCTGGATGTATAAGGCATATGCAAACACAGGGCCGGATTGAGACTAACTGATGCCCTAAGCACAGCCCAACAATGGTGCTCCCCTCGACTTTCCATTGCTCAACTGACAAGACATTAAGACTCAATAAGAGCTGAAGGTGAAATAAGAGATCAAAAAATTTAGTTTTCTTCCAGGCCAGACCCCACAACTATATTAAATAAAAACTTTTTTTTATTTTAAATTTTACTTTACACCAAATAGAGTGAGCAATATAAGCACATTATTTACTTATAACTAGGGAAACACGGCAGATAAGGGCAATTACAACAAATTTGTCTAAAGTTGAATGTGGCAGTGAAAGAGTTAAGAGTTAAGGGCATGGTAGCTAGGGGAAAAAACTCTGTGGTCCCCCCCCCCTTTTTTTCCCCTGAGTGCTCTAAGCACGTGCTTATTTTGCTTAATGGTTAATCCAGCCCTGTGCAAACATAATGTATCTAAAGGTATCTACAATACGAACTTCATCTCCATAACAAATACTGTATACGTGTATTTTGTTCTCTTTGTGTGTGTGTGTGTGTGTGTGTGTGTGTGTGTGTGTGTGTGTGTGTGGGTGTGGGTGTGTGTGTGTGTGTGTGTGTGTGTGTGTGTGTGTGTGTATGTGTGTGTGTGCCTTAACATGCAGTAAAAGCACCATGCCAGAATGTTTCTTCGTGGGTAAGCCTTGAAATTCAGAGACAACTCACTAATTTTCAAGAGGATAGCAATGCATTGGGAATACATTTTACAATAGTACTAATTTACTTAAGTATATTGAACTTTAAGTCCACTGTTGTCAAGATGCACAGGTGTCAACCCGTCGTTACATTTTGTTTTAAGAGTATGATGTTAAAAAAAAATAATTTGACACATAATTACAAAACACTATGAACCTTTCTACTATATTTTCAACTGTCGGATTCGTAATGGCACTGGAGAGATGCAAATCTTAGAGAGAGTTGTGGAACTTGACTTTAATGTGACGTAGAGGAATATAAGTCTCATGGAGTAAATACAGTGAGCAGCTAACAGCCACCTGCAAAGAAACATGTGAAAATTAAAGATAGTCCCGTGGCCGATACTTCCGCAGGGATGTGGAGTGTTAGAGACTTCACCCTACTAGATTCAGCATAGAGAGTAAATAATGTGCATAAAAATGCCAGATAAAAATGAAAGGGGAGAGAAAAATAAGAAAATATCACTCGCACGGGAATGTAATGCAATCCTGCCGGAGTGGACTTGAGATCGCACAACCGTATCTTCACACAATGCAATGAGGGGGAAAGATGAACGCTTCAATCCTACTTGTCTTAAATGATTGAAACGGAGCACCAATACTCAATGAAAACGGAAGAAAGTCCAGATGGAAAGAATACTTTCAAAAAATGATGGACACATTATTCTGCAGTCCATAAAAAAAAAAGAGAAGTCGAAGGATCACCGAAAAAAAACATTTGGAGAAAAGAACTGGAGACAGAAATGAAAGGGGTAAAGAAAGACATGGAGTTGATGGCACGAGACATGAGGACTTGACATACGTTTAGTGACGGCCTATGCTCTTAGGGAGCTGATGATGACGACGATGCTATGTACCTCTCACGTTCAGACAACCTTCTGTATGACCTTTCGTTTCTCATTGTGAAAGGGCAAGAAAACTGAAACAGATAATTCCAACATAAAACAAAATATTTGCTGATTTGAAACTGGTCGATTGATTATTAACGGACAGCTAAATCAAAAATCTATTTGTTTTCGAGTACACGCTTTTTTAATCGTCAGCGTATCTCAAGTTGTTTGTATTATGTCCACCAACGGATATTCCTGATATGTCCAGCAGTGATCTTATTATACTTTCACTGTACAGATTGAACAGATCCGGTGACAGCACACATCCCTGCCTGACACCCTTTTTTACTTCCTGAAACGTTGCTACTTGGCTGCTAATTCTTACAACTGTTGATGCCTTCTAACAGTTTGATAATTTCCTCATGTTTCACTTTGTCAAATGCTATAGTGTAATCTATTAAGCATAAGGACAGATCTGTGTTTCCGTCTATGGCTCTTTCTATTAATGTTCTTGTAATATATATGGCATTGTTTGTGCCTACCTTCTACAAATCCACACTGTTCATCACTGATTTCTGGTTTAATTTTATTTCTCACTCTTCTCGTGATAATTCATAATAATATTTTGGTCACATGGTGCGACTACTGGTAAGATTACTGGTTCGATGTTCTTCACATTCCATGGCGCCATGTTTCTTTGGCAAAGCTATGAATATGGATTACCTCTACTTTTGCCTTTCTTCATGCGGCGCATGGCATCCTCTACCTCTGCTACAAGTATTGGTGGTCCTTCACAGCTGTTCTGGTCTTTCAAATCTGGTCTTTCATCATCATACAGCTCCTTGATGTATTCTGTCCACCTTTATATTATGTTCGTACCCATTAACAATGCTCCTTCTTTTGATTTCAAACAGCCAATGGCTGTTTGTGTCCTTCTGCCTGTTAACTCATTTATTTGCCTGTACATAGATTTTGTGTCTTTTCTGTTTAAAAAAAAAAAAAAGTAAAGGATCCCGTTACACGCCCAATGAGGCATATTGGGAATATTATGTTAGGCCCATATTGTCTTGACCATCGACAAACTAGGGGTGATGTGGTCAGCATCACGCCGGCCGCCTTAACTTTCTCAGAATTGCTTTGGTACCCAATTCTTGAGGCTGGGTCGACCCCGGAGCCGTTTGCGGGAATCCCACCTCAACTGGGGATCGAACGATGAACTACCGAGCTAGGAAGCCAGTGCACTAACCACTGTGCTACCACGGCTCCCTGTGGTGCACTTCGTTCTCTGCACTTCTGATTTAGTCATGCTTCCTTTGTCGATTTACATTTTTTTTTGGCTTGAATTACTGACTGTGTATTAGTAAAGAAAGCAACTTGTTTGTCTGTGCTTTCCTCTGTCATTATAACCTCTGCTGCAGTTTTCAAGGCCTCTGCCTCTTCTCTGAAGTTACTTGAGAATTGTCCTGTTGCCACTGACAACTTTTTTGTGCACTAGTGCTTAAGGTCAGAAATACACCTCCGCCTCCATTTTCTGTTGCGTTTGTTGCTGATCCATCTGTGTATGCTTGGGTCCAGGGTTTGAGTGGGTAATGTTTCTCAATGTATTTTGTCGCTATGGGTTTTCTCTCTGTTCCAGTCTGGCTCTTTTTTCTTTCAAATACAGGAATGTTTTTTATCATTTCAGGGAAACGATGTTGTTTCCAAACTGGAAGCTTGTGTGCAGTGTAGATGGGTTTAATAGTTGATACTGCATTTATGGAAACTGCTCTCATCTGTGGCTTGGTTGATTCTACAAAGTTGCTTCGTTTGAGTCTTTGCCTTCTAAGAGAATTCATTCTATGGCACGAATAAATATCTGATTTAAGTAAGGCAAAGTCTAACTTGAAGCTCGCTTTACTTTCTTCAATTTTATTCTAAGTTTTCCTATTACTGGTACATGATCACTGTTGCGGTCGCTCCTGGCTAGTATCCACAGATTTCAAAACTGCTTCTAAATCTCCTGCATATTAGTATATAGTCAATCTAATTAGGAACATTGTTCCCTGGACTTTTCTACATCCCAAAGCATCTAGGATGTTGTTTAAACCAGGTATTAAAGACGCAAATTGATGATGTGGCAGTGGGGAGTGAACCGTTGTCCCATGAGATTTACACTGAGTCACCGCCATGTCAAGTTCGTTGTAAAATGTGTTAATTTCTTCTTCTGTACTATCTGCTGTTGGGGCATATATTTGTATAAAATTGAAATCAATTGGTCTGCCACTCAATTTAACGAACATGACTCGATCTGATATTGCCCAAAATCCATATATTGTTCCTGCTCTTTCTGCATCTAATATTATACTTACTTCTCTTTCATATTTATTTCCTCAGGAATAAATTATTTTATAGTTGTCAGGATATTTAACCTGTTCTAGTATATTTCGTTCCACATAGCGCTAATACATTTACATTCATTCTTTCCATTTTCATCTTGATGATATCTAATTTTCCGTCTGCATTAATGTCCTGACATTCCAAGTTCCTATGATTACGTTATCCTTAATTCTAATTTTGCTAACAGTAGCTTGATGACGATCGGGTATCACCTGTAGCATATGATGTTCCCTACTGGACGAGGTGATTCCTCTGGAACCTCCATTAACGTCGTTGTCTTTTACAAGAAAGTTGTTTCGATTCATGATTATACATGAGATAATACGGCGGTAGGTTCCCGTTGCTTTCCGTCGGTTTGTGTATGGTTGTATCCGCTAGCCTTTGACTAAAAAGCCAAACCCACAAGGCAGTGGGGAGGGAAGGGGTTAAAGCGCTTCCATTTTGCAGGTTGTCACATCATAAAGCTTCAGAGGGTGATTCGATACAGCCAGCTGTTTCTTACAACTATCCCACCTCGCCCTCAGTGACAACCACCTGTTTTGGTTCACGGCTGATTATTCAAGTATTCACAGCTAACCTCTGTATCTAGAGGCCATTCAACTATCTTCTACCCGGTTGACGCGCCTGGTAGGAGGACAGGTTTTATATATATATATATATATATATATATATATATATATATATATATATATATATATATATATATATATATATATATATATATATATATATATATATATATATATATATATCCGCGTGTGTGGTGTTTATAACTATAAAAGTAATGTGTGTTACTTGTACATGTAATGTGCCATGCGTACGTGATGTTTTCACACACTCGCACACACACAAATTAATTTATTATTTGGCGTCTGGATTGGCAACATACTTGGTAATTGATTGAAGTCAGATAAGAATTAAGATTGTTTTTAAAATACAAAAATTCGAAATACCAAGAAAGCAAATACCTGTTTAGCAGATGATTCAGTTTTGGCAGCCTTTTTACTATTTCTGCGCCATGTATCACTTTCATTTTCTAGCGGAAAAGACCGTCTGTTATAGACACCGACGTTGACAACATTTAAATTCTCCTCATCAATTATCGCTAACTCTTCCTTGAAAGATTTCCTCTTACTTCCGCTGTTCTGTCGTGCTAGAGTATCTCGTAATTTCCTACTCTGAAGTCTTGTTGTAACCCCTCCATTTCCAGCCATTGACTTGTGACTGCTGAAGAGATGTGTGCAAAAATTGCTCAAACGAGAAACTTATTACATGACTATTATAATAACTTTACTCCTTTATTTCCAGGGTTGTGGAGTAGGTCACAAATTTTCCGACTCCGGAAATATTAGAAGTCCGACTCCGACTACAGTTTTTTAAACTAGTGATATGGCACACAATTACGCACCTATATGGAGTTATATGTATAAGTATAGTATGTGTGTGAACAAATGAATACGTGGCTTTCGTAGACTAGTCGACTACATTTTTAACTATTAATCCATTCATACAAAATCACCCACATCTGCACACAAATGACTGCTTTGCCAAACACAACAAGGTAAAATAGTTTCATTTTAACAATGACGGAAAAATTGACAGTGTATATAGTTTATTTTCATTTCTTGTGTGCTTTTTCTGAATGTGCCAATAAATTTCCAATTGTGATAAAAACTTTATTTTTGATCAACTATTTGTTTTTTTTTAAATAAAGTTTTGCTTCGTTTTGGCGAGGCGATTTGCTTCATTTATGACATAACTACAAGAATTTAAGTGGAACTCACCAGCTGAAAGTGATAGTAATCCTTGTAACTGTTAGTGTCAGTTCCCCCACGAAATTAACGTGACAGCACACAATGCTAGTCAAACAGTGACCGATGTGTGTTAATCTGGTTATTTTTAAAACTCTTCCAACGGACCGTGAACGCTACATGGGAAACATTGTGTTCACACTTTTTTTTGGTTTTAAACTGAGCACTGCTATCTGTTGTTGCTCTGAACAGAGTTTAAACTTTACAGTAACTACTTAAATTTACCCAGTGACAACTTGTCCGAACACCCTTATTGGTATGTAGGTATGTCATTTAGGTAACTATGACCTGCTTTTCACTTTGATGTCAGCTGTTTAATAAATACATCGTTTCGTTTTATTATTATTTTTCTTGTAATCATTTAAGCGAAGTGGGAAATTATAAACTGCGTTTTACTTTCTAATGTAAAGATACACTGACGACTTGCAAGGTTTGTAGCAGTCCGGCTCCTCGGCAGGGAGAAGAAACCCAGTAGCTGGTATACCGGGTTGCTGAACTAACCGCTGTACACTGGGGAGTTCACATGTTCTTTATTACTTAACATATGCTGCATGTGTATACGATGTGCATGTATATGTTTTTTTTATATCTAAAAACACAATGCAGCGCCGAATTTAATGTTTTGGAGGTCCAATTCACAGACCTAACTCTGAAACTCGAATCCCAGTTTCAATGACCTATCTCTGAAGCCCTATGCCTTATTCACTGACCTATCTCTGCCCCGTGTAGTTACTGTTGCACCATTACCAGTGTTGCCACAGCTGGGTATTTTTTACTAGATATGGGTTTTTTTGGCTTCCGTCTGGGCATCTGGTTTTTTTTTTCTTCAAATCTGCATTAATCTGGGTATATTTGACAATTGGCATTTACAATGTGTGTATATTCTGTGCACTGAGCATTATACATTATATTTATATTATAATTAAATGTAAAAAATTATGTGCTATATATTTTTTATACAACTTAAATTTAATTCTTGTTTTTAACCACATCAGTGACGTTGCTTTTTGACTGGTTTACATCAACTATCTATTTCCTGTTATTCTGTTAATGGCTGTCATCTACAATACTCAGTCATTTTTGCTTTGTGTTTTAAATTATTATTTGTAAATTTTACACTTAAGCAGATAAACAGAATATTGTTTTTTGTTGTTGTTGTTATTATAAGATTAAAAATGAGCGATGCTGAAGGTTCGCTAGGTAGTTGTAGCAGCATGACAACACACAAGCCACCTTACTCCTCAGCATGCGTCGAAAGAGTGTTTTCGAAGGTTAACTTAGTTAAAACTAAACAAACCAACAAGCTTTTGTGTGAAACAGTTTCCAATCGAATACTAGCCAAGCAAGCAGTTGCCAAAGATGGAGTTTGTCATAAGTTTAATCCTAGTAAAAGCGTGGTTGAAGATGTGCGTGAAGGACGTCGTCGGCAGAGATATGCAAAGATTTTGGAACTCCACAATCAAGATTCCACATTGTCAATTCATGCATATGATCTTGACGAAGGAGAAGTTGTCGACATGGATGCCGAGTCGCTGACAAGTGACAATTTTCAACAGTAACAAGTTACAACTAACATTTTATATTTGATTTGAGGAACATTTTGTAAATGTAACTGTTGTAAGTATTCTTCTTCTTCTTCCGTCCTTAGCCACCGACCGTCAAAGCAGTCAGTGGCCATTACGCCTAGTGGCGTCTTAGGGCAACAGCAGATAGGTTTTCTTTGCCATTGTTTCCCATCACGCCTATTGGCGTCTTTAGGGCAATGGCAAATCAATCCATTTGCTGTTGTTTCCGTAATCGAAGTGACTGGCAAACGGGTGATCAGCCCGTTGGTGATGTAAGTATGTTACTGTTAAAATATCTCATTTTCAAGAGTTCATATATTGGGGTGTTAATAAAATTACTTTTATATAATTGTGAATTTTTGGTAATAAAAAATAAAATAAAAATGAAGAAATAAATAAAAAATTGGTAGCACACAGCTTATTTGTGCTAAAGTTGCACTAAAAGATTGTGTAAGCATCGTCTATCCCGTGTATTTGAGGCATAAAATAATCTGGGTATTTCTGGGTTTTTTAAAGAAGAAAATCTGGGTTTATCTCTAGAACCTGAGTGGCAACCTTGACCATTACGCTGAGAAGTCAAACTGTAATGCCCGCCTCTAACGCGCTCGATATAACAGAATTGAAGACTTTCAGAGATTTCACATGTCAAACTCAATATCATAGTGAAAATTAAAGATGCAATTCAAGTTTGATAAAGCCTAGAAAGAAAAGAGGGCGGGGGGGGTTGTATGAGGGATTACCTCACTGAAATGGACAGAGGAAGAACAAATGAAAAAGGTTGAAATGTAAGATTAAGAAAATGTTGGCTGTTGTTTTCAGAATTCAATCAATGGCTTGTAAGAAGAGATATATGACATTCTGCCCTTCCTTTCTCTCACCTTTCATACTGAATTCATTTATTCTCATATGCATTTTACATATCAAATTCAAGGAATTCAACGTTGTAAAGTAAAATAATAATATAGCACACTCATATTAACATTAATTACTTATAAGCATGACATAACATATGTTGAAAAGTACAAACATTATCAGAGATAGATAGATAGATAGATAGATAGATAGATAGATAGATAGATAGATAGATAGATAGATAGATAGATAGATAGATAGATAGATAGATAGATAGATAGATAGATAGATAGATAGATAGATAGATAGATAGATAGATAGATAGATAGATGATAGATAGATAGATAGATAGATAGATAGATAGATAGATAGATAGATAGATAGATAGATAGATAGATAGATAGATAGATAGATAGATAGATAGATAGATAGATAGATAGATAGATAGATAGATAGATAGATAGAACGAACGAACGAACGAACTTTATTTTCAAAGGGTTTAGAATTGGTCACGCAGGCCCGTCTAACATTCTGCCCTTCCTTTCTCTCTTCTTCCATAGTTAATCTATTTATTCTCACACGTATCCTAAATGTTACTTAAATAATAAAATAACAAGAAAGTACAATAAAATAAAATCCCAACATTGTAACAGTACAATAACAGTTACACAAATTTACAGATGCGTATCATAATTTATACTAAACAGGACAAAATTAACTTTAAAACCTACATATGATGTTATGTAATAATAATAATAATAATAATAATAATAGCCCCTTCAGTCATAACTGACTATGGGAATGCGCCCCTGAGGTGACAGCGTAATTATTTAAGAACATAACGAAATTAGGGTGGCATATAATCTGCACTCATGATGTATTTGAAAAGTCTGTGATTGAATGAATATGGACTAAGAGTATTTTTTAAGTCGTGTGGAAGAGTATTCCACAGATGAGCAGCAGAAAAAGCTAAACTTTTCTTGAATAAGTCGAGCCTAGGCTTGGGCATGTGTAATTTATTTAAGCGTTGACTGCGTCTTCCGCTGTATTTGAAAATAGGCCACAGATACGTTGGAGCATTCTGTGACAAGATTTTGTGAATAAATTTGGCTTTGTTGAAGAGAAGGCGCTTTCTTAGTGGTAATATGTTAAGATATGTATATGCGTCTACACACTGTGTGAGGTTTTTGTCTGAAATTAGGCGCACTGCACGTTTTTGTAATGAAAAGAGTCTTTTAGTGTTGGACATGGTGCAGCCATCCCAAATTGTGGAACAATAGTCTAGATGTGTTTGTATCTGGGATGTATAGAACATTTTTCGTGTCTCCTCATCTAGGAAATGTTTGATTTTAGCTAACTGGTAAACTTTTTGTGCCGTTTGTTTGGTCAGTGCTTGTACATGCGAATTCCAACTTAAATGTTGGTCAATTATGAGTCCTAGTGTTTTATATTCATTTACATTTTCAATTAAAGAGGTTCCAATGTAGAGCTGAAGTGTTGTTTTCGGCGAGTTTTGTAATTTTTGTCTAGTTGATATTATCATACATTTTGTTTTAGTGATATTTATTTGCATGCAGTTTTCATTGCTCCACTTAATAAGATTGTCTGTGTCGCTTTGTAATAATATTTCTAGCGTGTTGCAACTTTTATCACTAGTATAAATGGTACAGTCATCGGCAAATAGGTCGCAGGATGAGTGCTCGATGTGTAGTGGAAGGTCATTTATGTAAATGGAAAAAAGTAGAGGGCCGAGAATAGAACCCTGAGGAACACCAGTGTCAATAATAGTTGGGCTTGACAAGGAGTTATTGTACCACACTACTTGCTGTCTGTCGGACAGGAATGATTTAAGTAATGTCACTAGTTTAAAGTTAACTTTCATTGTTTCTAATTTTCTTATTAAAACAGCGTGATCTAACATATCAAATGCTTTCCTAAAGTCTACAAAGATTGCTCCACATATGTTATCGTTATTTATGTTTAGGTGCAAGTTGTCTATCATCTTAGTTAGAGCTGTGTGGCATGAATGCTTTTGTCGAAACCCTGACTGACTGTCAATTAGCAAGTCATTGCTAACTAGGTAATGTAGTGTTGCTTTATGTATGTGTTTTTCTAGTGGTTTAGAAAGCGATGATAAAAGAGAAATAGGTCTATAGTTACCAAGATTACTGTTATCTGACGAGCCAGGTTTGAAGAGAGGATATACTTTGGCAATCTTAAAGGCTGAAGGAAAATAACTTTTAGCAATACATTGATTATATATAAAAGTTAGTGAATCACTAATAGCTGGTGCGGCGTAACGCAGTATTCGATTACTAATTCCGTCAAGCCCTGATGAGCTATTATCCTTAAGGCCAATAAGATAGTTATACACTTCATTAACTGTCATAAAAGGAATGTCGGGTGGAACTGAGTTTGTACATTTGTTTTTACAGAATGCTGAAAGTTTGTCTAAGTCACTACAGGAAGGTGGTATTGTGGATTTCAGACCGTTTATTTCTGCTTGAAAGTGATTGCTGAAGTCGGTGCAAGTAAATGAAGTGTTGGAAGAGAATGAGTCTGGTGCATTACGTTTTTTCGCTAAGGTGTTAATTGCCTTCCATATTTCCTTACTATTTGATTTGTTCTGAACTATATTTCTAAAACGATTTTTCTTTTCTTTCCGAATTAAATATTGAACTTTGTTCCTGTATACCCTGTATGTGTTGAGGTCCTTATTTTTGTGCGCTTGATCTCTCTGCCTCATAGCCTCCAACACTTCCTGCGTGATCCACGGAGATTTTAATTGTCGTTTGACGCGAATTTCCTTAGCTGGTACGTGCGTGTCAAAAACATTATAAAAAATTTTTGTCCAGTATTCAATAGCGTCATCCGGATCAGGAAGTTGGTAAACACGGGCGAGAGGTGCAGTTAGCAAGTCATTTAAAAATAATTCCTTACTGAAATGTTTGAAACTTCTAAATTTGATACTTACATGTTTATTTTTCGGAACTTTACATTTATTCTTTGACCATGTACAGCATACTGGATAGTGGTCACTCATTGCAATATTAGGGACAGAGCATTCTATGATGTTTTCTGGGCAAGTTACGTAGATGTGGTCGATTAGTGTGGTTGATGCTTGTGTTACTCTTGTAGGCTGGTTAACTATTTGTTTTAAGTTGTACGATAATATTATATTTTTCCATGTTAGATTTGAATTGTGTATATCGATGTTGAAATCACCAAGAAGAACAACCTCCTTGACTGTGGCAAATACATTGTCCATCATTATGGTGAAATCTTCGTACCATATAGGTCCTGCACTAGGATTTCGATAAAGATATCCCACCAGAAATGGGCCCTGATTCGGTAGCTTTATTTCCAACCATACACATTCTATCTCTGCTGTCTCTAAGTCGTTTCTGCGGCGAAAATTAAGGGAAGTGGAAATATAAACTGTTATACCTGTCTCTTGTTTTTTGCTTGCGTCTCGCCGAATAGTTTTAAAACCATTTAACGCAATGTCATCGTCTGTTATTCTGTCATTTAGGCGACTTTCTGAAAGTCCAAAAATGTGAAAATTATTACTTAGAATGTATGTAAGTTCGGGGAGTTTACCTAGAAGATGGTAAATATTCAGATGACCAAGTCGTAGACCATCCTTGTGAAGCCACGGTACATAATTACCAGCCATGCTTGTATAGTAAAAAGAAAGATATATTTTAAAAAAAATATAAAAAAAATATAATAAAAAAAATACAAGTTAAAAAACAGTTAGGCTATGCACACAAAAAGCGCAAAATATTTTTACGAATTAATACTTCACCAAGGAAGTGGAATTCAAGAAATGAGAAATTGCAGAAAATACAATATTAAAATAATTAATACAACTAATAAAAAACAATTTCAACTGAGTATATGAAAATTGTCACAAAACAATCAGGCATACAACATATCACACCAGAACTGCTCAACACAACAAAGTGAAGTTAAACGAGAGATGGAAGAAATTAATAATAGTCACAAGTCAGACAAGTTAAGTATACAACACTTCACACCTTAACACCGAAAATTCTAACAAATTGAAGCTACGCGTGATAATAAGAAATTTAAATTGTAACGAAATAAGTAATCAAAGAAATTTTTTTTTTAGAGGATATTAACCGATAAACTATTAAAAGTTCTGATTATTACCGTTGTATTAAAAAATCAACAAATGTTCAAATGGAGTGAAGGCTGTAGTAACAGAGATTTAGTGAAGCAAAGTGTTTGTTCGTCAATAACTGACGTCTCTGCCGGGCATATAATAGGGATGACTTTGGGCAGACATCATTAATGCTTGTCTAAGTGACGCAGGGCTGAATTGCATCAGATAGACAAGTTCAGGGTTCCACTGAGGACGATAATAAGAACTAGGGGAGGAAGCATGGTGATCTCTGATTTCTTCCGTCCTTGTTGTAGTGTTGGTAGGAGTATTCTGCGCCTGGGACATTGGAATACTGTTGGTAGAGGTACCTGAGTGGGGCTGCTTTGTGACTAATGGGGGAAACATGGTATCATAAGATTCGGCTTCCTGATTGAAAGTGGCGTTGTGATAGCTGGAAGGCTGCCTGCTTGCAATAGGTGTGCTTCTTTGAGGGGTAGGTGGGGTTTGTGATGCGTTGTAATTATATGTTGATGTCTCAGTAGATTTCGTTGCATTCTCTATATGGGTTGAGCTGTCTTGTTGTGTCCTTTCTGGATATTTTATGTTTTTGGCCAGGATACTGCTTCCCAGTGTGGATGTGTGAATTTGATCTCTGTAGAGTCGTTTCTTAGGTGCTCCTGAGTTAGATGTAAAGAATGGAGTATTGTTGATGAAGCCAAGGCCGTTTTGTTTACAATAGTTCTGTAGTTTTGTGTTGTAAGTGTCCGCTGTGCGACGCTGAAACCCATAGCATGGTGGTATGATTGATGAAATAAAGATGGAGGCTTTGGGAAATTTTTTTTTATTGTAGCCACCAATCCTGAGGGGTTTAGGCTCTGCTCATTCATGATATCATTAATTCCTACGTGTAGTGTTGTTTTTGTTATCTTGTGATTAATATCGAACTTATTAATTATGTCCAGTAGTCTTTTAATACCAGCCCCCGGCACTGTCATAACTGAAACGATGTCTTCTCTTGTAGTGGACATTCTTTCACAATAAATACCCTTCAAGAGGGAGTCACCAATTACAATATGTGTAACGTCACTACGTATTTCTTCACTTTGTTTTCTATTAGATTGATGCTGCTGCCTTTTGTGGTGTTCTTTTTGTGGACTGTTGTGATGGCTCTGAGATTTGTGAATTTGGTTTTCGGGCACTGGAACGTTGTCTGGTAGGGATGCTGATACCTGCTCATTTTCTGTTGAACAATCCTCAAGAACTTGAAATCTGTTGGTAATTTTGACTCCAATGGGATATGTTGTGTTTGTGAGTGTCTCTTCGTGTTTTTTGTGTACAGTTTGGTGGTGACCTTTTTGCTGATTTGGCGTATTTTTATGTATGGATTCTTCGCAATCTTCTACTATTGTTTGAGGATGATCTGGTTGTCTTATCTTATAGAGTGAGAAGTCTCTCTGCAGTTTTTCGATGATGTCCTTCATGCTAGAATTGTCTTCCCTCAGAGATACTATCTCCCTTTTAAGAAGTTCGTTTTCGGCCTTGAGCGATGTCTGTATACTAGACATGAGATCACCAATTAAACTTCGTAGCGTGTCCTCCATATTTTGCATTAGCTCCTGGCAGCACGACACAGGTAACTTCGTGGTGTCTTCTTTTTGTTGCTCAAGAGATACAGTTTCAGCTTTTCGTATATTTTCATGGTCCATGGGGTATTCGATGGCCAACATAGGTTTAGAAATTGTAGGGGTGTCTGTTATTGTATCCAATACTGCAGAAGGTAGAATTTCTGATTCACTGTGAGACATTGGGTTGCAGCTGATGTTGAGAATGTCGTTGTCGGTAGTAAAGTCACTTATGCCTGGAATCATTGAGTCTACTGCCAAGTGGGGCATAGAAACAGCGGAGTCCATTTTAGTGTTTTCTAACTCAACATCAGTTACAATTTTTGCAGATTCTTTTAATTCTTCAAATTCTGTTTCTAGCCATGATTCGATAGCTGCGGCAGTCCCCTGGGTCATAATTTTGTTCTTAGTGTGATAAAGGTGAATTTTGAGAAGTGGTGTTGTTATAACGTCTTCTACTAGTGCACCATTTATGTCTGTTCTTGACTCTACAAGTCCTGTTTCGTAGAATTTAATGACAATGAAACGAAATGCCTCGTACTGAAAGGTGTTCTGGAATGTTATAGTTACACATTTTCCATGACTTGATAGCTTCAAGGTTATACCGGACCCTGTTCTACAACCTTTAAGTTTTAGGTGAATAGCCCTCTCTTTGTTCAAAGCATAGTTCTTTATGGTCGTTGGTCTTAAACGAGCGTCCCTGGGGCCCACTGTTAGCTGCGAACTAACACCTTCTTCCAAGCATGACATTGTTACATTCCACCGGGCGTTTTGTTATCGGTGAGGAACATTGTATACCGGGAAAATTTTATGATGCTTGACAGCAACGCTTGACCAACAACTGACCTCTTGCTTTGGCGAAGGTCACATTCGGATGAGTCATGTAGTCATTGTTAAAAATATCCTCCAATAACATAGAGAAAAAAAAAAAGATACACATTTCAACGGTATTCTATAAAATGTTACACATTACATTAACACAATATCATGTTTAAAAAATTTCACCGTCTAATAACCAATATACTGATATAAAAATCCACGGAATGTGACTTAAACTTCCTGCGTTAATGCTGCGAAATGTGAGAGCAGATAAAAAACACGTCCGTCCATGACGAAGGGAATTGACTAAAGGGAGACTCCATAAAGCCTCAGTAGTTCTTTCCCTTCACGTTATCATGTGCAATAAACATAGTCATGTCCTGTTCAATAACCAAGAGTGGTGTCCTGTATAATGAACATGAGTAATGTTATGTTGTGTACAATGTGTGCTGTCTGTGTTGAACAGGAAAATCAACCTATTTCCCGCCGGAATAAAAATAAAAACTTTGGTGTAGTATTCACATTTGTTTTTGTTATATTTTTAGGAAATATTCTTATAATTTGCACACAAGGAATTTTACAATAAATTCAGCTGTACTTAATTGATGTTTTGAAATATGATGGGATTATACAATTCCTTGTCTTGAGATTCTTTATAGACATTTGTCTGGATCCGTTGACTCAGACAAGCAAATATCAGAAGTCTAAAGAAACATTGCACGTTCAGGAAAGAAGAAAATATGCGGGTGCTTCCTACAGCTACTAGCGACAGTAGTATAGTAGGGAGGAAACGACGCGTATTGTGGTGGCGAACTGTGGTGGCACGTGACTTTTATATAAGGAAAATGTGGTGGCACGCTGTGGTGGCGCGTGACTTTTATATAAGGAAATGTGGTGGTGGAGCGTGGAGGAGGAGAGGTCTTGTTATATAGTAATATATAAGTTCAATAATGGCGGGCGTGTTGTTATCCTGGTAGTGTGTTGTGTGTTGATTATTTTACAAACAGTTAGACGTATATTTACAGACAGGTAGACAATATTTATATTACAACAGTTAGAGATATATATTTACAACAGGTAGACGATATTTAGACATAGGTAACAAAGAATGTATTTAATATATTTTATTTTTCAAATACTGTTGTCAAATAACAATATCATATTTTGACATTGTACAATTTTTATCTGGTAACACATATGAGTATATATTGGCAAATATTAATGTTTTGTTACAGTAGTAACAAATTATAGGAATATATAGTGACATGTACAGTATATTTTATATTCTATATTGGAAGACGAGAGGTGTGTATACAATGTGGTAGTGTGTTTCTTTATACAATATTTACATCGTAGATAAAAAAGGTTCTTTTGTAGGTTAGGGGGGATTTATGTGTGATGTTGGGTGTGTTATTTAGACATATATAAATACAATATATATATAAAAATATAAAAAATCGATAATGACAGAAAATTTTTTAAAAATCGATAATGTTGGATTATGTTACTAAGGGGGGTTTTTGAAGCGAGTGGAGGTTTTTTGTGCTGGCGTGGGTGACGACGCATGGGTGTAATGTAGCGGTCAGAGTTAGGTTAGGGGGATTTTCGTGTGATGTTGGGTGTGTTATTTAGACATACATACATACATACATATATATATATATATATATATATATATATATATATATATATATATATATATATATATATATATATATATATATATATATATATATATATATATATATATATATATATATATATATAAAATCGATAATGACGGAAAATTAAAAAAAATCGATGATGTTGGCTTAGTAGGTTACTAAGGGGGTTTTTGAAGCGAGTGGAGTCTTTTTGTGCTGGCGCGGGTGACGATGCATGTTGGTCTGTAGCTGGCGGGTGTAGGTTAGAGGGGGATTTTTGTGTGATGTTGTATTGGACTGGTAGTGTGTTGGTGTGTTTGTTTATACATATATACATACAATATATATAAAAAATATTGAAAAATCGATAATGACGGAAAATAAAAAAATCGATGATGTTGGCGTAGTAGGTTACGAAGGGGGTTTTTGAAGCGAATGGAGTCTTTTTGTGCTGGCGCGGGTGACGACGCATGGGTGTGTACATTTTGGGGTGTAGCAGGCGAGTGTGCCAGCATTGAGAGGTGAGAGTGAAGTGTTAGAGACTTGACTATACTAGGACCAGCATCGAGACGTGGGAGCGAAGTGTTAGAGACTTGACTATATCATTTTTTTATGTAGATATTTTTGTGTGTTGTTGTATTGTGTATGACTCGGCGTTGTATTGTCTTTTTATACATATATTTAGACATATGTGTTACCGGGGCCCGAAAGGGGAGCAAAGAATAGTAACACTGCACCCTACAACGCATGTCGTAAAAAGCGACTAAGGAGGGTTGGGCATGGGGCTGTTTACCCCATCCCGTAAAAACTTCGCACAGTGGGCTGATCACCTGCTTGCCAACCAATCTGATTACGGAAACAATGATAGATTGTTTGGTCTGTTTTTGTTCCACAAAGACGCCACTAGGCGTGGTGGAAACAGCAATAGATTGATCAATTTGTTGTTGCCCTAAGACGCCACTAGGCGTACTGGCCACACACTGCTTTGCCGGTTGGTGGCTAAGGATGGAAGAAGAAGAAGATTTAGACATATATTACAACAATTAGACAATATAAATACGATATTTATACATACCATATTTAGACAGCATAGATAACAAAGGTTCTTTAAGTGTAATAAATATATTTAATTCTTTTAAAAGAAGACGAAATGTCAAGCTAAAGCGCTAGTCTCAGCCGCTTTGTAGGTCTGTGTCTTCGGTGGTAGATTAGAGACATCGGCCAGGTGGTTGGCTGTCGTTGCTGTAGGGGGACAAGGGTTGGTGTTAGGAAACCAACTCGGTTCTGGGGATATTGGTTGATAACAACTGGAGTTGATGTAGTCGTCAAACGTGTTACTGATACAAATAGTAGGACAGGTATCCGTGTTTGGTAACTGTAGTTGGTCAAATTCGGCGAGGATTTCACCTTGTAAAGCCAACAAATGTTCAAATTCAGATCGAGTTAACGTAATGCCGGTTTCGGTAGGAAACTTCAGATATGATTCACCAAAGTATTTTCGCACGTGTAGTAAAGGCTGATCGATAGTTGACGCGTTGTCGATGTGAAAATTTTTGTGTGCTGGTATTGTAAGTGTATGACTCATGGACGTATTGGCGTGAGGAAAAAATGACAGCAAAAATCCGATAAAATGGCGGGCAAAGCCCGCATGACTTTATATAAGGAAATACTCCGGGTCGATTCTGCAGGCGGCGCATGTCTTTTTATGTAGTAATATATTATGTCAATAATGGCGGCTGTGTTGTTATGTGTTGTTTATTTTACAAACAGTTATACGTACATATTACAGACAGGTAGACAATATTTATATTACAATATGTAGACGATATTTATATTAGAACAGTTAGAGATATATGTTTACAACAGGTAGACGATATTTATGCAGACAATATTTAAACAGCATAGGTAACAAAGAGTTTCTTAATTGTAATAAATATATCTTATTCTTTTAAAATAATATCAAGCTAAAGCACAAGTCTCAGTCGCTGGATAGGTTTCTTCTTCTTCTTCGGTGGTAGATTAGAGACATCGGCCAGGTGGTTGTCTGTGGTGGGGGCTGACGTACAAGGGTTGGTGTTAGGAAACCAACTCGGTTCTGGGGATATTGGTTGGTAACAACTGGAGTTGATGTAGTCGTCAAACGTGTTACTGGGGGAGGTAGTAGTAGGACTCTGCTTCTTCGGATTGGTTGGTAACAACTGGAGTTTATGTAGTGGTCAAATGTGTTACTGGTACAAGTAGTAGGATAGGTATCCGTGCTTGATAATTGTAGTCGGTCAAATTCGGCGAGGATTTCACATTGTAAAGCCAACAAATGTTCAAATTCAGATCGAGTTAACGTAATGCCGTTTTTGGTAGGAAACTTGAGGTAGGATTCACCAAAGTATCTTCGCACGTGTAGTAAAGGTTGACCTCGGTAAACACTTACAGACGCGGCCTTCAGCCCGCTCTCCAACGGCACAAGCATTTCATCACTTCTTTTGATGTAGACCCAGTTGTTGGGAACAGTGGAAGTCATCATAAGTGAGGTGTAAGTATCTGTCGTTATCACACCACCTCGTCAGTAAAGTATGAACGTGAGTGTTTGGGCCTTGGTCTTCCAAGTGTCTATTTATATGAAGGAATAGCAGTTTAATCTGGTTTTTTTAAACGTATCCATCCTTGTGCTAGTCAGTGTTTGATTAGTCGAAAAACTAATCGATAGTTGACGCGTTGTCGATGTGGAAATTTTTGTGTGCTGGGATTGTAAGTGTATGACTCATGGACGTATTGGCGTGAGGAAAAAACGACAGCAAAAATCCGATAAAAGGGCGGGCAAGTTTTTAACACAACACTCACACTTCCATTTCTTATTTTTGGTATCGGTTTTCATATTTCCACTTCATAATTTTTGCATCACAACATTCACATTTCCATTTCATACTTTTTGCAACACAACATTCACACTTCCATTTCTTACTTTTGGTATCAGTTTTCATATTTCCACTTCATAATTATTGCAGCACAACCTTCACATTTCCATTTCATACTTTTGGTATCAGTTTTCATGTTTCCACTTCATAATTTTTGTATCGGTTTTCATATTTCCATTTCATAATTTTTGCAACACAACACTCACACTTCCATTTCTCACTTTTGGTATCAGTTTTCATATTTCATAATTTTACAGCACAACATTCACACTCCCATATCTTAATTTTGGCACCACTGTTTTCATATTTCCACTTCGTACTTAACATCATAATTTTCATATAGGCATATCATACTTCTGTACTATAATTTTTCAAACTTTAGTAAAAGCTTTTCTTCCAAGCAGCAAAGATGGCCCCAAAATATTCTCCCAGGCCTGCTCAAAGGTTCCAACCTGTATGTAAATAGATCAACTGTCAAATACTTCTTTAAATATTTCTTCCACTTGGCAAAAAAAAATTTCTTACCGTTGTCAAAATATTTCTTACCGTTGAGCCGGGTATACAGACTTTGTAGGCAAGCACGTGAAAACACCTCGACATTTGGCACTTTATCTTTCGACGAAAGCCCGAGGAGGTGGCGCGGACACGGTAGATGGAAGGTATTGAGCCTTCTTTCTTGCTTAGCATATATTGTTCAGGTCTCACTGCCATATAAAAGTAAGCTGATGATACAGGCGTTATATATTGCAGCTTTGGTAATCGTTGCGAGTTTGGAGTTTCCCCAAAAGCGTGATGTGAGGCAGGCAAAGGTAGCTGCAGCTTTGTTAATGAGACTAGCAATTTCTGTGGCCAGAGAGAGTTTGTCATTGATGATATACACAAGGTATGTGTGATGCACGTGGTGTTAAGTCAGCCGCCGCGATGCTGTAATCAGCATCGTGGCGGCCTCCTTAACCGTCCCAGAGTTCCTCTGGTGCCCAGTTAAAACTGGGTCTGCCCTGCCGGGTTGTGTGCGGTGCATCACACATACCTTGTGTATATCATCAATGACAAACTCTCTCTGGCCACAGAAATTGCTAGTCTCATTAACAAAGCTGCAGCTACCTTTGCCTGCCTCACATCACGCTTTTGGGGAAACTCCAAACTCGCAACGATGACCAAAGCTGCAATATATAACGCCTGTATCATCAGCTTACTTCTATATGGCAGTGAGACCTGAACAATATATGCTAAGCAAGAAAGAAGGCTCAATACCTTCCATCTACCGTGTCTGCGCCACCTCCTCGGGCTTTCGTCGAAAGATAAAGTGCCAAATGTCGAGGTGTTTTCACGTGCTGGCCTTCAAAGTCTGTATACCCGGCTGAGACAGGAAAGCCTACGCTGGGTTGGTCATATTAGCCGCATGAAAGATGGTCGCCTTTGCAGAGATGTTTGGCGACTAGCAGAAATATTTTAAGAAATATTTTGACAAGTGGAAGAAATATTTTGACAACGGTAAGAAATATTTTGACAACGGTAAGATTTTTTTTTTGCCAAGTGGAAGAAATATTTAAAGAAGTATCGACAGTTGATCTATTTACGTACTGGTTGGAACCTTTGAGCAGGCCTGGGAGAATATTTTGGGGCCATCTTTGCTGCTTGGAAGAAAAGCTTTTACTAAAGTTTGAAAAATTATAGTACAGAAGTATGATATGCCTATATGAAAATTATGATGTTAAGTACGAAGTGGAAATATGAAAACAGTGGTGCCAAAATTAAGATATGGGAGTGTGAATGTTGTGCTGTAAAATTATGAAATATGAAAACTGATACCAAAAGTAAGAAATGGAAGTGTGAGTGTTGTGTTGCAAAAATTATGAAATGGAAATATGAAAACCGATACAAAAATTATGAAGTGGAAATATGAAAACTGATACCAAAAGTATGAAATGGAAATGTGTAGGTTGTGCTGCAATAATTATGAAGTGGAAATATGAAAACTGATACCAAAAGTAAGAAATGGAAGTGTGAATGTTGTGTTGCAAAAAGTATGAAATGGAAATGTGAATGTTGTGATGCAAAAATTATGAAGTGGAAATATGAAAACCGATACCAAAAATAAGAAATGGAAGTGTGAGTGTTGTGTTGCAAAAATTATGAAATGGAAATATGAAAACCGATACAAAAATTATGAAGTGGAAATATGAAAACTGATACCAAAAGTATGAAATGGAAATGTGAAGGTTGTGATGCAATAATTATGAAGTGGAAATATGAAAACCGATACCAAAAATAAGAAATGGAAGTGTGAGTGTTGTGTTAAAAACTTGCCCGCCCTTTTATCGGATTTTTGCTATCGTTTTTTCCTCACGCCAATACGTCCATGAGTCATACACTTACAATCCCAGCACACAAAAATTTCCACATCGACAACGCGTCAACTATCGATTGGTTTTTCGACTAATCAAAACCTGGCTAACACAAGTTTACTCACATCGACAACGCGTCAACTATCGATTAGTTTTTCGACTAATCAAACACTGACTAGCACAAGGATGGATACGTTTAAAAAAAAAAGATTAAACTGGTATTCCTTCATAAAAATAGACACTTGGAAGACCAAGGCCCAAACACTTACGTTCCTACTTTACTGACGAGGTGGTGTGATAACGACAGATACTTACACCTCACTTGTGATGACTTCCACTGTTCCCAACAACTGGGTCTACATAAAAAAAAGTGATGAAATGCTTGTGCCGTTGGAGAGCGGGCTGAAGTTCGCGTCTGTAAGTGTTTACCGAGGTCAACCTTTACTACACGTGCGAAGATACTTTGGTGAATCCTACCTCAAGTTTCCTACCAAAAACGGCATTACGTTAACTCGATCTGAATTTGAACATTTGTTGGCTTTAAAATGTGAAATCCTCGCCGAATTTGACCGACTACAATTACCAAGCACGCATACCTATCCTACTACTTGTACCAGTAACACATTTGACCACTACATCAACTCCAGTTGTTACCAACCAATATCCCCAGAACCGAGTTGGTTTCCTAACACCAAACCTTGTACGTCATCTCCCACCACAGACAACTACCTGGCCGATGTCTCTAATCTACCACTGAAGAAGCAGAGACCTACTACCTCCCCCAGTAACACATTTGACCAGTACATCAACTCCAGCTGTTACCAGTCAATATCTCCAGAAACGAGTTGGTTTCCTAACACCAACCCTTGTACGTCAGCTCCCACCACAGACAATCACCTGACCGATGTCTCTAATCTTCCACCGAAGAAGCAGAGACCTACTACTACCTCCCCCAGTAACACGTTTGACGACTACATCAACTCCAGTTGTTACCAACCAATATCCCCAGAACCGAGTTGGTTTCCTAACACCAATCCTTGTACGTCAGCCCCCACCACAGACAACCACCTGGCCGATGTCTCTAATCTACCACCGAAGAAGAAGAAACCTATCCAGCGACTGAGACTTGTGCTTTAGCTTGATATTATTTTAAAAGAATAAGATATATTTATTACAATTAAGAAACTCTTTGTTACCTATGCTGTCTAAATATTGTCTGCATAAATATCGTCTACCTGTTGTAAATATATATCTCTAACTGTTGTAATATAAATATCGTCTACATATTGTAATATAAATATTGTCTACCTGTCTGTAATATGTACATATAACTGTTTGTAAAATAAACAACACATAACAACACAGCCGCCATTATTGACATAATATATTACTGCATAAAAAGACATGCGCCGCCTGCAGAATCGACCCGGAGTATTTCCTTATATAAAGTCATGCGGGCTTTGCCCGCCATTTTATTGGATTTTGCTGTCATTTTTTCCTCACGCCAATACGTCCATGAGTCATACACTTACAATACCAGCACACACAAATTTTCACATCGACAACGCGTCAACTATCGATCAGCCTTTACTACACGTGCGAAAATACTTTGGTGAATCATATCTAAAGTTTCCTACCGAAACCGGCATTACGTTAACTCGATCTGAATTTGAACATTTGTTGGCTTTACAAGGTGAAATCCTCGCCGAATTTGACCAACTACAGTTACCAAACACGGATACCTGTCCTACTATTTGAATCAGTAACACGTTTGACGACTACATCAACTCCAGTTGTTATCAACCAATATCCCCAGAACCGAGTTGGTTTCCTAACACCAACCCTTGTCCCCCTACAGCAACGACAGCCAACCACCTGGCTGATGTCTTTAATCTACCACCGAAGACACAGACCTGCAAAGCGGCTGAGACTAGCGCTTTAGCTTGACATTTCGTCTTCTTTTAAAAGAATTAAATATATTTATTACACTTAAAGAACCTTTGTTATCTATGCTGTCTAAATATGGTATGTATAAATATCGTATTTATATTGTCTAATTGTTGTAATATATGTCTAAATATATGTATAAAAAGACAACACAATGCCGAGTCATACACAATACAACAACACACAAAAATATCTACAAAAAATGGTATAGCCAAGTCTCTAACACTTCGCTCCCACGTCTCGATGCTGCTCCTAGTATAGTCAAGTCTCTAACACTTCACTCTCACCTCTCAATGCTGGCACACTTGCCTGCTACACCCCACAATGTACACACCCATGCGTCGTCACCCGCGCCAGCACAAAAAACCTCCACTCATTTCAAAAAACCCTCTTAGTAGCCTACTAACCCGCCATTATTGATTTTTTTATATTTTCCGTCATTATCGATTTTTTATATTTTATATATATATATATATATGTATATATGTCTGCCATCAATGGTACCTATACCTTGTAGCGGTATGGCAGCTTGCGTACCCTGACAATCCCCAGAGCTATGCCAGTGGGAGTTTTACTCCTGGTAGGTTCAACCAAGCTGGACTGGTCTGTGTGGGTAGGGGTCAGACAAAAGCTGGTACCCTGGTCCTCCAGGTTGGGGGTTTTAGCATAGGGCTGACACCCCTGTCTATGTAAAAAAAATAATGAAGTTACGGAAACAACATCAAATGAACAAACTTTGCTGCGGGATGGACATTCGGAGTCTGTGACTCGTATGACTGTCAGTGGTGAAAGCCGAAAGGAAGCCACTGACATGAAAACGGATGTCCTGACCGCAAAACAGGATACAAGAATAGGATTTTGGAATGTCAGGACAATGTACGAGACAGGTAAACTAAGACAGGTCACGGCAGAAATGAGAAACTATAGGTTACACATCCTGGGGATAAGCGAGAGCAGATGGACAGGGGCAGGAAAAGTTAAAACAGCAACAGGAGAAACAGTACTTTACTCTGGAAGAGAGGATGGACAGCACAGTGAAGGCGTAGCCATTATTCTACAGAAAGGGATAGAAAGGACATTACTGGAATGGAAACCCATCAACAACAGACTGATACGATTGAGATTGAGAAGGAGATTCACCAACACTACAATAATACAATGCTACGCACCAACGAATGATAGCGATGAGGAGGTCAAGGATGAATTATATCAACAACTGCAGAAAGAAATGGAGGACACACCTAGATATGATCTTGTTATAGTAATGGGAGACCTCAATGCGAAAGTAGGTACATACAATACATATAATGAAAGAACAATGGGGAAATGCGGCAGCGGAATAGCAAACGAAAATGGGGATAAGCTAATAAGTTTCTGTAGCATTAACAACCTGGTCATTGGAGGAACACTTTTCCCACATAAGGAAATTCACAAGTTAACATGGGAATCACCAAATGGTCGGGACAGAAACCAGATAGACCACATCATGGTTAACGGTAGATGGAGACATGCATTACAAGATGTGAAGGTAAGAAGAGGTGCAGATGTGGGAAGCGATCACCATTTAGTAGTTGCAAAACTGAAAGTGAAACTAAGAAGGGCTGGACCAACTGTAACTACACAGAAAAGGTTTGACATCAGCAAATTGAAGGACCCCCTTACCAGAAAAGCTTTTGCGGCCGACATTAAGAAACGATATCAATTTGCCAAAAGCCAGGAAAAGACATTGACTGATGATATAGACCAGAATTTTAACACCATTTCAACAATATATAAGGAAAGTAGCAAATCATGCTTAGGATTCCAGGAAAGGAAGAAGCAAGATTGGATAACACCAGAAACACTAAATACCATAAAGATGAGAAAGGAAATAAAAAGAAAGAAAACAGAAGCGAAGTCCCCCAGGTTAAAGCAACTATATAGCGAACAGTACAGTCAACTGGACAGGGAAGTTAAACGCCAAACCCGAGCCAACAAAAGGAATTTCCTAGACGATCTTGCAAAACAGGCAGAAGAGGTAGCACTGAGAAATGAACAAAGCACAGTATACAAAATAACTAAATTCATCAGCGGAAAACAAGGTGCAAACAATATTACATTAGTAAGAGATAAGCAAGGAAATCTCATCAAGACAGCAGAGGGACAGGAAACAAGATGGGCAGAGCACTTCAGAGAAACTCTGAACAAGGAAATACCAGAGACACAATTGAATGTTCCTGAGGCTGAAAACGATCTAGATGTAAATACAGACATTCCACGAAAAGAAGAAATCATCACAGCAATCAAAGGGTTAAAGAACGGTAAAGCTCCGGGCCATGATAACTTAAATGCAGAGCTATTTAAGACAGACCCTGAGCTAGCAGCAGAACTATTAGAACCACTATTTGCACAAGTGTGGAAAACGGGGACAACACCATCAGAGTGGAACAAAGGAATAATTGTCAAATTGCCCAAGAAGGGAGATCTTTCAGACTGCAATAATTGGAGAGGAATCACTCTTCTCTCAGTTCCCAGCAAAATACTAGGCAGGATAATTATACAGAGAATTTCAAAGGCAGTAGACTACAAACTGAGGAAAGAACAAGCAGGATTTAGAAAGAACAGAAGATGTGTAGACCATATATTCACTCTCAGGAACATTATAGAGCAGTGCTCAGAATGGCAAAGACAGCTTTACATAAATTTTGTTGATTTTGAAAAGGCTTTTGACAGCATACATAGGGACAGTTTATGGAAAATACTGAGGGCTTATGGAATTCCAAGCTGCATAGTGTCAATCATAAAAAGCCTCTATGCCAACTTTACGTGTAGTGTTGGGCAGAGCAACCTAACCTTCGAGGTGAAGACAGGAGTACGACAGGGATGCCCCTTATCAACCACTCTATTTTTAACAGTCATAGACTGGGTGATGCGCCAGACAACAGAGGGCAGTCCAAGAGGAATAAGATGGACTACATTTTCAACATTGGAAGATCTGGAATATGCAGATGACTTTGCACTTCTGGCACATTCACATCAACACATCCAGGAAAAAACGGATAGACTTAATAAATTTAGCCAGCAGGTGGGCTTGAACATCAATTTAAAGAAGTCTGAGGTCATGACGCTCAATGTGAGCAACCCTGAGCCCATATCAGTAAGGAATCAGCAACTGGTACAGACAGATACCTTCACATACCTAGGAAGCATAGTAACACCAGACGGCGGGGCAGGCAAAGACATCAACATCAGAATGAATAAGGCAAGAACAGCCTTCTTTAGCCTAAATAACATCTGGAAGTCCTCCCAATACAGCACAAGCACAAAATTAAGATTATACCAGAGTTGCGTGCTTTCTGTGCTTCTCTATGGTGCGGAATGCTGGAGAGTCACAGAGAAGGAAATGTCAAAATTGTCCTCTTTTCACACAACATGCCTAAGAAAAATTCACCGAATCTTTTGGCCGTATACCATCACCAACCAAGATCTGCTTACTCGTAGCAAGCAAGAGGACATGCATACCATCATAGCTGGCAGACGCTGGAGCTGGGTTGGTCATGTCCTCAGAAGAGACCCCGATGCCATCACAAGAACAGCTATGCTTTGGACCCCTGAAGGAAAGCGAAAGAGAGGCCGACCAAAAAACAACTTGGCGGAGGACTGTGGAGGCTGAGATGCAAAGAATGAACCAGAGTTGGGGCACTGTACGAAGGATGGCCACCGACCGTGCAAAGTGGAATCAATTTGTGGTTGCCCTACAAGACGCCACTAGGCGTGATGGCCACTGACTGCTTTGACGGTCGGCGGTTAAGGATCAAAGAAGAAGAAGAAGAATGTATATATTTATGTATAAATGTCTAAATAACACACCAACACACAACACAAGCACACAAAACATCCCCCTAACCTAACCCCGCCCGTTACATTACACCCATGCGTCGTCACCCACGCCAGCACAAAAAACCTCCACTCGCTTCAAAAACCCCCCTTAGTAACATAATCCAACATTATCGATTTTAAAAAATTTTTTCGTCATTATCGATTTTTTATATTTTTTATATATATTGTATGTATATATGTCTAAATAACACACCCAACATCACACAAAAAAATCCCCTCTAACCTACAAAAGAACCTTTTTTATCTACGATGTAAATATTGTATAAAGAAACACACTACCACATTGTACACACACCTCCCGTCTTCCAATATAGAATATAAAATATACTGTACATGTCACTATATATTCCTATAATTTGTTACTACTGTAACAAAACACTACTATTTGCCAATATATACTCATATGTGTTACAATATAAAAATTGTACAATGTCAATATATGATATTGTTATCTGACAACAGTATTTGAAAAATAAAATATATTAACTAAATTCTTTGTTACCTATGTCTAAATATCGTCTACCTGTTGTAAATATATATCTCTAACTGTTGTAATATAAATATTGTCTACCTGTCTGTAAATATACGTCTAACTGTTTGTAAAATAATCAACACACAACACACTACCGGGACAACAACACGCCCGCCATTATTGAACTTATAAATTACTATATAACAAGACCTCTCCTCCTCCACGCTCCACCACCACATTTCCTTATATAAAAAGTCACGCGCCACCACAACGCGCCACCACATTTTCCTTATATAAAAAGTCATGCGCCACCACAGCACGCCACCACATTTTCCTTATATAAAAGTCACGCGCCACCACAGCGCGCCACCACAATTTCCTTATATAAAAGTCACGTGCCATCACAGTGCGCCACCACAATTCGCGTCGTTTCCTCCCTACTAAACTACTACTAGCTAGCGACTCTGTGTTAGTATAGAGAGACCATATTGTTTTTAAGAGGCCCTTCTATGACTTTTTGACATAAAAAAAGGACAACACAAGAGAAAAAGTAGGACATAAAAAGAGGACTTATTAATGTCAATCTATTATTGCATGATTAAGATAACTAGAGTTGGTTTTATTAAAAGATTAGACAAAAATATAGTTAAAATGCCTTTTAAAATGAATGTTTTTTAAAATCATTTTGACCTTAACAGTTAAATTTCCCCTTTTAGTCATTAGTGAAAACATTATTATTATTATGTTAATATTTTTTATCTATTTATTTTTCGGAAATCATCTTCTTCAACAATTCAGTATTTCCTTTAATATTACAATGGAACGGACAGTATAAATTTTTTTTTTGGGGGGGGGGGGGGGGGAATTATTTTGCGGAAGCACAATTCCGTTGATGGAATTCACGTAGAAGCTGTTGTGGTATTTTGTCCTGTGACTTTCCATCACTGAAATAAGGCTGTCCATGTTTGTATTATGACAAAGTGCCGCAAAGAAATATAGTGCAATCATTAGTATTTCAGAATGAAATTTAATTTTTACTGATTGTTTTACAAATTTGATTTATTTCTCATTTGCCAGCAACTGATTAAATCCTTTATCATTAATGTTGCTTTCAACAAATGTTGTCAGATTGTTAAGTTGATCATAGAACTTGTATCGTCCAATGCAACATCTTTATCGATTAAATCTTGACACGCACATCTTCCCATATTGGTGCTCCATGTAAGGTCGGTCATCCATGAAAAATATGTGAAATCTTCTAAAGGTTTCATCGATATCCCTACATATTCTAAGCAACTAATGTACAGGCATTTATTATCTTCATGAAACTTGTCACACTAACTGTCAAGTCTGTCTCTTCGTTTTTTAACTAGCATATTGAGAATCTTTAGAGACACAGACTTTTGGTACACGCTCTGCTAAAGAATGACTGTCACAGATTTAACACAGTTTAGAACTTTGAACAACTAAACTGCATTCCTTTCGAATTTGTTGAGTTGTGACGAAATGGACGACCTCTTAGCGATCTTTGGTTCTCTCCGGCAGTATCTGTACATTTGTGGTACTGATTTGTATTATGTGCTGTCAATTATCGCACTTTTCTTTCTTTCTTTCCTCGTTATTTTTCTGCTAACTAGCAGATTTTATCAAATCACCCTGTAGGTGATAAATATCACATTTGCAAGGAGCGGCTGATGTGATACATCACATTTGCTTGGCGCTACCCAGATTTGTTGGTTATAGGCGCGGCAGATTAACACGTACATCGGCCAGCGCTATCGGCTTAATCCCTGATAAGACACGGAGTTTGCGTACTCATACGACAGATAACGAGATTATTGTCTGTGTGACACCTGTGGGTAGACAAGTGTGATATAATCGCTTCCGGTCACTTGGTTAAAAGTAATCATAGAGTTATTACATTTTAGACAATATGAGTCTACAAATGTGTTTGTGAGAGTGTATGAAAAGCATCAGATGTCCATATATGGTAATAAGTGACCTTTGCAGGCACGCACCTTATTTCACGTGAGACTATTTTGAAATATCACACCCTATCTGCATGATTTGAAATGATTGGATTTTCTGTTAGATTTATAACAACAACACTTGGGAAAATAGGAATATAGCCTAACCATTTCGCAGTTTTATTTCACTGTGAATTTCCCGCTCGCCAAGACAACATCAGACCTCACCAGAGTGAAGACTAGATTCATAATTCCTTTTTGTTAACCGGACCAGATTTTGGAGAACCAGATAAGATTTATAAAGCACAGGAACTCTCTAAATTTTAATAAGGAACCATGGGACTAGGAAACTGAAGAAACACTGAGTCAGAAGGGGAATCTATGGTAAAAATTAAAGACATCCCAAACGCGTGTAAGAGAACGATTCCTCTCTTTTATTCATCTGAGCAAAAAACGTCTGTAGCCAAGATTGGCGTAAGTAGTGCATTTTCATTCTGTTCTATTACTAACATGTGAACTAACATATATCTCTATATATTACCATGTGAAGTTTAATGTGTGAAAACTGCTATTGGATGTCAGTCATTTGAGGCTGGCAACCTCAGTATCTGGAATGATGATTCATGAACCACCAATGCACTGGCTGGTGATTGCTTTATTGATAGTTTCGTAAAGAGAACTAAAAAACATAAAGTAGTTCCAGGTTCCCTATGGAGCAGGGAGGGAAAGATGAAAAGAAATGATGTACATTCTAGGTGTAATACTTACATTTTCAAAGCAGTGTAAATGTCCCTATAAACATATTCACTTTAAAATTAATGTAAGTTTTCAAGCTTTAAACCAATGTTAATGTCTATGTGATAATATTTATTTTAAATTAATAGAAGTTTCAAACTTTTCCATAAGTGTAAATATAAACGAAAAATAAATGAATTTATATTGTGAACACTTTTCAAACAGTGGAGATGTAAATGTAAAACATATTATATCTGTACGTTTAACCTTTTCATTTAAATGTAATGTAAAGCTAAAGCTATTCAGTTTAAATGTAAAGGAAGTTTTATCCCGAGGGATTAAATTTAATTCTCATCGAGGGTAAATTCTGACATGGGATGGTAGAATAGAAGAGGGGGGCACATAACTGTGTCGGAAAACGCCATACTCAGAAGAGCGTTTCGTTTCTATTTCTTTTACCAGTTATTGGTGGTACCAGCAGAAAGTACTATCTCTGGAACCAAGTGAAGGTAGAAGTGGACTGACGTTGTAAGAGACGCCACCATAAGAGGGTCTTATAAACAGACGCAGAACCAACTTGGCCGTTACTCCTTGACGTTCTGGGAATGTGCGGCGCCTGAACTGTGACCAGAGACGAGCGCGAGCAGAGTGAAAGGAACTAACCCAGCGGGAGAAGAAACTACCATTGGCAGCTAAGTGAAAATATCCGCTGCCAAAAGTGACCTCCTTTATTCAGTTAAATCCCATTCAAGTGATGAAATCCTTTTCATAAATATTCAAATTATTTTCCAACTGTTCAAACTTAAAGTGATTATTACATTTTTTTATTTGTAAAGTTACAAATTTAACTTCGATTCAATCCTTTTAAATGTACTACATGTTTGTCTCAGTCAAAGGTACTAAACACACACTCTAAACAGAGCTATATATTATAATAATAATTCCACTGATTAACACAATGGTGGGGGCTTAACGAGCTAGAATAAACCATTGCTAAATTCTTCATAAAAGCTGTTGGCAGATTACAGAATTAACGTGCTCATTAACAGCCAGCATTGTTTTCGCTTATCTGAATATCTTGTGAAGACTCCCATGTGATAGAAGCTTTACTACTCTTCTATCTACATTTCTGCCAAGAGTAATTGTGGTAAAGTGGGATGATATAAATATTTATAGGGGACTTAGTGTACTGACTGAGATCAGCTGTGAAGGTATCTGTATCTAATAGGTGTAGTGTTTTACAGATAACCTTACTTTCTACCACATTTATACCTCAGTCAGAATTATTCTGGACTATTGTGATGACTACGTTGAATGTCTAGGGTATGTATATGATGAAGTGTAAGTCACAACAACAACAGACAGATAAACAATTTAATTTATTCCACCACACTTGACAACACTGTGACACTCACACACATTTAACAATCTATAAGACTATCTTAAATGAGTCACTGGTAAAGTTTCAAATATATATGTATTAATTACTTTCACTATTATATATCCTGATTCAACTACAAAGTGAACCAGGAATCACAATCAAATGTAATCACAATTTATATGTACAGAATTGATAAATATGAACCTTGTAGTGACATATTTTATTAATATTATCCTATGTGTTCTGGAGACACCGCACTGGTCACTATCTGGACCCAGGAGTATGCTGTCAGCCTCTAGATTCAGCAAAGCTCAGACCAGGTGCTGCTCAATAACTTTAGGACCACGGACCCTGAAACAAGAAGGTTGTACCTCCTATTTCATAACTAATTTATAATCTATTTCCAGACTGAACACAATACATAACAAACACTGAGTTCAGAGCGGTAGGCCAACTGTCAGCTTCATCTGAAACAATTTACACCAGTATACTCCTCCCTAATGGTTACTACGCCTCTGCAATTCCAGCATTAGTTCTTTCTAGTCAATAAGATAGGTGTCAGTGTACTGTTTGACAATTCCATGCAGTTTTACTTTTCTCCGACACCTTCTGTTCAGGTTGGAGCACTATATAGGCCTTGCCTCATGTTCGCTACTGAACCACACACATATACAGACATAAATTATCAATTTACATTCAATTTTCATTAAAAAGATATTGAATATATCAAGCTTACCACAATTCATGGAATAATACACAGTTACGTTGACTGGCAATGAATATAGCACAATTTCGATCTGCCGATGTCCCAGGCTTTTATTTAGAAAAATATGCACTGGCGCTCAACGCACTGGTTCTTTAGTAAGTTTATTTGAAAAATGTGGTACTGAACTAACGCTCCTAATTGCCTATATTGGCGGGTCTAACCAATCGAGCCATGTTTACACAAGCGTTTGAAAAAAAGTACCCTTCCTTCCGTCTCCCCTAACAACAAAAGATAGTATTTGTAGCCCGACTAATCGTGTTTAGCCTTACATTTACTTTCCGCCAATCAAATAGGAGGTAACATGTTGGCCTATTTCCCGTACAATGGTGGTGTCAAAATCTGCCACTGAGCGATTCTGATTTTGGGGTTGTCTGACACCCTCACTATTTCTTTTGGCTATAATTTGTTAATTCCTAGACTATTTGCGTAACGTTTAACATATTCTTTGTCAGCAAGTCCTAAGGAACCCAACTATATAAATTTTATGGGGCTAAGGGGCTGCGTTCAAAATATGCATTTTCTTCTACCTCCTGTTCACTTCGAATACGATGTGGTGTCTGGGTACTGTCAGGCTTTCAAACGTAAACCAGTATAATGTCATGTTTCCTAATAAGCATTTTTCAGGTTTTTAAAACCTAACTCTCGTATGGGTAGTGTTTTTTATCACTGTCGATTTGAAAAAAAATTAGTGCATGTGGCCTTACACGCGTGATGGCAGTAATTGTATAGCGAGACGCGTGTTAGTGTTGCATGCGTTCCGGCTTTCAGCCCTCCCTTCTCTCTATCCTAAGTTCATCTGTCTTTTCGTTTATGTTAACTTAGTGTATAAAATGACATGAATGGAATATTAAATATAGGTCAGCTTGCGTATCTCAAGGTTTTTCTTAGAAAGGCAGTACACATTTTATTGTGTTGTGGAAACGCGTGTATGCTGCAGTAGGCTTTTACTATCAACGTGAAACGTTACAATTTGCAGACGAAGTAGAAAACAAGGGGATCTCGAGTACCGTCATTGTGACAGCACTGTTCTTTACCATTCTTCTTTCCTTTTATTGAATTTATGTGTTAGGCTTTACATTTACTTTTTAATTTATATATGTGGATTTGAATTTCTCACGACAGTAATCTTGTGTAAAGATAGACTCCATTGAAGCCTATAATAGATATTCTTGAGTTTTGGTCACTGTTGGACCACTACTGCAAAGCAGGGAAGGCAATATCGTCTTTTGATTATTTACTTGTTAAAAAGAAAACCCTAGAAAATATACTTGCATTAGATCGACTTCATCTAAGTCCTGTTCAATCTCCGAAAAAGGCCGGACAAAATGCACTTTTGAAAAAAGCCGCCCGGACAAATCCGGGGAAAAGAGGACTGATGGTCACCATATATTAGTAGCATTTTCTACTTACCCGAAGAAAGGCAGACATAACTTTGTCTGGTAAGAAGAGACACTGTAGGGGCGTGTTAAAGATATTTTTACTGTTATTTTTGTTATTGTTAACCAGAATTAACGTCATTCCACTCCGGGCTCAGTCTCATAGGTGCTCAGTCTCCCTCAGCTAATTTCGATGAGAATAAATATTAAGTTCAGAGCCTTAAAAACTGCAGCAGAAGTCATAATGACAGAAGACAGCTCGGAGAGACAAGTAGCTATCTTCTCAGAAGCGCTGTCAGTAAATGCAACGCTGAAAAATCAAAATAATGCCGACCTGGATGACCTAAGAGTAACACTTCACAAACCGTGTCAGCTATTCAAAAGAGTTGTGATAAAGTGGATCCATTATTACTGCAACATCCCCGGAAATGAAGAGGCTGACAGATTGGTAAAGAAAGGGAGAAAGCTACCTCAACTTGACATAAGCATAACTTATGAGGAGGCCAAGAGTTTTATCATGCGCAGATACAGGAGAAAGTTGGAAGCAGAGCATCCGGGCAACAATAAAAATGACGCGTATTACCTGCTGATCAGAAGTGAACAAGTGGTCATCTTCAGACTTTGCACACGTCACAACAGATTGGGATACCATCTATTCAACAAGTTAAAGATATGAACTACTGATGAGTGTAACTGTGACTGCTGAAAATTTACTTCAAAGGTGTCTGTCGTGAGTTTTAGATAGGCTTTATTTTTATGGTCCCAATCGAGCAGGGGTGAGATAGTGAAAGCTATGTGAGAGAAAGGTGTGAGAAATAGTCACGTTTGCGAGGAGTTTGGGTGTAGGAGAAAAAATACTGTTTTGGATTTTATAATAGTTTCAATCCAACCTATCTAGTGCGACACACTTACTGGAGACGTATTTTCTCCCTAGATATTGATTCAATTACACTATACTATCGTACGCACACACAAACAATTTTGTGACATAAATACATACATACGTATACACGAACACGTAAACTGTGGGCACATATATAATGGGGCAGGGGAAGGTTTTGACCAGAACTAATAGCTAAGGTTTAAAAAATTTATTATATCTTTAGAAAGAAAAAATAGGTTACAACAGTTAATACACCGTTATCATGTCATCAGGTGAAATAATAGGTACATAAAGGGAAAATAAATAAACAATATATATTCTCATAGACCTGGGAAAAACTAGGAAAATAATCCCACCCGAGGTGTGTTTACCAAACAGATCAAACAAAGGATTGTCAATGGGGAGTGGGTAGACGGGACGGGTATCTAGGATAGGTCCTTAATTTAACTTTCCCGTGGGCCTTCAGCCTTAGTGAGAGAATAGATACAAGGAAGGTGTTATATTAGTAGTGAACATGTAGAAACTAAATTCCTTCATTCCGTTTTCTCTTCTCGCATTCCTTCAGCGAGCTCGCTTTCGTTCACACTTACCCCTCTGTCGGCTGCATATGTCCATAGAATTAATCACACACAGTTCCTAAGACTATTATATATGTCTTATTATTTTGTCCAGTCCAGCCCCAGAAAGCTCCGTATAGCCACTGCTAATTTTGCTCGGAGATTTCGCTGAAATGGTGTGTTGACTATAACGTTTCCTGGCAAGAATTCTTCGTCAGATATGCAGGAATTTTATAGGGACTAAGTTTGTTTCTAGGAGTCTGTCGTAATGACTGGGAAATCTCTCAACAGTAGAATGTTTCTCACAGGCTGTTCTTGGACAAACTAGCCTTAAATGGTCTGTGGAGAAGTTGGTGGTAGGATAAGTGTTTACTGTTCTCTGGGTTTAATTAAATAAATTCGTGCTGTCCGTTCTGCCTCATCAGGCAAGAGAACTTTATAGAATATATATGTAGCAAAAATCTTCTGGCATTGTCCGTTCCAGTTAACATTAAACATGAACCACAATTTTTCACTTGACGTGGGTTTGGTTAATTAACCGCTCTATAGTCAATGTTTGTAGGTTTGGAACTTATACTGTGGGATGCGGTAAGCCATCTGGACGTGACTTTCTATATCTCTATAAATAAAAAACCGTTGGATCGCAAGGTAAGACCATCTGTATAAAAGAGAAAATTGATAACAGGTAATATAATATAATAAAATCTAACACCCGCGTTATTCGGTAAGACCTGTAAAGTCACTCTGGTATTTAATTATTTAATTTTAAGAAATTTCACGAGTGACTAGCCAATGTATCGATTTAATTACCACTAGCTATGAACAGTTAATTACTTAAAATTTACGCAAGATGAAATAGAATTATAAGGTTAATAACCAATTCGCTCGCCTAGCGTTTAAGATTATGTTGCACATCTATTATCTCTGGGAAATAACGAATAGTTATATTATTTAATTTACATCTGGAAAACTGTGTGATGGGTTTATTTAACAGGTTTAAATTAACACAAAATCCAGTGAAATAAATGAAGAAACTAAACGACTAAATCACTCAAGACTAATATTTTACCGATAGCACAGAATGAATTAATGAATATAGACTCCAATATAGTAGAAATCCAAGAGAAACTTTGTTAGCTTCTACTATAAGCTAGTACTACTTCAACTCTCTGGCAAACGAATGATAAACTGCATTTTCGGCGATGCCAATATATAGTTAAAGGAATGGAAGATAATAGCGACATGTGAAGATTCACACCTTATTTGAAATTAGGGAACTATTCTCGTTTCGAGCCGCGTCTGCCAGCCTAGCCTTCCCCGTTCGTCTCTTGGTCCGCCAGCTATTTTCCCCGTCTTAGTCGGTTCGCATGAACGTGTGACCCGAAGGTGAGAAAACTGCTTCGTTCTTCTGGGACCACCACAGTCTTTTGATACTGACCGCTTACGTCTCCTCTTGGCAACGCCCTTCTCGACGGGATGACAGAAAAAGGTAGGGAAATGCTTGATTTTCATCGCTCTAGAGATAGGCAGTAGGTGTGGCTAACTAAACCTAAGGCAAAACGAAACTCCTGGATCCTCGCATGATGACTGTTTGCATATTAATTATCCAACGTGGGTAAAAATCCACGTGGAAATGATGCATACTAATTTGCACGCGTGGTAGAATTCCACGTTGACGATTTAACTACACACAAATTCAGGGGCCTCGATGCTATTCAAGGGTACTCTAGTTATCATCCGTCAATTCAGGGACAGCTGAAATTCGTCCGTCTCAGTGTCCAACATATAAGGAACAGAGAAAGCGCATATGGCCATCACCAGTACCATTCATAGAAAAGCTCTACGGAGATATCAACAGCCTCAGACTGGATCAGTGCTTTCTTTGAAAATATTCAAGTTGACGTCTGAGGGTGAACGAAGAAGAAGAAGAAGAAGAAGAAGAAGAAGAAGAAGAAGAAGAAGAAGAAGAAGAAGAAGAAGAAGAAGAAGAAGAAGAAGAAGAAGAAGAAGAAGAAGAAGAAGAAGAAGAAGAATGTTATTTATTCCTGTAGACACATGCCGTAATCATCTTTTCGTACTTACATCCCTGCTAGTGTCATGTGTGACGCCAAACGCCAGCATCGATTGCAGTGTCATTCATCTTTGTGATCATCAGTTGTCCTTAGTATCTCTTCATAAACCATAGCCAGTGCCTCCACTATGGGTGCTCTCAAAGCTAGTATGTCAAATCTCTCATCTAGTGTATTTGGTAACCAATAAAAGTGGTTCGTACATTTTGTTTTCCATTACTGTCCAATCATTCTCTTGATTTTCTTCTTTGGTAAACTCATGAGTTTAAAACAATAGGATACAAAATTGGTAATACATTTTACTAGGACAAAGAAAAATGCCTACTTTGCTGCCACGAGATCTTCCTGAGGGACAAAAGAACAACATCAGAAAGGAAAGAAATGGAGATCTAGGTGGGAAACATTAACAATAAACAAGAATAATAGAACCAGTAAAATCGTCTTGTAATTATGTGATGGGAAACACAAAATAGCTGCCGCTTCAGATTATTAGGAGAAAATGCTAAGTAGGTAAAATAAAGAGACAACCGAAAAACTAAGCTAGAGGGCGAAATACTAGATGGGGGACGGGGGTTAAAAATTAAACTGTTTAAAATAAGGAAAACAATGAAATTAAAAATAAAATAAAATAATAAATATAAATAAAGAAAACAAAATAAATATTAAAAAATAAAGACAATTAAAAAAAAATAATAATAAAATAAACATAAAAACCTTAAACCAGGCTTTTTAAACTCAGCATTCTTGTGTCTGAGGCAACTCTCTTCACTCATTTCTCGATCTCTGCTATCATTTCTTTTCTTAATTGTCGGATTTTTACAAATTTATATATTTTTTAACATTGTATTTATTTATATTTTCTTTCTTTCTTTCTTTCTGTTATTTTATTTTTAATATTTATTTTATTTTATTTATTTATATACATTTTTTATTTACTTTTTAAAAATTGTTCTTCTTATTTTAAACTATTTAATTTTATCTCTCTGTCCATGGGATTTTTCTACTCACACTTAGTTTTTCGTGTTTTATCACCATTCACTGAGCATTCTCTCCTAATACCCGGAAGCAGCAGCCATTTCGTGTTTTTCATCACATAATGACATAAGGATTTTATGTAATCTAACTTTTTTTTTTTCATACATTTAAGTGAGCTAGCATTTAAAAACTTATTTATGATCTTCTGGTTCTAGTTCGAGAGTAGATTCGAAAAAGAGACATCATGTAACAAAACAAAATATAACATTTCCAATCTATCCGGCCAAGGTTTCACAAACACATGTTTATTACAATTTCAGAAATAAGAAATATTGTGTTACAAATTTCATAAATAACCATTTCGGATCACTGTACTTTAAACGATTGCTCTTCTTTCAAATAATTTTGAATGAGTTTTGATATTGAAGATAGACGGATTATGAATAGAAATGAATTTGTTTATAATTGTCCGTACATTTCCATGAAACACTGAATTAACGCCACAACCACTGTTGCGTTGATTAGGGACAACATAAGCTGACATTATCTGCGGGCGACTCAGCATCGCCGCATTTTAGGCCACGAAGACATCGAGTAGTAAATCTTTGGCATTTAGGCAATCACAACTAGGATGTCACTAAAGAAACATATCTAATGTTCGGACAGTTTCTAGTAAGAGTGGTTGCACTTTTAAGCATTCATTTATTTCGTGTAGTCTGTTTCCGCTGTCAACACTTTCAAGTTATCTTAAGTAGTCTTGTTTTCACTGTCAATAATTCAGTTACATCAGGTAGAATTGTTTCCACCATCATAAATCATTTATATAAAGTAGTCTTGTTTCCACCATCATAAATCAGTTATATAAAGTAGTTTTGTTTCCACCATCATAAATCAGTTATATAAAGTAATTTTGTTTCCACTATCATAAAGCAGTTATATAAAGTAGTTTTGTTTCCACCTTCATAAATCAGTTATATAAAGTAGTCTTGTTTCCACCATCATAAATCAGTTATATAAAGTAGTTTTGTTTCCACCATCATAAATCAATTATATAAAGTAGTTTTGTTTCCACCATCATAAATCAGTTATATATTTTTTTTTTTTCTTAACCAGCGGCACTTGGGCTTTCAGCCCTTCGGCCCAATGACATGTCATTGCGAGGCTGGGGAACCTGAGGACTTTCCTTCCAACCCGGTCAGGAGCTTCGCTCCTTCCCATCCACAGAGGATTTATCACAGGAGCCGTTCAGGTTATTCAGTCAAATTTCCGGTCGTAAACATTCCTTCAAACGCTGACGCCCGGGTTTGAACCATGAACACCTGGTCGCCAGTACAACGCCGAAGCCATTACACCAGCGCTGCTCCCAAATCAGTTATATAAAGTAGTTTTGTTTCCACCATCATAAATCAGTTATATAAAGTAGTTTTGTTTCCACCATCATAAATCAGTTATATAAAGTAGTTTTGTTTCCACCATCATAAATCAGTTATATAAAGTAGTCTTGTTTCCACCATCATAAATCAGTTATATAAAGTAGTTTTGTTTCCAACGTCAATAATTCCGTTATATTAGTCTTATTTCCATAACTCAGTTATATAAGTAGGCGCATTTTCACTATCGACAATTCACGAATATCAAGTGGTTTTATTTCCACTCTCAATAATTCCGGTCTATAAAATAATCTTGTTTCCACTATATATAAATCAAGTAGTCCTGTTTAGTTTGTCCTTAATTTAGTTATTTCATAATCTGTTCACTGTTGTGAGACTCGCACGAGGCACCTAATATTTTTTACTTGTTAGTTTAGTGAAGAGTTACAACAGCGAAGCTCTTAAAGTCATTGGGACAATGAGACTACTAGACAGCAGTTCGGTATCTCCAGCTCTCCAGTTGAGCAAACGTTTAACAATGACTGAACGCACCGACAGAATGTGTACTGGAAAAACGTTATCTGTTTCTTTATACAAGTGTAACAAAAAATTCTGAAACACCTGCCGCCTTTATAATATAGTACTTGTTGAGAGGCTTTATTGTTCTCGCACTTATTCTTGTTCAGCATGTAAAAGTGAGTTTGCTGAATTATTCTTCTTCTTCGTACACTCTCAGACGTCCACTTGAATGTTCTCAAAGAAAGCAGTAGTCAGTTTGAGGCTATTTGAATCCCCGTAAAGCTTTTCCACGAAAGGAGCTGGCGTCGGTCATATGCACTTTCTTTGTACCACATATAAGGGGCAACTTTGAAGCAGATGTTCAGCAGTCATTTTATCAGTGCCACAGTTACACTGATCGGTAGTTCCTATCTTTAGCTTGTTGAATAGATGGTATCTCAATCTGTTGTGGCCAGTGCGGAGTCTGAAGATTACCACTTGTTCTCTTCTGTGGAGCTGGTAGTAAGCATCATTCTGTGTGTGCCCTGCATGTTCAACATTCCATTTGTTTCTGTATCTGATTCTGATATTGTTACTGTTTCCGTTGTTGAGTCTCCTCCTTCAAGATCAGGTGCAGTAAACGGAACATTACTCTCGACTTTTAATGTGTGAACAGCGCTAAGTATTTTTTGGCTTTCTTTTTCATGTCAGGGCAAGATTTAAATAACGAGCTTGAAACAAATAGAAAATAAATTCATGATTTTGTTAAGTGAACAAACAGGTCACATGACGAGTGATGATAACCTGATGATAAAGTAATGACATTGACGCCACTGAGTTCAAACTGCCATTCCTCTGACAGGATATATGCAGTCTGATGCACACTTCAAGCACCGCAAAGCCTGGGTGGTACACCAACTACAGTCAGAATTGTCAACTTCGTTGACTTGGTCTATACAACATGTAAGCTGCTACATACATGGTACACATGTAAGCTACTACATAGAAAGTACACATATAAGTTACTAGAAACATATGTAAGCAACTACATACACGATTACACAAGAAATAAAATGGATGCTATCAGCATTCTCAAAACTGAGCTATCAGAAAACGACACTAATAACCTTCTGCATGTATTAGTAAACAACTGTTTGACAAAAAAGGTAGGGAATGAAAATGTTATATAGAAAAGAGCGTTTAAATATATACAGTTGACATTCAAAAATCCGGCCATCGATAATCCGGTTCCTTCAGATTTCCGGCATGGATTTCGGAGCGCATTTTTTAATTTACCGCGTTGGCGCGCCACTGTTTTCTGGAGTCGTTTATGTTTTGATGCAGCTGTTGGGTCTTGCTTGCACGTGTTAACAGGCATTCCTGCTCATTCCTTCTCATTTTATCATTTATTTGCTGCTGTATAGCCCCATTATGGATTCAGCAAATAAAAGAAGTGGTGTAAAACGTAAACATCGTGCATTGTTGATCGCAGATAAAGTGTACAGGTAGTCATTTTCTGTTAAATATATACAGAATATATAACCATAAAAAATCCGGCATTTTCAAAAATCCGGCACTCCTCAGGTCCGGAGTTTGCCGGATTTTTGAATGTCTACTGAGTATGAAATGCAAATATCATAACAAATTTAAATGTATAGTATGATAGTATGAAAAAAACAGAAGCACACACATTAATAGATAGTTGTTTCAGTTAATGGCCATGCCGGTTCATAGGACTGTCTCGCTGATGATGAGCTCATGCAGAAGAGTTGAGATATCGGTTCTGTCATGATATTTTGCTGAAATATATGCAGAAATACATTTTGTTAAAAACTAATTTCTTATAATACAAGAATTTAAAATTTTACTTGCAACCAAAATACACTTGCTATATCATGAAGGCTTTGTAAATGTTTAGTAACATGCTTCTGATTGGTGCAGTATTTCAGCGATGGGATATCATTGTACTGTGACATGTGTAAATGTTGAACAACATGCTTCTGATTGGTGCAGTATTTCAGCGATGGGATATCATTGTACTGTGACATGTGTAAATGTTTAATAACATGCTTCTGATCGGTGCAGTATTTCAGCGATGGGATATCATTGTACTGTGACATGTGTAAATGTGTCTTTAAGCAATTATCTCTCTCTCTCACCATCGTGTTCTTTTACCTTTCTTCCTCCTACTCTCTCTCTCTCTCTCTCTCTCTCTCTTGTCACGCTTTGATTGGAATTGTCTGCCCTTTACTCTGAGGGGCCTGCCGGCTTTCTTTCTAACTTTGTCTACGCCCTCTTTTCTGTCATTTTTGCTCTTATCAGCTCGAATTCTGTCTTTGATTCTGTTAATCTCGCAGATCCAAGTTTAGGCCCACCTCTTTGCACGTGCAAAAAGTGGCATTCTGTCTAAAATCTTTTATGTAGAGATTCCTGGGGAAATCGGAGTCCCCTGACTCTTTTTGATCTGGGAAATACGGGGATCGCTCCGTCCTTTCATTTCTGCCATCACCGACGAACGAGCGTGCTGCTGTTACGTCTAGTTTCTCGTCTGGAGTTGTTTGATCTCGAACACGTGCAGAAATTCCCGCTACGCCCCAGCAGGCTCTATCTCTATTTATAAAGGCAGGTCTTTATCTCTCTTCACCATTGTCGCATTAAGGATTCCGTGCTGCCTGGATAATCAGTTTAGGTTGATAGCATATAATCAGATTTATTGTGCGGAAATTGAATTCCTTTGCTCGGTAAGCACACCTAATTTTTTTAAGTTTATTTATTAGGGAGCCTAGTTACTTCATAATATATTTCATTCTAAAAGTGAAAAAATTTGTGTGTGACCTGGGTAATCTGATAATTTCTAAGCATTCTGCTGATTTTACTTCCACAAAGAGTGTACACTTTAGACAGAGATATTTTATCTGACAGAAGAGAGTGAGGGATTTTCTGAAAGACAAGAAAAGGGGGGAGGGGGTGGGAGCGAATGTATTTTTTTTCTCCCACAATGTTTACCCATTTTGAATATGTATGGAATTAATACTGTATAGAGTTGTGTTACACGTTTTTTATTAGCGCGTTACTAGCGCACATTAATCTATTTACATATTCGTGTGGTGAATGACTGACCTGGGTTTGCTTACAAATACCAGCCCTCGCGTATGTGTGTATGAAACGCGAAACCAGTATACTCGCGTGCTGAGACCGCGCACGCAGTCACGCCTGGTTCAATTCACCGGTACAATTGCTTAGGGTTATCAAGGAAGAGATAGGGGAGGAAAAGGGTGTTTGTTGTCGATTGCGGGGGGGGGGGGGGGGGGGGGTTTGTTATTATGACTTCGTGAAAGAGGGTACCCGGTGTGTGTTAGAAATTTATTAGGGCAGGATTAATATATCGTTGTGTATATTTTTTCTTGACTTGTGTATTTTCAGAGCTGGTCATCTTGACGCTGTCTGTGCTTTTCTACCGGGCACTAAGCGATTCTCCAGAAATAGACCGGGCATTCATAATAACGTGCCCTCGTGGAGTTTATTCTGCTAGCCTGCATTATCAACCACCAATATTTCCATATCGCACGGCCGGTCAAACGGCCTGTCAGTTACCTAGCTTACCTGGCGGTCATTCGTGGATTATTACCTACCGCCTACTGTACATCACCGGTGCCCTTGCCTTCCACTCTTCAGGGCTACACTGTCGGACCCATTAGCGTCCGGTCACCGTGGATAATACTATCGTACAGCCAAAAAGAAGAAGCCAACGATTTTCCAGGGTCTGCACCCGTGGGTTCGAGGCTACTTATCTCTTATCAGAGGCGCCTCCTGTGCGAGCCCTAACGTATACTCGTTGTGTTATTCATCAGCAGAGGTCTCTAGCGATCTGCTAAAGGGATTTATTAATTGTGCTTGGATAAGCGCACTAGTACTCGTTTCCTTCACCCGTGCTTGGATAGTGAGTGCACGCTGGGATTTTTACGACACCTGTTTTCCACAGGGAGCTTATCTCCTTCATTAATTGGATAGCAACATCCAAAGGAACAGTGTTAGATTTCTCGGAGTTTAGGAGTACTTACATACCAGGATTTATGTTGGCACACGGCAGGAAAGGCCGTTCTTCATGATGGAAGACTGGGGGCCCCCTGTGAGTTAAAAAGTTGGATGTGTGAGAGACTCTCTGGGTGTTGGTGTGGAGTGAGACGATCTGCTTGTGTGCGATTTATCTAAGTGGTGTGGTAGGTTGGTTGTTTACTGTGATTGTGATTTTTGGCCTTCAGAGATTGTGAAGGCTTACTGATTTCCATGCTGATTTTGTGGTCGTTTTTTTTCGCTTTTGTTTAATAAACATAAAAATATCTATTGTGGTCAGGACTTCACTGAATGTCGAGAGATATGTTCTTACTGCTTTAGAATTAATCTATATGTCCAGAGAGAACGGGAAAGAGACTGACATACAACAATAGTCACAGTAGGCTGGAGAAATAGTCGTCGTACTCCCCAGAAGTCAGATTTTTTCCCATAATTTTTATTAGTGACTCTATTCTTATCTACTTTTCACATTACACATTCATAATCTGTCTGAACTCAGACAAAATCTATTCGTAATTTATACCTACCTGCGACATCTCTCTCAATTATATATATATATATATATATATATATATATATATATATATATATATATATATATATATATATATATATATATATATATATATATATATATATATATATATATATATATATATCTTACTGTAATTTGATACCGTAAATGTGAGTATTTGCGGTGCTAAGACGGCTGTGCGACCTTTTATGATTTACTTTCACAGTAAGGCGATGGCGCCGTTTGGATGGTCATTTGGTTCAATTCCCCGTAAGCCAATCATTTATATTTCTTTTCTGTTGTCTGGTGTCCTCTTTTCTGTCCAACGAGTGCTTGTTAATTACTTATATTTATTTAGATGTGAATATGATTTTACTTTTACAGCAAACCTTGAAATTCATATTTAAAATGCATACGAGAATAAATGGATTCAGTACAAAAGATTTGAGAAAGGAAGAGCAGAAATCTAGACGGGTCTGAGTGCCCAATTCTCAGTTATTTGAAAATAAGACTCATTTATTCGTTCTCTCTCTCTCTCTCTCTCTCTCTCTCTTTCTCTCTCTCTCTCTCTCTCTCTCTCTCTCTGTCTGTTTGTTTGTCTGTTTACTTGGGTGTATTATATCTGCTCATGAAACTATTATTTATATACCAAATCAAACACTTACCAGCCAGCTTTGACTGGTTCCAAGTCGGACTCTGTTAGCACTCTCAGTAAGTACTCCCCATTATGTTGCTCAGCTTGGTAATACGGGACTATAAAATAGCCTCCCGGGTCAAGGTCAAACCTGGCAGTTACTTCTCTTTTGTCAGGCTGACCATCAATTTGACCAATCAGTTGAAGTTTAGAGATGTGTCTCCTTTCATTTCTGTCTGAATGCTTTGTCTGTAAATGATGAATGGTCGTATATGATAGCATTTATCACTAAGCATTTCCGCGGAAACTGACTTTTGATTAATGTGTAACAGTCACTGGCGGATCTAGGAATTGTACAAGATATATCAGAATAATACTGCTCCTCCCCCTTCCCCCCTCGCCCACCCCCCCCCCCCCCCCCCCCCCCCCCCCCCCCCCCCCCCCGCGTTCGTTATGTGTACATATTTTTAGACAATTAAAAAACAAAAGAAAGAATTTTGAAAAAAATGTGACAACTTGATAGTAACTCAAAAATATTCATTTTTATAATTAAAAAAAAGATTTATAACATAATTACATAAAGATAACTGCAAATAGACACAATTTAATAAAACTTCTTACATATTTTATATTACAGCATAAAACTTGGGATTTGGGATTGGTCGCCCGATATAGAAATTACATGCCTCTTGTCACAAAGTCCTCTGTTTTTGCGGCTCGAGCGAAGTCTCTTTGTGTCGCCTGCTTGGGGACGTCTTTTGTCTCATTGTTGTATGGCGAGTTACTTTATTGTCTTTCATTGTCCCGCTGCGTAGAATTGCTTTAAAACTTCGTTCGTAACCTTTAGGGTACTTACCATTGTCCAGTACTATACATGTTTTAATTCGTCCGTCGTCCGGCCTAACGATTACTTACATTTAAGATTCATGTGGGGAAAAATACTGGAGCTGTTGATATGAAATAAAGGTTTTCAAAATCCCAAGTCGCCACAACCCTTGGATCTGCCAATGGTGTAACTAAGTATCTGGGCCTATATATGTATAATTTTCGTACTCTAAGATGCTAGTGTCGAGTGCTTTTTTTAATATTAACTTGTAAAGGTTATACAGTAGAACTCCATTTATCCGAACCCCAATTATCCGAACATCCAATTATCCGAACACTTTTTCCAGAAAAAAAAAAAAAAAAAATCAGATGCCACAGTCACGTTAGACTAAAATTCTGAATCTTTTGATGCGGCAAACTTCAAATGTGTGCGAACAATTTGTAGAGAATGGGATGGCTAATGGTCGGTCGCTTACGTACAGGAAGTCAGTTAGATCATAAAGTCAGTTAATATCTGGTTTACCAATCCAGTGTACGTGTGCGTTCTAGGTAGAACACTGGCTAAACAGACAGTTCAACTTAAAATAATTGTGTCTGCTACTATAGCAGAATAATTTTGGTGTACAAGTATTTCTCTGTGCGATATGGCATCTTCCAGTAGGCCTAAAGCATATAAAAGGAACCGCAATGTTTTGTCAATTGAAACGAAAACAGAAATTATCAAGAGACTAGGACAAGGTGAAACTGTGTCTTCACTTGCGAGGATTTTCAATGTTGGGAAAGTTACCGTCTCTGACATCAAAAGTAACAAGGATAAAATTATGAGTTTTGCATCGAAATTTGATAGTGAAAATGGGTCGAAGAAACGTAAAACCATGAGAAATGCGAAAGATGTGAAATTGGAAGAGGCTTTGTACATATGGTTTGTGCAAAGAAGAAGCAAAGGGGAACCTATCTCTGGTTCTCTGTTGTGTGAAAAGGCACTTCAGTTCAACAATCAACTTGACGGTCCTCCTGACTTTAAGGCTAGCCAGGGATGGTTAAGAAACTTTAAATCTCGTCATGGCATACGAGAATTGGAGATTCAAGGGGAATCTTTATCTAGCGATGCAACTGCCGCTAAAAATTTTAAAGAAACATTCTTGGCTTTTTTTTTGGAAGAAGGTTATTCACTCGATGATGTGTATAATGCCGATGAGACTGGCTTATACTGGAAATCATTGCCTCAAAAATCACTTGCATCTCAGCGCGAAGCAGCTGCCCCTGGGTTTAAAAAGTGCAAAGAGAGAGTAACAATTTTGGTAGCCGTGAATGCCAGTGGAAGTCATTGTTTACCGGTGCTAATGATCGGCAAAGCCAAAAAACCACGTTGTTTAAAGAATGTGACATGTCTCCCATTGTGTTACAAAGCACAGAAGAGTGCTTGGATGAATAGTGAAATATTTCTTGATTGGTATACAAATCAGTTCATCCCAAATGTGAAGAGGTTGAGAGAACAAGAAAAGAAAACTGGAAAAGTAATTCTTCTACTGGACAATGCACCATCTCATCCAGAGACGGATACATTGAATGCAGTTGATGCAAATTTTAAAGTAATTTTTCTGCCTCCCAATGTAACAGCACTGATTCAACCAATGGATCAGGGTGTTATAGCAAAGCTTAAAAAGATGTACAAGAAGGAAGTCCTGCGCCGTTTATTGTTGGCTGAAGATGAAGAAAGTATGGTGGCGTTTTCCAAAAAGCTTAATCTCAAAGACTGCTGCTATATGTTAGCTGATGCTTGGACCACCCTGTCACAAGATAATCTCAACAAGGCTTGGAGTAGATTGCTTGGGAAAAAAGGAGGAAATGAAACTACTGCAGTGGACACAAATGATGATTGTATAAATGAAGTTGTGGAACTGTTTCAAGCAATGCCCGGATTTTCGGACTGTGACAAAGATTATGCACACATGTGGCTAGAAGATGATAATGATTCTGGTTTTCAGTTTTTGAATGACGAAGAAATTTTGTCTTTTGTGCAAGAAGAAAACCAAATACATGTAGTGACCGATGATGAAGACTCCTCAGAAGTACATGATGTACTTGTAGATTATGAAGAAAAACCAAAACGTCGACCAAGTCCTGAAGAGGCCTTTATAGCACTAGAAACAGCGATGGCTTGGTACGAGCAAGAAGATGACAGCTGTCCTACACAGCTTCTGCTGTTGAAGAGAATGCGGGACTTAGCAGCCAAAAGGAGACTATCCATTTTGGTGCAAAAGAGGATTCCTCATTATTTTAAATAGTGGGCTACATCTGTGCAAGTACGTAAGTTGCGCCTGGTTTTGAATCGTTTGTAATGTTATTTTGAAAACATTTCTCTTTCTTAACAAAAATAATTAATACAAGTAGTACATGCACTGCAGTGTAATAAAAGAGTTTGGTGATACAGTGATCTAATACAGTGTGGGTATTATTATTACAGTACAAGTAAATATGTTTTATAGTGTATTTTCCTTGTGATGGTTAATTATTTTTAGAAATATGTGTACATGTACTCGATACATTATGTAATCCAATTATCCGAACATTTGATTATCCGAACGATGCTCGGTCCCATGGGGTTCGGATAAATGGAGTTCTACTGTATGTAATTAGATCTCTTTGTAAAAATAGTTATATTCATTACTCTTTTGCATAGGTTGGGATAATAGTTGAATCCTTGTTTCACTGATACGTAACTTTTAAATAGCATAACGAATTTGCGTTCTACTTACTTTGTATAGACAGAAGCCTATTGGAACCAGCAAAGAATTAGCAGTTGATGGCCCATGCCTGTAATCTTGTATAAGAGAGATCAAGACGTGCCGCTTTTCTTGGAGTGTAGGGGGAAGTAAAGGATCCCGCTGCTCCTGACGTGTCACTAGAAAGTACACGCGGTGAGTTTTTGAATGCACATCGATGCGGGTGCGGTCTGCGCTTGGCGTGTCCCCTGTTATATGTGAAGTTAACCATGGAAACTTATTATTACGAGTTCATACACTAAGCTCAGACAACATCATGTATGCCTTAAAATAATTATTAGTGACTCATGAGAATGACATGTACAAATGCATAATGGATTACTGCCCATGGATTACACATGGTAAAATGTACTATGGCAAAAGTTCACATCCCAGGTAACCCAATAATGTAGTTTTCTATACGTGACATGGTAGTCCGGTACAAGAATGAAGATTCCCAGCTTGGAAAACTGCTTTAAATTTTACCTTTTGTAGAAAAAAAACCAAGATGAAAAGCAAGGCTGAGAGAATCAATACTGAAGCAATGAAATAAGTCGAATAAATAAAATAAACAGGGTAACAAAATTACAACTAACGAATGACAAAAGAGACAACAAAATACTATAACAGGCAAAAACGACTTGACAAATCATCCAATGAGTGACTGTTAAAGGCGTGTTTTTGGTCTAGGGGAGTAAAATCGTTTAAATACTTGTATATACAGACCGGATTGCTGTTATCTCCCTTGAGTAGCGGTTTGTGTGTTTTAAAAATAATATCGCGAATCTTCGCGAATGTTCTGGTTACAGAACAGCTAGAACGTGGGTGAACGAAATTCAGCTCAGGCGCTGAATTCGCGCTGGGATGATTTTTGAGTGAGCGATGGTCTCTCGCGTTCACTGAGCTGTTTTTAGGCGGGGAAATTTTGGGTGACTTTCGAATGCTGAGATAGCTTAGAGAAGGGACTGACGATTATGGTCAGTGTGTCCCGATATGGAGAATAGTTTTGGTGAAAAGGATTATGATATTTCCTAAGATTTCATAAAGCCGTGGATATAAAGGCTGATATATGTATTCTGCAGAATATACATTGTTAAAGATTTTTCGGGCCTGGGATTATAGGCCGTTATGTGTTGATATCTCCGATGAGGGAGATTTGTGAAGGTCGACAGATTATTATTATAGGGAAGGTGTTTTTCTCCCATGAGTTATGTTGAGTCTGACGATACAGACATTATCGTACTGCGATATAGGCAGTTCCCCTTTGCTGTAGGGATAATTTGGACCAGGAAACTTTATCATTATAAACTGCAGTATTTATGCAGCTGTTGTGCCTGGGATTTTTTATGCTATGCACTTAACTACCTATGGATTTGGTGCTTATGAGATGTATCCTATTTTGGTGTGTACTGTACCTGTGACAATGTACTTGGTGATGTCCTCGTGACTGTGGAGTATTAAACAGTGTAGAACGATTAGGAGTTTCCACCTTTTCCTGACTCCTACATGTGCGTTGGTGTGTGTGTGAATATTGTGGACTTACTTTAGAACTACATGCATTCGCGTTCTCTGATGTCTGTACACTCACCTGGTCGGCCACCTGTAAGCCCGACGAATGCTAATTTGTCCTTCATCAGCGCACATAATACTATAACATTTATCATCTTCTTCCACCACTCAATAACTCACTTGGATATCAACAGTGATGGCCAGTTCATACTTTACCCGGCGTTGCCCGGAAGTTTCTTATCCTTCAAAACTGACGCTGTATCAGTGATGGCCAGTTCCTACTTTACCAGTGAATCACCAACAACCCATACAGTATCAGTAACTGACATAAAGGATATGATCATGGCCTAGGCTAACTTCAAAAAAGGCAACTTTACTCAATAAGCAACATGTCTATAGTGTGCCAGACCTAGTACTAAGACTGTGGCTCTGGTAACAAACAACACATGGAGAGAAACATCATTATCAAAACTTCTTATTTAGTACTTGGTCGCTGACTGACAAAGCATTCATTGACTACCAGGCCTGGTGGCGTCTTTTAGGGCAGCAACAAACTATGTCCACTTTGCTCGAAGCCATCCTTCGTGTGGTACCCCAGCTCTGGTTGATGTTTAGCATTTCTGCTTCCACAGTCATCCGCCAAGTGGCTTTTTTTTTGCCTTCCTTGCTTTCGTTTTCCTTCTGGAGACTATAGCACGGCAGTTCTGGCAGTTTGTGACAGATTATGAAAATATAGAGTACATATATATCAGCACGGTCTGGATTCTACTCAAATCCCACCTTGCTTACTTATTTGCTATGCACGTTTTGCTAACGCAGAACCCCTGGTTGTTCGATGTTTGTTGCATTCACAGTTTTGCCACGCCTTATTTTTTTCTTTTCTCTGATGTCTCATAGACGCTAGGAATGTTTACTACGATGCACGTAGCGAGAGAAAAAGGGGAGATAAGCTAAACGAAGAAAATCAAGGGAAATAAGGACCACGCGTACTTTGATAGTTACATTTCTCAGGGGGAGACTATCTGAAAGAAAAGGAAGATGATTTACCCCCCCCCCCCCTTGTCCGTTCGTTCGTGAAAATGCAATAAAGCTACGGATCGACGAGATCTAAGAGACGATTTGCCCGTGGGACCACGTCTACTCGGCGGCGATTGTGTCAAAATTACCTTTCAGACAGAATTTGAACGAAGAATTCCCCAAAGGTGTTATATATCGCAAGAGCGAGCGAAGTTCTGCAAATCTAATATATATAGATCAGCTTTCAAACTCAATTTATCCAGTACCCACAAATGTTTCAGACATCTAGCTGCGATTTCTAAATCCATTTTACTATTTGGAGTTACTAAGTTTTCGTTGGAGTTGTTTTAATTCTTGTGTTGCGGTAAATATTATACTAGAATTTTGAGTGATTTAATTGTTAAGTCCGGCATTATATTTCACTAAGATTTTCTGTGAAGAGGGATTTAATTTTTAAAGCCCGTCATAGCATTTCACTAGGATTTCTGTGCTAATTGACTAGCGATTTAAAATAACATATAGCTAAGTGTTTAATTTAACTAATTGCTAGTAGCCAGTAAGAGATAATTTTAAATCGTCTAGTTAATACACTATTCATTATGAGTACTGACGAAAATATATTTATTTCTAATTCATTATGAATAATTTTGTAAACGACTAGCGCTTATTTCACGGGTTTTTTGTTAAACGACATGTATATATATATATTATATTCGTGGTTTATAATTAAAATTAATAACCGAAGTGGATAATAATACATTATACTTTTACGCGGGTTAGGATAGGATTGTGAATATTATATTGTGGTTAAGTATTATGTATTTTCTCTTCCTATATCTAGTACTGGGTCACATACCTAAAACCTACCAGCGGTTTCAGTATAATTTGAGAAACGGGTCTAAGTCCAACAGCACTAAAACATTCTTTAGTAAAATAGTCTTCGAGGTTGACCGGTTTGGCTCTCCTGTCTTCACAGAGAGGGAGAGAGAGTGCAAATATATGACATTAATAAGAATTGTAACTTGACATTTAGCCACCCAGATTTTTATGTACCTGTAGTGGATTTGATGGTACTGTATGGTTGTGATATTACCTAGTGTGATGCATGAGGTCAGCTGTGAAAGCTCCTGAGATAAATGTAGCTGTGAATTTACAGAAGGCCCTTCTTGCTACCACTTACGACCTCACACATATCTTTTTTTACTAATGAATGTGGCTACGTTAAAATCTAGGGTACTGATATGTAATGTGTTGTGGTAGATTACATACACACACACACAGATATTTAATAAGTCTAATAATATTAATAAAATTTATAATACACTGAACTAACTCAAGCTGTTTAAATTTTGATATTAAATTTTCTTTAAGTTTATTTGTTCTGAACCAAGGTTTTATTTTGGTCAGAACATATGAAAGGTTTTGAAATTATGAATGAAATGCATGAATATATGTCATAATAAAATAGAAAATGTGTACATATGTATTTCAAATGACTGGTTAATAGTAATTATCTTAAGATAATCCCAGGAGAACTTATTTCCAGCTATGCTGTTGGGGTGATATCATCACTCCCTGTCTATGACTACCAAACATTGTCCCATCACTGATGGGAGTAATACAAGTTTTATTTCCCAAAATTTTTGTGGGTTCTAGTGATGGTAATATAGTTGGTGTGTTAGTTAGTAAATAAGTTGGTGAAGGTCCAGCAGGCCAGACGCTCACGTATCTTGACTGAGTAGTTCTGGTGCTGGAATCTGGTGGCCCCACCTCTCCGTGCTTGGGGGCAATATAAGGCTGCTCTGACAAAATACTAGACTGCACTGGTCCACACTTGTATTTATCAACACAGCATTTGACACCACTTTGGTGCCAAACAGAAACTCACACTTCTGCAACAAAAGTATTGGGTCATGTGTCAGAACTCTACTTCCTGAGCCACTTCTGCACACAACACTACACAACAACACCACATAGACTGGGTCAGATCTCTCTGACCATACATCACATCTTACCAAGTTGGTTTCACATAGTACTAGTTCCCCAAGACTACATATTCTGAAATATGTTCATTAGCTGCCTGCTATTGAATAAGATAGGTGATATGTTCCACTGATCTCAACACTTGATCCGCTCTTCATAATCCTTGCTGGCGTTTATGTATTTTGTTTGTCTCTAGACCCTGAACTTGGGCTGGGGATCTAGAGCGAATCCTTACTTGTTGTAAGGGATAGATTTTGATATGGCAGTATCAAATCACTCGAAACATTAAACAATATTAAAATATACAAAGAAATACTTTCATTCTTACCAGAATTAGGAATAGAGAACACAGTTATATTCTAGCAAAACTCAGCTGAGCTGCTGGTTCTAGTATGGCGTCCCTCTAAATATGGCAATTAGCTTCTGGGAACTACACCACTGAAGAATTACTGTGTCTACTACTGGACAATTTATGTTGAATGGCAAAAATGCGCGTCTGTGCGCCGATAATATGATTATCTGTGGCCAATCACCGACTTTCCCCCTTTCAAATTTCAAACCTCCTACCAAAAGTCAATTCAGTCATACCTCAGTCAAGTATGTATTATTGTCTGTTGGTCCGTCTGTCTCTACTTGCTTTTTCATTAAAAAAACACGCTTGGTTCTACATGCCTTTCTACACGAATCGGTCTCTAGAGTTATTTTTAGCCACAATTTTCCACTAATTCCCTCTCTCTTTCATTCCAACTAGATTTTAGCACTTGAGTCTCAAGGCCGGAATTTTTGAAAATTAGTGACATTTTTTTAACACTGCAGTTGCTCGTCTGTTATGAACAACACAGTCTTTTGTCAATATCTTCATTATTATCTATCCGTCTGGATAATTTAAAGTATATTATTTCTCTGCTCAAGATGGTCTATCAGACTAGCTAGGTTTTATATTCCTAACATTATTATTAAGAAAAAGTTACTTTTTCAAGGTTAGTTGTTTTTTTGAAATATGTTCGAGCATCTTCTGTAATGCGTTTGCCGCTGAATTCAAATAAAAGGACTAAGTATCGTAAAAGCGTCCAAGAAATGACTGTTGCGTATAATAGCTAAGGTCCCTTTTGTCCATTTCTTTACATTGTGTCAACTTGGGGACGTGAATTTTTTTTCCTTTCCCCACCAATTGCGTCTTTTTAGCCTTGCTAGTTTCAAGCACGTGTTCAGTCATATTTTTTCTTTTTGATCTCCGTTCCCTCCCGTCTCCAAGGGTAAACGTTTTGTCTTCACGTCTAACAAGTTAGTTTCCATGGCGGGTAGTGAACCGCGGCATGGGCGATCATGTCTTCTAGTAGCTTACGCATTATTTTTATCCCTACATTTTATCTTTGGAGATATTTTAACGTTGTATCACGGTTAAATTTATCACACAACCTTCAGCCCGTTGTGGCGAAATTTCCAACAATTAACATTTCCCGACTACCAACCACTTGTGGTGTAACAAGGATTTTTATCCCGAGAGATTTACCCCTCTGACATTCTCTCCAAGTATCAATTTTACTAGCTACTGACTCTGTGAACATTAAAGCTCTTATTTTCCAACCTGTACTAATTGATGTGACACAAACAGAATCCTGAAGAAGGAATATCAAAGCAAGCGTTTCCCAATAAAAAGATTAATCAGTCTTGGAGAAACTGGGGCTTGTTTTGCCAACACCCAACCTTGGATCTGTGGTTGTTTTTTTTCATGGAGATGTTCCAGATGTTGTGAAAGCACGTGTGAGGTAAGAGTGAAAATGTGGCCACTGTCTGTCTGAAGCGAGAGAAAGAAGAGATGAATAATTCTTTCACTGTATAATCCATGCACTCACTTTGTTTATTTCTTATGATGTTTTGCTAATACTGTTCATCTCAGAATTTAGATTAACGTAGAAACTCTGTTCTTTACAGTATATTAAAATCCTAGACCCTAGTGCTATTCTTTTGACCTTTTCGGGGTTAATTAACTTCTTCTTGTGGGATTTTGTCTCTACAGAGGGAATTACACTTAGTGGGTCTATTTCTTTATTTAAGTCTGTAACCTATGATTTTTGTATTTTTGATATTTTATAATAAATGTTGTGAAGTTCTTTTATGATAAATAAACATTAACATAAAACTTATTACCAGTGTCGGTCAGCTAGTCCCAATACCCCTACACCATTACTATAGTTTTCACGTTTGTGCGTCTAATTGTCGTCACTTATCTGTGTGTGTATGTGAGTGGTGGATATATATATATATATATATATATATATATATATATATATATATATATATATATATATATATATATATATATATATATATATATTAATATAGAAAGGGAACTGTCTGAACAACAACTTTTAGTCGTAACCGATAGGCTGGACTAGAGTAGCTTCTCAAATCCAGGGACAGACTCTACCCTTCACCAACTCACTAGTGAAAATCTATCTGTTTACCTTATCTCGCACTGAGTCATCACCTTTGTCAGTTCTATTCAGACGAAACCTAACATTGTTCTTAATCACCTATCGGAAATTTACGACACAGTTCTACCCGCTATGATGGTGCGCATGTCCTCTTGGTGGCTCAGAGTTAGCAGTTCTTGGTCGGTGGTGGTGTTTGGCCAGAAAATTCGAAGACTTTTTCTTAGGTAGGTTGTGTGGAAAGAGGGCAATTTGAACATTTCATTTTCTGTTACTGTCGTGAGAAATTCTAATCCACATATATAAATTAAAACGTAAATGTAAAGCCTAACAAATAAATTTAATAAAAGGAAAGAAGAATGGTAAAGAACAGTGCTGTCACAATGACTGTACTCGAAATCACCCTTGTTTTCTCCTGCGTCTGCAAATTGTAACGTTTCGCGTTGATAGTAAAGGCCTTCGGCAACATACACGCGTTTCCCCAACACAATAAAATGTGTACTCCAATTCTAAGAAAAACCTTGAGATACGCAAGATGACCTAGATTTAAAATTCCATTCATGTCTTTTTATACACTACGTTACCTAAAACGAAAGACAGATGGACTAAAGATAGAAAGAAGGGAGGGCTGAAAGCGGGGACGCAGGAAATACTACCACAGTCGCGCGATACACAATTACTACCATCACGCGTGTAAGGCCACAAGCACTAGCTTTTTTTTCCAAATCGACAGTGAAAAAAAAACACTACTACTACAAGAATCAGGTTTAAAAACATGAAAAATGCTTATTAGGAAATATGAAATTCTACTGATTTACATCTAAGCTCCTGGTCTGAGTCTAGGATGCTCCCTGGGGTGAAAAAAAGCCCAAACCACTCCCCAAACAGTGCGTAGATGCACGGCGGGTTGCTCACTCATCGCTTGGGGGCACGATGGGTGGCTTTCTGACCGTGTGGCAACACGGACCGTATGCAGAGGCGTGGCGGTGGCTGCGCCACCGCCATACCAAGCTGCCTGTGTGCCAAGGGTATAAGAGTCTAGCTACTCGCACCCTCATCGGGGATAAAAGCAAGCAAGCAAGCAAGCAAGCTCCTGACTTTAGTATGACATAACAGTGGAAAAGGCAGGACAGGTGGCGGTTCTAAACAACGAAAAGGAATAAAGAACAAATATACGACTATCTTTGGAAAACACATATTTTGAACGCCGCCATGTAGCTCACTTTAACTTATATATTATTGTACGGCCGGACTTGCTAACCAAGAATATGTTATGTGTTACGCCTTTAGTCTGTTAATAAAATAGTTATGGCCAAAATACAATAGTGGGGGTGCCTGACAGCATGAAATCATTTCTGCTCATAAAATTTTTTTATAACGTGTTTGAAAAACATTACGTTACGGAAATAGCCTACCATGTTAACTCCTATTTGATTGGCGGGAATGAGATGTAAGACTAAACACGATTAGTTGGACTGCAAATACTAGTTTAGTTGTTAGGGGAAACGTGAGAAGGGTAATATTTTTTGAAAACTAGGTAAACATGGCATGATTGGTTAGAGCTACCAATATACTCAATTCAGAGCATCTGTTCCGAGCCACATCTTGTAATAAACCTACTAAGAAACAGTGCGTTGAGCACCAGTGCATATTTTTTATAAATAAAAGCCTGGGACAGAGGCAGATCGGAAGTTGTGCCCATTCATTGCCAGTCAACGAAACTGTTTATTTTTCCATGAATTGTGGTAAGCTTGAAATATTTGATATCTTTTAATGAAAATTGAATGTAAATTGATAATTTATGTCTGTATATATGTGTGGTTCAGTAGCGAACATGAGGTAAAACCTCTATAGTGCTCCAGCCTGAACAGAAGGTGTCGGAGGAAAGTAAAACTACATGGAATTGCCAAGCAGTACACTGACACCTATATTATTGACTAGAAAGACATAATGCTGGAATTGCAGAGGCGTAGTGATCATTAGGGAGGAATATGCTGGTGTAAATTATTTCAGATGAAGCTGACAGTTGGCCTACCGCTCTGAACTCAGTGTTTGTTATTTATTGTGCTCAGTGTAGAAATAGAGTATAAATTAGTTCTGAAGTAGGAGGTACAACCTTCTTGTTTCAGGGACTGTGGTCCTAAAGCTATTGAGCAGTACCTGGTCAGAGCTTTGCTGAATCCAGAGGCGGACAGCATACTCCTTGGTCCATATAGCAAACAGTGAGGTGTCTCCAGAACACAGGGGAGCAATCGAGCAGAGGAGTCTTTTCCTGCCGCCATCACGAAAGTTAAGCCTATGTGGCCAGCGGAGCTCAACATTATGTATACCCCGTTAAACTGACATTGTATTAAAATAAGAGGGGAAATTAATTGTTTTAATGAACGGAACTGAGAACATCTCCAATACTAGTTCCAACAGAAATAAACACTTGAAGTCATGAAGACAAATAACAACATAGCTTGAAAAAAACAACACCAGTATTACCTCATATTACTACTACACAACTGACACACATAGGATAAGATTAATAAAATATGTCACTACAAGATTCATATTGATAAATTCTGTACATATAACTTGTAATTAAAATTGATTGTGAATTCCTGGTTCACTTTGTATTTGAATCAGGACTCATATATATTAATGAAAAGTACTTAATACATATTGATATTTGAAAATTTACCAGTGACTCGTTTAAGATAGTCTCATAGAATGTTTCATGTGTGTGAGTGTCACAGTGTTGTCAAGTGTGGTGGAATAAATTAAATTGTTTATCTGTCTGTTGTTGTTGTGACTTACACTTCATCATATACATACCCTAGACATATAACGTAGTCATCACAATATTCCAGAATAATTCTGACTGAGGTATAAATATGTGGCAGCCAGTAAGGTTATCTGTAAAACACTACACCTATTAGATACAGATACCTTCACAGCTGATCTCAGTCAGTACACTAAGTCCCCTATAGATATTTATAAAATCCCACTTTACCACAGTTACTCCCCAGCTAATTGACCATCCTTAAGTATTAATTTTTGAACCAGATTTGACTGCATGTGGTCAACGGTAAAATGACTGTGGCCTTTTCACGTAACTATTTCCGACCTACCCAGACGTAGAGATTAAACACATGCGGTGGTGAATGCTTATCGCGACAATACTGAGTCAGACTACAAAGGAAGACCAAATTGTTTGTCTGAAAAAAGTCTCTGTTCAGTGATATGTCGCCAATTTATCTGTCTGGTGTATGAAATTAGGGCAGGAGAGAATTGCATCAACCATTTCCGCCCCGATTTTGGTAATGTTAATTATAGATTAAAGCCAGTATGGGGACACAGATTAGCGATCGCAAGATTTGATGGATAAGTTTGTAGATGGATCCGCCATAAGAGTAAACGGAAAGAACATAGCCATATATGGTTATGTTTCATTTGTATGACATGATATTCTTAGATATCTTACATGACTGTTTATTTCAGGATTTGGTTAGTTGATAGACATAATTATGTTATGAAGGTATCATACATAATACTTGTGTTAGTTGGTATGATTGTTGAAGATGGAACCCGATAATATAACCACACAGTGACTCAGTAGAGTACTGTCAACAGTCCTTATCAGGGCTTATACAACCTGCCACAAAGTTATAGCACTTTTCAGAGCTGACTTGGCAGGCAGGGACAGTAAGGGTGGCTAAGACATCATACCATAAGTGTGAATAATTGATGTGTAAACTGTATTATATTCTTGGTTTCTATTATTTTACAAAATATTCTGCAGCTAGACACCTGTCATGTCTCGCTATTGCTAATCACTGATCCATGTATCCTCCATATACATGCATACATCTGACAACACTATCACCTCATACACACTAGGCTTGTGGACTTTATTACCAAAGATAGCCACATGTCTAAATATTGTCCTCAGGTTCCTACGTGTCATCATAAGTCAGAAGTCACTGATCAAGAACGTACGAGCTACCTTGAAATAACCAGAAGTCTCTATAGTGGTTTCAAGATCTCAGCTGTAATCCCAAGCAATGTCTGGTTGGCAAAAGCTAGACCTATCTGAAATACTGTGAAATACTAAAGCAACCTGTTAAGAGTCAGTTTGTTGTAAGTTAGGAATGTGTCCTTTTTCATATTGCTTTTTTATATTTGTGGTCTAAGAGAGTTAACCAGGTGTAATATTTCTGGAATAAGTTAGATTTAGTTGTTATCTCCCCTTGGGCTTGCTATTGTCTAGCTATATGCCCATATAAGGTTCTGTTTGTAGATTTTCTTAGAACAGTCCCAGTACGTTCCAGTGGTGAACTAAACTCAAGTCACGCGATGATTCGCGCATGCGCCAAAGTTTTGGCGGATCCGGAAGACTGCTTGGTTTAGACAGTCTGGCTGGGCGATTTGAGCGGAGAGGGTGTCTCGCCATGTTTTCCTGGCAGTGTAAAAGGGGATCAGAGTTCTTTGTGGATTAAATATGTTTAAGATTCCCCTTGATTGTGATTCTGGCATAGTTCGGTAAAGCCTAGGATATGGCTAGTGTTTCTTGTGTGTTTGTTTCCTGGAGTGCAGAGCAGGTAACAATACTTTGATATAGATTAACATTGAGTACTTGGAAGCCCGCTATCTATGCGGCCTATTTTTGCCAGAGATGTACCTGACTTGCTGAGTCAGAAGATATATAGATTAACACTGAGTACTTGGAAGCCCGCTCCTTATGCGGCTTGATTTTGCAAGAGTCTCTGTAGTGTTGGATACTATGAACTAATGCTATGTACATGATGCTAAATGTGCTTGAACCTGGTCCTAATGACAGTACGTTCGTTTGTGATGTCGACGTGATGTGATTGTAATAAATCGTTAGAACCATACAAGTGGTCTTCAACCTTCCTGTCTCCTATATGTGGTACGAACGATGTATTGTACTACAACATCACCACCCACACTGCTACATATAATAAGAACGTACTTCTACACTGTCTATGAGTACTTCTACAGTGATGGCCAGTATGGCCTATGGACAACAGTAATCATAAACTTTTAAAGAAGTCAGATACTCTTACAGTGTGGCCTAATACTTCAGAGTTTGTACTTCTATAGTGGTGGTTTCCAGTCATTTTTTACCTACGACATTCGCACTACTGGAACCGTGGCTATATTGTGTCAACCAACCATGACTTCCTCAAAGTGAGGCCACTATAATAAATAGTACGGAACTGTTCCAGTCATTTTCAACAATCCATGACTTCCACGACGTGATATTAGTTACCTAAATCGTTTGGAGACGTCACATGTCTTTTCAACTGGTTTTGCTGTTAACATGAAGTACCCGGCGTTGCCCAGAAGTTCTACACCAGTTTATTTCCAGTCAAGATATAACTGTGTTTGCTGAACTTCATTGTTGCTGTTACGCTGTTTTCATCATTGCTGCTATCTCGAGGCCAGGATTTTTTTCGCCAGTTAAGATAAGTGGCTATATGTTTTGTAAACTGTGCCTCTGTATGTGTGGTAGTTAAGCCTTCCTCTCTGCACATACTATTTATATTCCTTGTTTTATATTACATGTTTCTTTGTTTTATATGTTATATATGTGTTTATATTTCAGCGGGTTTGGTTGGGCGGTGACTGTCGTAGAATATCCCACTTTACCGAGGGTCTACGACAGCGTTCTTTAGGGACTTTTGCGAATTTCCAGTGGAAATCTCCAGCAAACATTTTTGCTGCGTATTATAGTCCACTGTGTTGGTTATTTGTGATATATTTGTTTACTTGTGACGAGCTGTTCATTGTTGTTTTTGTAATATTTTTTCTCTGTTCTTTAATTTTGATTAATTTGTTTGTATTTGTCTGCCTCCTCTTCCTATCGTTTATTTCTTTACACCTTTTCGTTTATACACTGTGTAGTCGATTGTTTTGTTGGTGATTCGCAGCTGTCGTTACATGCTTTGTAAGATTCTACTTTAGTTTTGCTTTAGTGTTTATTTGATTTCTGCGAATGTTGTCGTTGTTTTTGATGCTTTGTCTTGTCTTTCCAGTTGTTGTTATTTATTGTTGTTATACACTGTCAATATTGATATGCACAATAAGTATATAAGTGATTAATTATATTATTGATAACTAAGGTATTGATACAAGTTCTTGGGCAAAGACTTGTCACCCACTGAGGTGGGATAAAGTGAGTTTCTCAGATAATAATTATTGCACAGAGTATTGATCTCATAATTAGACATAATGTCTACATTGGATTACTTTATTGAGCAAGGGAAAACCCTTAGCGAAACTGGAGATAAATTAAAAGAATTTGCATTTGCGGAATATGCCAAGGCGCAGAAGGCTGAAGAAAAGAGACAGAAAATGGATGTTGAAAAACAAAAAATGGAAGCTGAAGATAGGAAATTGCAGATGCAAGCAGATGAGAGAAAATTCCAAATGCAAATGGAACAAAAGAAATCAGAAAGAGAAGCTGAAGATAGAAAAATACAATTGGAAATGGAAAGGGAAAAACAGAAGTTAGAAGCTGAAGAGAGAAAAATTCAGCAGCAAAGAGAAGCAGAGGAGAGAAAACTCCAAATGGAAATGGATAAACAGAAGTTAGAAGCTGAAGAAAGAAACCAGAAAATAGAAGCTGAAGAAAGAAAACAGAATATAGAAGCTGAAGAAAGAAAACAGAAGCTAGAAGCTGAAGAAAGAAAGGAAAAAGAGAAAATGTTACATGACGAAAGAATCTTAGCAATGGAGCTGGAAAAAATAAAGTTGGTGAATATGGGCAATTCACAAGTTGAATCAAATAATTCTTCTAATAAGGCAAATATTAAACCATATGATATTAAATTACCTGCTTTCAACCCTACCCGAGACGATATTGCATTCTATCTAACTAGATTTGAATTGGCATGCGACTCTCATAAGATAGACAAGTCGCAATATTGTGATCAACTTGGTAGGTTACTTACAGGTGATGCTCAAAAAGTTATGATGTCGGTGGAAGATACTGACAAAATAACTATGATGTTGTCAGAGCGGCCCTGTTAAAAAAATACCAACTGGAGGAAGAAGGTTATCGCCTACGCTTCAAGTCTCTATTGCCGGAGACAGGAAAGATATCTCAGACTTTATATCAGATATTCGCCTGACTTTTTCACGTTGGGTAGAATTGTCAATAATCGAACACACATATGAGGCCATTGTTGACTTACTGCTTCGTGACAAAGTCATGTCATCAGTTAGTAAACTTTTTCTTTCCTTTCTCCATGAGCGAAAACCTCCAAACATAAAAGAAATGGAGCAATGCTGTCGTCAGTATGTCACGGCACATCCTAATGTAACGGTTAGCAATTCTAAAGTTGAAGAAGGTTTACCCGTTGCTTCAGCAATGCCATATGATCCTAATTGGCGCCGTAGATCTCAAAGTGCTGATCGAAACTTTTGTAGGAGAGATAATCGTAATTTTGGACAGAACCAATAGGGTTGTCGCGTGGTGAGAAAAAAAAACGCAAGACAAATTCGTGGTTCGTGATACGTTTAAACCGAGCGGACGCGAGTGCCTCTCTCTATCATTTTCTAGCGCTGTGTACGGGCTACATAAAACGAAGCGATATTTGTTTTTGATGGCTAACGAAAAAAATTCATATAAAAAGAAGGAATGATCAGAAAGAGTTGATAATAGTATCGTTAGGAGCGGAGAAGTCCACATTTATTTCCTTTCAAACAACTAATTCCACCGTTGTTGCAAAAAGAAGATAGAAGCTTGAGAACAGACAACTTCGTCATATTTTGTCAAGTTAAGCCACTTTGAAAAATTATATAAATTCTAAGACAAACCCAATAGAGGAAATTATTGGAGGGAAAGAAGCTGTTGATGGTACAATTAAAGTAAGATATCAACGTGATCCATACAAAAGATAAAAAGAACGGAACGGAGGAAGACATTTAAAAAACACAAAACCGTGGGGCGAGACGTTTGGAACGAACATTTTAGCCGCAGGCGTGAGATGCTTTCTCGCTCGCTCGCTGGCTGTGTATAAATAGAGAGGAATCGTGGCAGACAGGTTACACACGCAAAATTAAAACCTCGGAAGAGAGACGAATTTGAAGGCAGAGAGAGAGAGAGAGAAGAATCAACACCTGAGCGAGACCATTCCTATTTGTTATGCCGGGCAGTTGAACTTTTGCCAAGCCTTCAGTCAGTTCTACTTCTCATTTATCCTAAAAGGGGTATGTAATATTACGAATATATATGTATGTATGTATGCAAATGCTTCTTTTACAGGTTTTGATAATTAAATTAAACTGCGAGACAACATTTGAATTCAAAATGGAGAATGAGGCAAGGACCAGGATGCATAACAGAGATGCGCAGGAATGGAAAGGCAGAACTAAGGGAAGGCCTATGTTGTATAACATTGTTTTATTGATGACTGAAATTCAAACTGACTGTAGAAGGAAAATGCAGCATCATGACTGTGTACAGAAATTGTATTATGTATTTTTGAACATGTAATCACTTAGACTTGTCATTGCCTATACACTGCCATTGAACCAGAACTTATGCCATACCTATAAGCATACACTGAACACATCACCTCAAAACACGCAGACCCGTGAGAAATCACCACACAAGGACTAGCCACATGCTACATATTTTGCAGGTTTATTGGTCTAGTTTGGAACAGCCTGATCTGAAACTACCATCCACTCAACGTATACTGTGTGCGACGGAGTTCAAGTGTTTTGGCTCCATCATTCCTTGGCTAGCCAAACATAAGATCCAAGAAGCTGTATTCAAACTACACTCGTGTGTTACCAGACATTGTCCAGGACTGTAAAGCTAAGTCCTAAGTGTTAATATTCCAAAAACGTCTGTGAGATCCCAAAAGAGACCGTGTAGTGATGAAAAGTGCAATCTGTGTTAACCCAGTGCAGGCAAAAGACATTAAGATTAACGTAGACATGAAATTTATGTAAAACGTTATAAATATTGTTGATTTTTGTATTTTTTCATTGTAATTGAAATCTTCCGATTTTCAAAGGAGAAATAAGAAATTAGTTGTACATTAATAAATAATTCAGTAAATTGTAATTTTATGACTTGTCAATTTCTTATTGTTGACAGTTATATTTTGCTGTATTATTGTTGTCACAGTATAGTTAGGTGACGGTAGCACTCTAGAGCTTTTGATCTATACTAATTTCATCCAGACGTGTGCTCTTTACAGCTATAGCTATACCTGTGCCATCCTTACACCAGTGCTCTTCTCCGAGACTGGGATAGATCTGTCTAGATTAAAATTACGTGTCTAGTCTTCTACTCTATCAACATCTGCCACTCTTGTTAACTCATTACATCACAAGGGTCCATCACGTAATGATCCTTCTTCAGGGAACTGGAGGCAATTTAATGGTCCTCAACATTTTAGTTCCAACAATTATGGAAATTTTGGAAGAGGTTACTACAATAGAGGTTATCAACCCCATAATAACTTTTCACAGAGACAACAAAACCCATCTAATAGAAATTTTGATCAAAGGGGAAATAGCAATCGCAACGATGCTAACTGGAGTTCAAACCAGAACGATAATTCCAATAGAGCAAATAACAATAATTACAATAGAAATAATAGCCGCGAAAGATCGCAACACAACAATAATAGATCCGATCGCCAAGCTAACTCTGCTCAACTGGAACCTCAGTGTGTTAATAATCAAGATAACAATAGTAATACGGTCTCTAATGCTATTGGTTGCTCTGCTTTCGATTTTGAGAGCATCTCAGTGCCCGGAGTGCACAACTTTGTTCAAACCTACTGCTTTAACTACCTTGAGTTGCGGTCATCCTCTACCCCCTCTTCCTGCCGCAGCCGCGCATGACGGAAGAGGGTCTTTTACTCTACATAAGGGGTTTGTGAATAATAATCCAGTCTCAGTTCTTTTTGATTCTGGATGCGCAACTGTTGGAATTAGACAGTCTCTAGTCCATCCATCCTGTGCAACTGGTAATGTGGTGAAATGTGTGACATTCGGTGGGACAGTTGAGACTTTTCCGACTGCCATAGTCCACATTGCCACACCATTTTTCACTGGCTATATACACGCATGTTTGCTCAGAGCACCTATCGCCGACCTTACTGTCGGACAGATAAACGGTGTAAAGGTTTGTACACCGGTACAAATTGCTGCTTGGGAACAGCAGCATCACCTTACTGCTTCTACCTTAGGGACTATGAAAAAATCTTCTCAGGTTATGCATTCTGCTAATTTGGTGAAATCTTGCAGTATTGATGATACAACTGTTCATCATACTAATGTTAGTGCTTGTTTTAGCCCAGTTCGACATACTTCAGTATGTCGCAACTCTAACTTTCATTCCTCTTTAACTACTATTGTAGAAGAAGATCCTTCGATTTTGTCAAGCTCAGATACTAACTTTATCACTACGACTGAATCTATATCCATTCATGTTGATTGCAACTTCTTTGCTGCAATTACTAGTGTTTGTGCTGCTACATGTGCGAACTTAATTGTTTGTACATACCTATACTTTGTGATTTTCTTTACCTTTCTTATTGGGCTGGTTAACTCAGTATGTTCGTCCTTTACGACTTTTTGTCGCACTTACAACTTTTCTTTTAAACTTCGACGTATGTCCAAGTTTACTGCTGTCGGTTTTTGCATCTTTATTGTATGCTTCTTGCTTTCTTCCTTGACCAGTACACAGGCTACGACTACATTTCAGCCTGTGAGAGATACGCATTGGTCAACGGCATTTACTTTGTCTTGCGAAAAATCCAAGATGGTTAACCATCATGACGCTCTTAGTCATCATTACCATCTTCTAGATTTGCCTTTTGACGTGGGTATCATGTGTATACTCACGACTATTCTCTACATCATTATACTCTGTTATACATTAACACTCTGGTAGAACATTTGCTTGACCTTATTTTAATTCATGATTGTAAATTGGTTGATTTACTTTCTCTGTTACCGTCTCTGGGGTAACGGAGTAAGGTTTGATTATATACATACAGGGGCCGTAAGTCTACACGGCCACATTTAATAGATAGAAATGTAGGATTGACTATTGTATATTTTATAATCCTACGGTTATCAAACAGAGATTCTCATTTGTATTGTTTCACATCGTAAACTTGTTGATGTGACTTGACGCTGTTATATCGAGTGTCTCATCAGTTTCCAGTTATTTCAACATTTGACGTCCCTGTTTTCCATTCGACTTTGGACGCTTCATCAGACGTGTGTGATACCCTCTGGAGTACATTATGGTCTCGGACTTCGAAGTCATCTCCAGATAGTTAATATTGTATACGACATTATGTTAAAAGATATTACATTTTGATATCATATAAACTTTTACTGATAAGGTGTTGGTGTTACTATACAGTTAGATATTTATGTTAAAAGGATAATATGGTAATGACACCTTTATTTTGTAATTTTGCATTATGAGACATGTCGATATTGTATTTTTTGGTGGGATATATAAGGTCATATGTATGTATTTTTTTCAACCATTATAATATATCCAGCACTTTATTGTGCGATTGTGAGAAAATAGTTCTCTAACGTTGTGAGATAACTTTTTCTTCTCACCAGACGCTCTATTGTGCGTCAGTATAGCCTGACATTATGTCATTGTATATTTTGATGCCCTTTGTTAACACATCATTGTATGCGTTATGAGCTTCTTGTATCATGCTCATTATTATTTTTTGGTGTGGGTGTATTTTGTATTTAGATTGTCGTGTAGGTTGCTATATTTTCAATATTTATCTTTTCTCTTTTCTTTTGTACCCCATTCTGTCTTTGTTCACTCTTCACTTTTCTTCTGATATCTTGTCATACTATCTACATTCCTCTTGTTTACTTTTATTACTCTTGTGTTTATGCCTTTATATAGACTATACTTATATGTAGATATTTGTATGCTACCGCCCTCATTTGTTCGATGTATTTTTTCCAAAAAAATGATGTTATCGTTTTTTTCCCCAGGGGGTGCGGTAAACTGTTAAGAGTCAGTTTGTTGTAAGTTAGGAATGTGTCCTTTTTTATATTGCTTTTTTATATTTGTGGTCTAAGAGAGTTAACCAGGTGTAATATTTCTGGAATATGTTAGATTTAGTGGGCATGCTATTGTCTAGCTATATGCCCATATAAGGTTCTGTTCGTAGATTTTCTTAGAACAGTCCCAGTACGTTCCAGAGGTGAACTAAACTCAAGTCACGCGATGATTCGCGCATGCGCCAAGGTTTTGGCGGGTCCGGAAGACTGCTTGGTTTAGACAGTCTGGCTGGGCGATTTGAGCGGAGAGGGTGTCCCGCCATGTTTTTCTGGCAGTGTAAAAGGGGATCAGAGTTCTTTGTGGATTAAATATGTTTAAGATTCCCCTTGATTGTGATTCTGGCATAGTTCGGTAAAGCCTAGGATATGGTTAGTGTTTCTTGTGTGTTTGTTTCCTGGAGTGCAGAGCAGGTAACAATACTTTGATATAGATTAAAATTGAGTACTTGGAAGCTCGCTATCTATGCGGCCTATTTTTGCCAGAGATGTACCTGACTTGCAGTGTTAGAAGATATATAGATTAACATTGAGTATTTGGAAGCCCGCTATCTATGCGGCCTATTGTTGCCAGAGATGTACCTGACTTGCTGTGTCAGAAGATATGTAGATTAACATTGAGTACTTGGAAGCCCGCTATCTATGCGGCCTATTTTTGCCAGAGATGTACCTGACTTGCTGTGTCAGAAGATATATAGATTAACATTGAGTACTTGGAAGCCCGCTATCTATGCGCCTATTTTTGCCAGAGATGTACCTGACTTGCTGTGTCAGAAGATATATAGATTAACATTGAGTACTTGGAAGCCCGCTCCTTATGCTGCTTGATTTTGCAAGAGTCTCTGTAGTGTTGGATACTATGAACTAATGCTATGTACATGATGCTAAATGTGCTTGAACCTTTTCCTAATGACAGTACGTTCGTTTGTGATGTCGACGTGATGTGATTGTAATAAATCGTTAGAACCATACAAGTGGTCTTCAACCTTCCTGTCTCCTATATGTGGTACGAACGATGTATTGTACTACAACATCACCACCCACACTGCTACATATAATAAGAACGTACTTCTACACTGTCTACGAGTACTTCTACAGTGATGGCCAGTATGGCCTATGGACAACAGTAATCATAAACTTTTAAAGAAGTCAGATACTCCTACAGTGTGGCCTAATACTCAGAGTTTGTATCTCTACACAACCATTCCTTGAACTGACCAGATAAGAAGCATCTGTATAAATTCGTGCACCCTGAGTGACAAGTCAAAGACTGTGTTTTATGAAAAACTATATTTGTGACAAGAGACAAGAGTGAAATCAGAACATTGAGGAATTCTTTTTTCAATTACTTGGAAAAACCAACAAGGACATTTTTATACTGTTCAAAAAAAGAAACGCATAGCTACTGAAGGCACACACATAGCCATAATTTTGACATTCAATAACTTTTTTAATTTAATGAGTTAATTGTTCAAATTGCACACAAGAATACCTTAGCGTTCAACCAATCATTTGACAGTTGTTTTGCATCTGGGTCACGAGAGTTTTTTGGCGTACGGGCTTTCCCGTTAGTATGGTGTGTGGCCTCCTCTTGCATCGATCAGCGACTGGCATCTTCTGGGCATGGATGCGATCAGACGTCTGATGTGGGCCTGTGGGATGGCTGCCCACTCTTCCTGGAGTGCCTGGAACAGATCACGACGATGGGCTGGAGCAACGTCTCGGCTACAAACACGTCTATGCAGCTCATCCCACAGGTGCTCAATCGGACTCATGTCTGGAGACAGGGATGACCAGGGAAGGGTGAGAATGTGGTTGGCAGTAAGGAACTGCGTTGTCAACCGTGCACAATGGGGTCTGGCGTTGTCCTGTTGAAACACAGACCTTTGGGCAGCTGTCGCAAAATTGGTTCTAATACAGTGCAAAACTGGCTTATCGTATTTTACAGACCATTCACCGATTGCTTATCACGAGGCAGGCCGCTTACAAAATGGCGGTGTATCAGCAACAAAAATGTCGAGGAGACCTCGGCAATCGGCAATGATAAATAGGAGCTAAACGGAATTATTATGAAAAGGATTTCACCTTTTATTTCAGGAGAGGATTGGGCATAACTGTATGTAAGGAAAAACTGTAGGAAGTTATCAGTTACGGAGAACAATGCGTATTACGGCTGTTCACAGTTAAGCTGAAAGCCTATAAAACCACTTCTGTTCTACATATTTAAATCAACAAGTAACAGATTGTGAAAGTACATTGATAGGAAGATAGAAATATATCGGCTGTATAAAACAAGATAGGAGGGAACAGTATGGATAATATATAAGCCGAGGATGAACAAGGGAAAGTTTCAGACAACGCACAAATCATGTGAAATCGCTGCCTCAGGAAAAAAATTTCAGCCGGAGTATAGGCTGTGACGTCAGTGCTCTCCGATACGTCCGCCAGAGTCTTATAAAGAGCGGATCGTAAACTGAAAGGACGCACACTGAAATTAGGTTTGAGACATACTGACGGCAGAGATCGCCACTACGCTAATACCATCTGAATTGTGAGCGAATCGCCAGAAGTTTTTCAGTCAAGTGTCTGGAGTCTAAGGGTAAGCGAAATTATGAAACTATCATGTATAATAATTTTTTTTTTGTTATTTCAGGTTCGTATAGACTTCACAAAATATATGCACGTAGAATATTCATTGATATATGTAATGTTAATTTTAGTATGATCTAAACATGTGCATTGTGGATGATTGTTGCTTATACAAAAATTAATCACAACTAGCCCCACAGTCAAATGTAGATAACGTCTATCATATTAATTGCTGTATCTCTTACGAAGAGAAAGGCAGTCCCATGGCAGAGATTGTCATAGGCAAATGAAGTGTTAAAAGCTTCATCATGGAAGATATCGCTTTTACGAGGTTAGGTGACCAGTATCCTTCCTCGCTGCCTTTTCATTCCTTAGTTCGAGCGCACAACTGAGTGCCCATTTACAGCTGGTAAACTGGAGTGTTCCACAGCCAGGTCTCAATTCCAAAACTATGTAATTGTACTACCGAAGAAAGCAACTTGATCGCTTGGGCAGTTGGTCACTCACTTTATCTAGTTGTGTATTAATTTGGTGTAGATGCTAAGAGTGGCATCAGTATTTAAATTTGTACCTGATGTAGTTGGAAAGATCAAGTTATAAAAAATTACAGGATGTACAGGAGAGGAATAAACCAGATGATAATTATTACTGAGAATGTAAATACTAATCTTGTATCATTGAAATGATGTTATTTGCTATGACTGTATAACTGTGACATCTGATGACTGACTAGTCTGACATATGGGCTAGTCAGTTACAATTAATTGAAATGTTAATACTTCTGTATCACTGAAATGAGGTCCTTACTTACTATGATTGTATAACGGTGACATCTGATGACTGACTGGTCTGACATCTGTGCTAGTCAGTTACAAGTCTAGCCAGATACTAGCCAAGGCTGAACTGATGTTTCAGGTTCCATGAAATAACTCAAACCAGACTGTCCAGTATCAGAAGCCTGTGTTGTTCATCAGAGGCAACCCACAAGAGTGCAGGACCCCAACGAGTGAACTTCAACTGGCCATTGGCATCCTCAGGCTGGGTCTACCAACACTGATATATATATACGACAGACAGTCCATGTCAGCAGGATCACGAGTCACAGATAAGTGTCCAGTTATGACACTGACTACCAATATATATGAAACAACAGCGATAGTGGATTCAAATCATTATAAACTTCAGTCACATGATGACAGTAATGTGTAAAGTCAGAGGCCTAAGAACAGTGATACAGTAAAAGCGATTAAAGTTTTCAGTAACTTTATTATTCAAGATCTTGAAGTCTAAACAGACAATAATAGTAATTATGGGAATATTTTTTATATATTTTAATGCTCTTTTCCAACTAGCAGAAATAGAATATTAGTGTACACATTAAAATATTTTAACTATACCTGAGGAATTATTCACTTCTTACATTTGTGGTTAAACTGAATGTTCATTTTATTTATCCCCTAGACATTTAGTAATCATAAGATAGTCACAGGGAGGAGACACCTTAAATCCTAGTACAACTTCTTACCTACTGGCCAGGGTTTTCACAGTCTGACTATTCCTATGATATCAATATACCAGTGCTTATTTCTAAGACTGGGATATTACTTGTAAGACCAGAACTCTTTACTGGCATACTATTCTGGTAGCATATGAGATACCTGGTTATCCATCTACCAACCCTATTCTTACCTAAATAAATAATTTTAATAACCTCCCGCTACAGCAGCCAAAGGTGGAAGGACATGGGGTCGAAGAATTTCATTGACGTATCGTTGCGCATTCAAGCCTCCTTCAATGTACACCAATTGACTCCTTCCGTTGTAACTGATCATTCCCCACACCACTGCACCTCCACCACCGTGCGGCGGATCTTCATCAACGCAATTTTGGGCAAAACGTTCATTTCGCCTACGGTAGACCCTACGCCGTCTATCATGACGCTGCAACAAAAAGAAAGATTCGTCACTAAACCAGACACGTCTCCATTGATTGTCAGCTGCTCAGGGACGATGCTGGTTGGCCCAAAGAAGTCGATTTTGGCGATGGCGGCGCGTAAGGACAGGTCCTCGGTGAGGTCGTTGTGCCCAAAGTCCAGCGTCATGCAGTCTATTCCTAACAGTTTGATCAGACTCATGACGTCCTGCAGGCAATGACTGGGCAGTTGAGGAAGCTGTTGTAAACCTGTCTCTGAGGTGACGAAGCCGAATAAAGTGATCCTCCGCTGCTGTTGTCACTCTGGGTCGTCCACTGCGATGCCGGTCTTCAACTGAGCCTGTGGCTTGGAACCGGTCGACTGATGGTACTCTGATGCACGTTTAGATGCCTGGCAACCTGACTTTGACTTTCGCCTGCATGCAGTCGGCCAATAGCAATGTTCCTTAAATTTATCGATAGAGACGCCATAAATGTCTGCTTGAAAATGAACTGAATTTTTTTTTTGTGTAGCGTTATCCTTTTACGTGGTTTCAGTTGCGTAGTCAGTGAATAGTGTTCACCCCAAATTTTGTTGCTTTCACGTGCGCGCAACATGAGCTGTGGTCAAAAATTGCGTCATAAACACTATTGACCACTGCGTTGTAACGATTCCAAAAACGAACGCAATTCAGGTCAACACGAGCATTTGACACTGTAAAGAACAATTGAGGCTGGTTTTTATATACCCTAGCACCAAATTTTTCTTACAAACTCATAAAAACGCGCCCTCGGATAGCGGTGCGTTTCTTTTTTTGAACATTGTAGTTAATTATTTAAAATTTAACTTCATCATCACCAGGTTTTGTAAAATATTTCTTCATTGATCCCATCAACATACATTCATAATTCAGCAGAAGCAGGATAGATGTAAATAAATAATTCAATTGTACTCAGCAAACTTATTAATTTTATATTGTTGGTTGAGTTTTTTTGTTTTTTGAATTGTTTACTTATTACATATAGTTACTTAGCGGAAGTGGCACTGTAGGCTCTGTCTATACTTTGAATTCTTTTTGTAGCAGAGACCTTCACAGCCATGACTATCATGTGATACCAGTGTTCCTCTCCTACACTGGGACCTCACACTTTCTAGAGAGAAGACTTCTTCTACTGTAATACTTAACTACACACAATAAAAACCTTTCGCTACAGCATCGTTATCAAGTTGCAAAGATTATTCCACTGAGCAAGAAGTCTTGAGTTCCCAACTAGTTGGTGTGCGTCGTAGCATATATTTTATACTTTGAATTTGACATGTTTGTACTTGCTAGTGGTTGTAAAAGTCAATACGAGGCTGGCAACCTCAGCATATGAAAAGAGTATATTCATAAACTACCACAGCAAGCGCTGGTGATTGCTTCATGCTAGTTCGTGGAAAAAGCAGAGATAACCCCAGACTCAGTGAGTGAGTGATGATTACATCACATGTGCAAAGTGTGTATATTATCATTTTGTGAGATATATATAACTTAATAATGTTCCTCCAGGCATAAGCCATTGCACTCGCGCTGTCCAGACACATTTTTCCCATTAAATTAACCAAAAGAATAATGGGGATTTCTCCTCGTATTCCCTGAGTTATGCTGTATATGCTCAGGGAGAATAGACTTTCTGAGAGACAAAAACTGGTGGACGGACATCAGAAAAGGCGCCTTTCGATCACAATATACTTAGCAGAGGCATTTGTTCTTCTTATTTTCCTCTAAAGTTCGTGGTACGAGATCAATTCGTCGTTCGAGTCTACAAGACCATTCGTGCTACGAGCCTGTGATTCAGAAAAAACTGATTGTCGACACTAACGGCTACATCTGACGGGCCTGTAAAGATACTCAGCACTGACAACAGGAGAGGTTACCCTCTGCGCCCTTCGCTCGGGACGTGCCCCTTATCACAGAGAGACGAATTGACGAACAACAGCAGCAGCGCTCACCGATTTTCAGCTACCTGCTTATTAAACCGATCACAGCAACGAACATTTACTTTCCATCAAGTATCGATGACGATAACATAATGTTTTGCACCCCATCGAAGCATAACCTTGTTTATTTTTAAATGTTACATAATAATTGATAATTAAATTTGTTATACGTTGTTTTACAAATTCCTAGTTGATTCAGTTATGATAGATAGGAGTGCACATGTATTAATCCATATCTTTAATATATATTTATACTTATAGAGCCAATAATAATAATAATTAAAATAATAATAATAATAATAAGACTCTTACTGTTAATTCAGTTGGGTCTCGCGGGAGCATAGTGGTTAGTGCACTGGCTTCCTAGCGCAGTGGTCTATGGTTCGATCCCAAGATGAGGCGGGAATTTTTTTAGGCCACAAACGGCTCCTGGGTCGACCCAGCCCCAAATGGGTACCAGAGCAACTCTGGGAAGGTTAAGGCGGCCTGCGTGATGCCGATCACATCACCCCTCGTGTGCCGACGGTCAAGATAATATGGGCCTAACACCATATTCCCAATATGCCTCAATGGGCGTGTAACGGGTTCCTTTTCAGTTGGGTGCTTGAACGAGCTAAATCATACAATATACCACTTCACAAAAGTTGTCGGGCAGATAAAAGTTAACATTGCTAAGACATATTCAGCATTGTTCTTGACTTCTGAAATATCTTGTGAATACTCCCTCAAGGAGGTAGAAGCATTATCATTCTTCTATCTGCATCTTTGTCAAGAGTAATCTTGCGCGAAGGTAGACACCTTTGAAGACCCACATCATATACTCTAGGTTTTGGCCATTGTTGGACCATCACTGCAGAGAAGATGGGAGGCAACCCGTGACAACAGGTAATCGTAAGTAACACCAGTGGCTATTCATTTTTAATGTATTTCATCCTCACCTGAACTTGAAAAAGAACTTCTATTCCTGTTTTAATAGTGACGCTGTGTGGGGCTATGTATGTTCCGAGAAACCAAACAAGCATAATTTTGTATGTGCTAGCACCCGGCGTAAAATGAGGTATTGGATGCCACTAAGCTCGGACATATGCTGAATAGGTGAGTAGTGAACTAAACCTGGGTTGCTGTCACATATATATGTAAATATAGCCACAGTGATCCGTCCACCTTTGCTCCCTATCTAATGTTGATAAATTTTGCTACGCAAAACCAGGCAATTCGCTGCCTGTAGACTCTCTTTTGAAGCCACGCCTATTCTTTCTGTTTCATGCGCTAATGAGCGTTTACAAATTTTCGCACCCGACCGTCTTAACAAGAGGGGAGAGGACCGGGGTGGTTTCCTGAGTTCTCGAGCGAGCTGAGACGTCACTCATCGATAGTGACAGATCAGACAGAAGAGCGCGCAGAGATAATTAAGATTCTTTGAAGAGGGAAAGACGGGCATAAATTTAGCAGCGTATCTGTTTGATGTCCGTGATCCCAGGGGACGTAATTCATTGATCTACGGCAGAGGGACGAAATCATAGAGAGGCCTGCTAACATGGCCAGGTCTTTTTGATGTCGTTTCGGCGATTGCGAGGGAGCGAACCGTAGAATCTTTATCTTCGGGAATCGAACGGTAGATTTTCCCTGATACGGCCAAAGGCGCGACTTATCGCGACCGCTAGTGAAATAACACCGTTTATGTACAAATACTCCGTCCTCTTAAAGTCAGTTTATCAGTCGCTCAGAAACATTTGGATAATCTAGCTCGTTATACTAGAGCCCTTGTAAAAGTGTGTCATAGCATTCCGCGGAGATTGTTCATTTCTAATTGCGGTAATATATATTAGCATTTAGGTGATTTAATGTGTTAAAGTTTATCATTTTAATTCACTGGGATTGTTCTAGGTGCTAAGACTAACATATTAAATAACTTATAGCTAATTTTTCCAGGTGTAATGTAGATTTAATCACCCGCTATCATTCAGAAAGAGATGTTTTAAGTGCCTAAATAACACACTAGGCGATTGATACTGGAAAAATTCAATTCACTTCTGTCCATTATGTGTAATTTTATAAGTGTTTAGCGTAATATCATGTGGCGAAACAAATAGCTAGTAATGACAAGCGATATTTATAAAGTAGTCATAATTAAATTAACACTGATATTGTGTGCTGAGTGTTCTACCTGGCGAGAGGGGAAAGGCGGATGCCTAAAACCCAACTCGTACCAGTGGAGCGAAGCGTGATAAGATAGACTAAGTCATGTGTGCCTTTTAATTTAATTACATGACAGAGAGGATAAGAGATCTTACCTTTTCGCGTGATAGGATAATATATTAATATTGTGGTAAAATGTTTGTTTTCTTCCTATTGTAGTACGGGTCACAAACCAGCTGCCAGCGGTCTAAATAGCTCCAGTGACAATTCTTATTTATTATCGGGTCTTCGATGTTGACCTGTTCAATCCTCTTGCTTCATTCAGAGAGACTAAAATATAAACAATAAGAGTAAAGTAACTGGACACAAAAAATACCCAGATTTTTGCATTCAATTTATCAGCCCGCTGTGGCCAAATATACACACATATTTTTCCGACTAATGACAATTGTGTTTCCAAGCGGATTTACCTCCGGAGAATACATTGTTTCAGAATCGGCACTCAACCCCAGAGAGAAAAACTGATAGGATATACCTTCATCATCATCATTATCTCTAATAACAGTTACCAACCCGATGTTCCTTTAGCTATTGGGAGTACTGTATACTGTCTACTGTGAACACTAGATCGCGGTTTATTTTTTGCTACCTGAACTATCTGATATGACATTTTCATATCCAATAATTCACTACCAAAGTAGGCGTTCCCCATTAGGAAAATTAATTATTCGTGGAAGAACTGGGGCTTACTTCGGTGAAGTGCAACACTGGATTTTGCTACATGTTCGTTGATGTGTTCGTTCAAGAGGTTGTTAACCACCTAGTAGCTAAGCGAGATTGTATGTAGCCACAGATTGACAGAGTTAGAAAAAGAGGAGTGAATATTTTCTTTTCTTTGTATCATCATTGTACCGACTTCTTTTTTTTTGGTTCTCTAACTTGATTATTTTACTGGGATAGCTTTAGTAAAAACTTGGTTCTTTGCTTTATTGTCTATCCTACATCCTAGAGCTAATCTTTGACTTTGTTTTTGGTTATTTACCTCTTGCGGGATCTTTTCTCAACAGAGGGGAAGGCACTTATTGGGGTTATTTTCTGTGATGGGGCCGAAAAGGAGACGCCCGCCCCTTTCCTGTTTTTGGGCAGATTTATCGCCCACATATTTTCGATGTGCGCGAAGCATTCTGGGATGTAAAAAGTCTTCAAGATTGATGAAAAGGCCATAATAATGCCTAAAAATTAAGTTGTGGTGTAGAATTGTGTTTTTGCTCTAGAAATAGTTGTGTATATTTGTGTTTTCGGGCCTTCTAAAGCAATAATCGCGAGCGTTGTTTATGCGGCTAAATCAATACGCCTAGCGCGCAGTAAATTGAGTGATTCGACCTGGGCTTATAAAAGAGATAGCGGCCGGCAAGCGGGCCGATTTTGCCACAGCCGCCCAGAGAGAACAGACGAAGTTAGACACACAGAGCTAAGCTGTAAATGCCTTGAGCACGTGAGTTAATTTAAATTAGAATTAGTTTTCTATAATTCTGAAATTATATCGAGGTGGCTATTTTAATGTTTAGTGAAATAAATAGATAGATGTATTCCCAAAGGAAATGTCTTTTTAGGGCATTATGATTTAGTCTCGAAATGATAGATGAGTGAAAATAATGTTTGATAGGTTTTATTAGGCATGCTAAGTCCAGATTGCGGCTGTAAGAGCGATTATTTCAGTCATCAGACCGGGCAAGAAAGGCGAAGATAGTATGAAAGTATTTTGTACATGAAACTGGACAGAAATGTTATCAGAAACTGCAATTTAGATAATATTAACTAGCTGGGAAGATGGCAACCGGGAGAGCCACGTGGTGATTGTATAAAAGCGGCGCGAGGAGTCTGCAGTAACACTCTTAGTTATCAAGCCTATAATGTTACGCAGTTTTATATCGTGTGAATCGACACGTGGGTGAAAGTATGTTAAATGTAATTTTCCCCAGTAATAGAAGAGAGAGTTTTCGTGGTAAATTTCCTTTATGTGCATGACTAGTTCTAGTTGTTAAGTCAAGAATAATTATATTTTATTCTTTATGTAAGAGCATTTAAGTGTATTTCACGATAGCCTACTTATCAATATCCTACTGTATATCTTTAGTGGGTTACTTTGAAGTGAGAATAGTCATTTAGATTTCGGGAGAGCGCGAGGCCACTCCTTTGTTGAGACATGTGTTTCTCTGGTTGCTCCCGGCGGAGCATGGAAACACCAATGCAGCTGGTGTCCATTACAGGCCCACAATAAGCATTTTTATGCTATTGCTGTGGTTGTTTCGGTGACGGTAACGATGTGTTTCATGTGATGAGTTCTCAGTCTCATCAGGGGTCATATACGACACGCTTGTTGCCAGGCGCACCAGTCGTCACTTACGACATGTTCAGAATGCAGTAATGAATATTGAGATGGATCAGTTCGAGGTGGTGGTTTACTCTTATTATTGAGAGTATTTGATGTACATGTAGTTGAAGAATATTATTTTATGTCCATTTTATTATTATTTAATTATGGTTATGTGAAGAATGGTTTGTGAGAGCACGTGGGCTCACTTGGAGATATATATTTCTCTTCTCCGCTCCTGAGGAAGCATGGGGCCACCAGTGTGGTTTCATCCGTATGAAGCATTCAGATGCTCGTGCAGTAGTAGTTTCGGTAGCAATCTGTGTTACACGGTGAGGTTGCCAGCCTCATGCACAACACCATACTAGTCTCATTGGACGACATGCATGAGTGTGTGTGTGTGATAGCTGAGTGTGTGCTCTTGCAGTAGTGGTTTTGGTAGCAACCGATGTTACACGGTGAGATTGCCAGCCTCATGCACAACACCTTACTAGTCGCATTGGACGACACGCATGAGTGTGTGCGTGTGTGATAGTTGAGGATGGCGTGGAAGGACTGTTTGGCAGGTGAGAGCATCATTATTTAACTACTATGATTTTAACTATTCGTTGCTTTGTTTGTTTCTTCAGACTAGCAATCGGGCACATGCTGGATGTTTTGTTTTGTTATGTTCGCTAGTTTATTTGTTTAATGTTTGCTTAGTCCCTGAATGGGTTGTAAAAATAAATACAGCGCCTGCCTCTAGAATCAAGAGTTTTATTGTTGTTCGGGTCGGTGCGAGTGTGACAAGAGAGTGATCAAACATATCACAATATAATCATCATCATCATCTCGCCCACCCTATCACAATTGGCGTCGTCGGCAGGATAAGGCAGACAGTGACACCGAGCAAATAGCAAACGAGCAAATATAATATTGTAAACACCCAGCAGTGCATTCTTGCAGCAAGATGGCTAATGCGCCTGTGAAGGTAGTGTACGTGAAGGGGCCAAAGATAAGGTTATTTAGTGGAGAGGGGAGTCCCACTTGGCAAGAGTTTGTGGAAGATGTGGAAGCCGCGTGGAAGGTGGCGCCTTTTTGGGCAGAAGACAAGCTAGACATGATCTGGAACAACGTTACACCATGGGTATCTAGAGAATTACGGATACATGGCGGAGCCAAGGCCAGCCCTGAGCAGTTACTCAAGATAATAGAAAGAGCCTACAGCGAGCAACCACCAGTCAGGGAGATGACCAGGAATTTCCAGGCCGGGAGTCAGGGGCCTAGGGAATGTGCTGTTTTCTGTGAAGTCAAGAAGCAAGAGACACTGGTGCAGATAGCAAGTGCAGAAGATCAGAATGAAAAGGAGGCACTTAAAGCAGAATTATCTCTCCTAAAGGCCCAGCTAGCACAGATGTCACAGTCCAGTTCGCCAGCACAAGAGGAGGTGCAGAGAAAGAGAGCACCATGCCAGCCGCGGGAACAGCCAACGCAAGACGAGGAGGTGTGTCCGCAGGAACCGCAACTAGCCCTTCTTGTATGTGAGAGTCAGGCTGTTGTCAAGGAAAGCTGTGAGCTGACAGCACCAACAAACGCAGTTGCACCGACAAGGCGAAAAGGGATGTGCAAGTGGTATAGTGTGCACAGGGGATGGGGGTTCATCACGCCAGATGATGGAGGTATTGATGTATTCGTACATCAGACCAAGATCTTCAGAAAGGGATTCCGGAGTCTGGCGAGGAATGAACGAGTAGAGTTTGACAGCAAACCATCGGTCCAGGGCATGGAAGCAATTTATGTATGCGGCATTGGTGGTCAAGAGTGTAAGGGCAGCAGGAAGCGACCCATGGCACAGAGGAAGCCCAGAAAGATAAGATGCTACAATTGTGGAGACCTGTCAGACCACATGACAGCCAAGTGCACTCAAGGCCCGCTTCCGAAGAGATGTTTTCGATGCAAGTCCACTGAACACTTGATATCTACCTGTCCCTCAAGGAGCTCTTTCCCGAAGCGTACTGTCACAACCAGGTTGCCTTTAGGGCGCAAGCCAAGAGATGGCCACGACAACTGTCACACTAAGGGCGCCGACAAAATTGGCCGTCGTCTAGGGGAGGAAACCCGTCCTAAGCAGATAGGAGGGAGTGCAAATCAAGGTTCAGCAGGGGAGACTCATCAAAGGCAGATTGTGGGGAACATGAGCCACCATCCACACAAAATAAGTGGAAAACACGTCAAGAGCGATCTCCCTTCAAAGTCGACAGCTGCAAGCACTGACAGGCAGATGTCACGGGCAGACAGCGACGCGGCACAGGTGAGCGAGTCTTCAAGACCACAGCGGCTGACAGCCCGACAACGTACAACTGGGGACATGACGACCAAGAGAGTCCCCAGCCGGGTTGTACCGAATACAGAATCTGAGCCCAAAACATCGCCGCTGAGAAATAATCAGGCGCAGCACCAACGATCTGGGAGATTACAATTGAAGCGCCAGAAGTTGTAATGTTGTCGGGACGACAACAAAATCAGGAGGAAGACATGTGGTGGGGCCGAAAAGGAGACGCCTGCCCCCTTCCTGTTTTTGGGCAGATTTATCGCCCACATATTTTCGATGTGCGCGAAGCATTCTGGGATGTAAAAAGTCTTCAAGATTGATGAAAAGGCCATAATAATGCCTAAAAATTAAGTTGTGGTGTAGAATTGTGTTTTTGCTCTAGAAATAGTTGTGTATATTTGTGTTTTCGGGCCTTCTAAAGCAATAATCGCGAGCGTTGTTTATGCGGCTAAATCAATACGCCTAGCGCGCAGTAAATTGAGTGATTCGACCTGGGCTTATAAAAGAGATAGCGGCCGGCAAGCGGGCCGATTTTGCCACAGCCGCCCAGAGAGAACAGACGAAGTTAGACACACAGAGCTAAGCTGTAAATGCCTTGAGCACGTGAGTTAATTTAAATTAGAATTAGTTTTCTATAATTCTGAAATTATATCGAGGTGGCTATTTTAATGTTTAGTGAAATAAATAGATAGATGTGTTCCCAAAGGAAATGTCTTTTTAGGGCATTATGATTTAGTCTCGAAATGATAGATGAGTGAAAATAATGTTTGATAGGTTTTATTAGGCATGCTAAGTCCAGATTGCGGCTGTAAGAGCGATTATTTCAGTCATCAGACCGGGCAAGAAAGGCGAAGATAGTATGAAAGTATTTTGTACATGAAACTGGACAGAAATGTTATCAGAAACTGCAATTTAGATAATATTAACTAGCTGGGAAGATGGCAACCGGGAGAGCCACGTGGTGATTGTATAAAAGCGGCGCGAGGAGTCTGCAGTAACACTCTTAGTTATCAAGCCTATAATGTTACGCAGTTTTATATCGTGTGAATCGACACGTGGGTGAAAGTATGTTAAATGTAATTTTCCCCAGTAATAGAAGAGAGAGTTTTCGTGGTAAATTTCCTTTATGTGCATGACTAGTTCTAGTTGTTAAGTCAAGAATAATTATATTTATTCTTTATGTAAGAGCATTTAAGTGTATTTCACGATAGCCTACTTATCAATATCCTACTGTATATCTTTAGTGGGTTACTTTGAAGTGAGAATAGTCATTTAGATTTCGGGAGAGCGCGAGGCCACTCCTTTGTTGAGACATGTGTTTCTCTGGTTGCTCCCAGCGGAGCATGGAAACACCAATGCAGCTGGTGTCCATTACAGGCTCACAATAAGCATTTTTATGCTATTGTTGTGGTTGTTTCGGTGACGGTAACGATGTGTTTCATGTGATGAGTTCTCAGTCTCATCAGGGGTCATATACGACACGCTTGTTGCCAGGCGCACCAGTCGTCACTTACGACATGTTCAGAATGCAGTAATGAATATTGAGATGGATCAGTTCGAGGTGGTGGTTTACTCTTATTATTGAGAGTATTTGATGCACATTTAGTTGAAGAAAGAGAGGTTGGTAAGAAAACGAAGATGGCTGTATACCGCTCCACCTATGTCTCAGTCTTGACATACGGATGCGAGTCATGGGCAATGACTACAACCCATAAAAGCCAGATCCAAACTTCAGAAAGGAGGTATCTGAGGATGGTGGTTGAAGTAACAAGAAGAAACATGGTACGCAACCAGACGATACGTCAAGGCCTTAAATCCTACCCCCTGCAGACCCAAGTAGAACAGTCCCAATTAAGATGGTTTGGCCATGTCTGCAGAATGGGAGAAGATCGGATACCACGACAAGCATGGGAAACAAAGAACCAAGGATCCAGACCCCGAGGACGACCCAGAGTCCGCTGGGAGGACAACATTAGACAATCTTTGAAGGATCGAGGACTAGAATAGAACCAGGCCAGGAGGAAGACAGCCGATAGGATAGTCTGGCGCTCTCTCTTCCAAACCTCTACACCTCACGGTAGAAGGGGAACGACTAAGTAAGTAAGTAAGTAAGTAGTTGAAGAATATTATTTTATGTCCATTTTATTATTATTTAATTATGGTTATGTGAAGAATGGTTTGTGAGAGCACGTGGGCTCACTTGGAGATATATATTTCTCTTCTCCGCTCCTGAGGGAGCATGGGGCCACCAGTGTGGTTTCATCCGTATGAAGCATTCAGATGCTCGTGCAGTAGTAGTTTCGGTAGCAATCTGTGTTACACGGTGAGGTTGCCAGCCTCATGCACAACACCATACTAGTCTCATTGGACGACATGCATGAGTGTGTGTATGTGTGATAGCTGAGTATGTGCTCTTGCAGTAGTGGTTTTGGTAGGAACCGATGTTACACGGTGAGATTGCCAGCCTCATGCACAACACCTTACTAGTCGCATTGGACGACACGCATGAGTGTGTGCGTGTGTGATAGTTGAGGGTGGCGTGGAAGGACTGTTTGGCAGGTGAGAGCATCATTATTTAACTACTATGATTTTAACTATTCGTTGCTTTGTTTGTTTCTTCAGACTAGGATTCGGGCACATGCTGGGTGTTTTGTTTTGTTATGTTCGCTAGTTTATTTGTTTAATGTTTGCTTAGTCCCTGAATGGGTTGTAAAAATAAATACAGCCCCTGCCTCTAGAATCAAGAGTTTTATTGTTGTTCGGGTCGGTGCGAGTGTGACAAGAGAGTGATCAAACATATCACAATATAATCATCATCATCATCTCGCCCACCCTATCACATTTCATAATTCTGTAACCTATGATTTTTTATTGATTTCTATATGTTTGATGTTGTGAAGAGTTTAATTGATAATAAACTAAACAAAACTTAATTACTTGTGTTGGTCAGCCCAAATCTCCATTAAGCATAGTTTTCACGTTTGTGTGTCTTGTTGTCACATAACTGGGTGTGTGTGTGTGTAGATAACTTATTACTCGTAATTAACATTATAGGGAAGTGTGATAGATCGTCTTCTTCTAAAGATAGTCGTATAGATAGGCTGGACTAGAGAATTCACTCATTCCAAAGACAGATCTTCACTTTAATCTATTCACTCGTGGAATCTATTCTAACACTTTCTTTCTCAGATAAACCCACTATTTCTGTTCTATTCAGACGGGACCAAATACACCTCTATACCTATCTAAATTTACGACAGTTGCTGGCGTCTAGCTATGTTTACTGGTTATTCTGCCGTGAATGGTTTTCGCTGATGGTTGCCACCCGTTTAGTGGGCAGTGCGAAGTGGGGTTTAGTTGACAGGTAATTTGACACTCTTCGAGCTATCTGCGTTCTGAAAAAGTTAGACATGAGGGAGCATGGTGCATTTCCTACGTTGATTGCTTGTAGTCAGTTGCTTTAGCAGTGGGCTCTGGAAGTAAGTTCTGGGAGTACCTCCTGGAACTAAGACAAAACATACTTCCATTTTCTCAAGCAAAATACAAATCATAACTTAATGTTATATTTAACTTTTTAAGCACCACTACGGTATTTGTTTTATTATTGCAAGGCGAGTCTTTGTGCTGTCCCTTCCATATGTGTTGTCCTCCTGTTAATACCAAAATATCAATGTTCAACATGCATTCCATGTAGAGTAATTTTATGTACGTCCGAGTATTTACTCTGTCAGTAAAACCGACTTGGTGTCCCTTTCATTAGAACGTATGGGTTTTCCAACAATGTAATTCCCGTGGTGAGGATGCGCTACTCATTTTATGTCATTACTTGAATTTACATAAAATATTAGCATGAAATGCATTACAAAATTAATTTGTATGTACTCCGTGGGGTCGATACACAAAAGGTAAAATAATAAACTCCAAAATATAGTGCATGCATAGGTAATGGTTATGCTTCTATGATACCCTCTCAGCGAAGCACTATTATTGTGGTGCCTAGTTGGCATGGAGGATAGTGTGATTCGCTTCCGTAGCTAGGCGGTGGTGCCGCTCGGAAGTTACTAGGCTCGATTCTTCGCTAAGCCTCTCACTTCTGTTGTTTTTCTGTTGTCTAGTTTTCTACTTCTTTATTTATCACGAGTGCCTGAAACGTACCTTTATGTGTGTAATATTTACTATGATACATTGTAGCTTTACAAGGTATACAACTCTTTTCCTGGCAGATGGTGACGGAATTACACTGGTACGATTAGGCACTACACATTACTGAATTATAGAACAAATGAACTGTCACCAAAACAAAATGACAGTTACTGCTATCAGTTACACTAAGAAATAAGCATTGATGGTATTACAAAAGTGCTTAACTTACCCCGCAATACAAGAATTTAGACAAGACCGGTCGTATCTTTCGCCTTAAGATCTTGTCTAATTCTGCGGGTTCTTTTGACGAAGTGTATCTAATGTTTAAAACAATTAGATTTTATAGTATGTTACTGACGCGTGACCTTAACACCTGGCGATGCTACGTTTATGACCGTGTCGAACTACAAAGAGATCGCGCCTCTCTGTCTACGTAAACATTTACACTGATCTCAAAGTACGAAAGCCCCGTTTACTAGCGAAATGCTGACTACTTCGTGCAGGTGTTTATGATGCAGTGTTATTGTAAGCTAACGATCGCTGACTAGCGACCACGGCAGGAAATTTTAATGAGGGCCAGACATGAAATAAAACGATAGACGTGCCTCCAGTTTGACGGTCTGCTGACACAGACGAACGAACAAGAAAACGGGCAACTGCCTTGATTAAAGAATTTACATGACTGAAAGATCGCCTCGCTGGCCAGTACAGAAAGAGCAAAGGGAAAAGGAGGCTGGCTCTTTAAAATGTCAAGAGAAATGCCAGGATATGGGGCTGGGACTGATTGGACAGATACAATTTACTTTCACTTCGCAACACTACAAAATACCACCAAATGGGGATCCCGGAACAACTCACTAGTAACAGGATCAGACTTGAGAATAGGCAGATGACGAAATGAATTCTTTTCGCCGCCAAACAATGAGGATGGAAAGTTAGAAGCGTTTTAATCTGTCAGATGTGGCAGAAGGTTTCGTAGTGAGTGCCATCTGACGAGTGACGCGTGTGATGCGATTAAGAGCATCAGATAAAACACGTTCAGGATAAAGGCGTCGTCGAGAAAACTCAAGCATTTCGTGAGCTCGTTCATGGAAATCATCGTCATCATGACATAACCGACGCAAGCGTACAAGCTGAGAAAAGGTAATTGAGTTTTTACGACTAAGAGGGCGAGATGAAGTATAAAGAAGGAAACCATGAGCGTCAGTATGTTTATAATAGACAGACGTTTTAAAACCAGTAGGGCTAATTGTCACAGTCAGGTCAAGAAAGTTCACTGAAGCAGTAGAAATTTGAGAAGTGAGTTTGATGGCAGGATTGAAATTATCAACATAGTCAATAAACCGATGGAGGTCCACCTCAGACATGTCTGTAATACCAATTTCATCATCAATATAACGGAGGTAAAACTCAGGTATCGGTCCATCGTAACTTTGAAAGACCAAATATTTAAAAGTGGCCCATAAACAGGCAAGCGTAATTAGGGCCGATTTTGGTACCCATTGCAACGCCACTGAAATGGTTAAAGAATTGGCCATTACATTCAAAAGAGTTAAAATTAAGAACTAACTCAGCAAGGCGAAGAAGAGGACCTGTACTAATATTAAGATCAGTACGCTGGTTGAAAAAAAAATGTGAGTGTCTTGGGACCATCAGAATGTGAAATAGAAGAATAAAGTGAACAAACATCAAGAAGTTAAAGACGGTAAGTATGGTCAGGCGTGAATCTGATCGAATCAAAGGTAGTGATAGCATGAGTAGTGTCCTTCAAATAAGAAGGTAGATTAGTGACCAAGGGTTGGAAAATATTATCAATGAATTCAGAGAAACGTTCAGTGGGACAAGAGCAGGCTGAAACAATAAGCATACCTGGATTATAAATTTTATGAACCTTAGGAAGCATTTACAAGGCTACTGTCAAAAATATGGAGAGATAAAGCACTGTGACAGACGAATATCAGCGTCCCTGAACTGTTAGATGATATGGTAGACCCTGGGATAGCATGAGAACCCTCATTCATTTATGTTGCAAATTTAATCGCCAACGTGGGTCCCACGTTTGCTAATTAGTATACACCATAGCAGAGTGGACTCTTTACCACGTTTGCTAATAAATATGTAGACAGTTAGCATGCGAGGAACCAGGAGATTCGCTTGGTATTTTGTTTAGATAAGCCACGCCTACCGCCTTACCTTAGAGCGATCTAAATCAACTACCTCCTTCACCTTTCTTTCTTACCGCCTTATAGGCGTTGCCAAAGTTCAACGAGGAAAGCGGTTAATGATCAAAAGGCAGTGGTGGTCCCAGGACGGACGAAGCAGTTTCACGCCTTCGTTTAGCACCTCAGTGCGAACCAGAGAAGAGCGCTGAAATCGCGGCGGACGAACAGACACGGGGGGAAATCTAGGAGCTTTGCCCAGCGGCAAGTAACGCAGAATTTCACTGATATCAAATAAGTTGTGAAATTTCGCGTGTCCCCCTGATCCTTCAATTCTTTAATTATATATTGAGACCACTGAAGAATGCGTTTATCATTTGCGCCAGAGAGTCTAAAGAAAGTATTAGCTCATAGAACAAGATTTCTCGCGGAAATCTTCTATATTGGAGACTAAAAAAAATTCATTCTGTTTGTGCAGCGGTAATATATTAGTTCCAAGTGATCAGTGGACTAGTTCTTTCATTTTATTTCACTGGATTTTGTGTTAATTTAAACCTATTAAATAAACCCATCTCAAAAGTTTCCAGTTGTAAATTAAATGATATATCTATACGTTATTTCCCAATATAATAGATGCTTAGATTAATTTAGAAGCCGCTAAGGGATTTATAGCCAATTAATACAGTTTAGTTCTGTATATACATGTGTTTTTTAACTATTAGACTCGCGGAGAGTTTTCCTTAAATATATATAACTGAATACGCTAGTGTTTAAAATAGTTTTAACTGTAAATTTATCGCGCGTCAGAATATGATTCGTATTGGGTTTATGATTTCATGTTTTCTATTTTTTCACATAGGATGATCATATACCTTTGCGTCCCAGCAATTATAGAGTCCTCCAGACTCGGTTCTTCTACCTTCAGAGGTTTTATAAACATTTTAAATATAATCTTTGTGTTGCGGCCCTGTGCGGTCCCACTCTCTATTTTGTTACATGAGAGGAATCCAACCAAGAACATTTAAATGATAATCTCAATAATTCTGTAAAGATAACTGGAGAAGAACAATCGCCAGAAGCTATAATATATATATTTTTAACGCTCTGCTGTGGAAAAGAATATATTCTTCATGTACACTGACAGTCACGTTATTTCCACTGGATTTAAACCCCGAAGAAAAACATAACTCACTGATCAGTCTTTGTCATTACTCTGTGTTCATCACGCTATAGAAGTTTTCCACCACCAGCGGTGAAATCCAGGAGACCACTACCTTCTCATAACTGTACCTGTGACAGTGCCATCCCATAGAAACTTTAGATAAAATCGAAAGGAACACTAAGGCTTCACCTTCCGGCGATTACGGGAAAATTAGCTGAACGCCAAACCCGATAGTCTGGGGCTGGAAAACGAAGAAAAAGACTCGTACATTTGTTGAGTATTTACTAGCTGTTTATGTTATTCTATGGATTGCCAGATTCAACGATCGGTAAGTGTGGAAGTGTGTGATGGCCATCGCTAGCGTGCATGAATGAATGACATTTTTTCTTGATAAACATATAATTTTCTCTACTTGGGTAAACATCCATATACTGTATTCCTTGCATTGTTCTCTTTAAGTGGGGTTGCTTACTTTTTCTTATTTCCCCCTCCCTTAATCTGCAGAGTAAAGGGATAACTTTGAGAATACTAGGACTCTGTTCCTACACCCCATACTAAATATTGTCAAACCCCCTATCAGAATAAATTAATCTATCTTTTGGTTAAATTGTCTCTTTCTGATAACACTTGTCTTTGGGCTGGGTTGATTTATTGTCTATACAAGCGGGAAGGGCATATTGGGATACTACTATTCTAAACCCCCCCCCCCCCCCTTGTTATTTGTATTTCTCTGTAACTATGATCTTTTTGACTGTTCCATGCTAAATGTTGTGATTTTGGTTTAAATGATATTAAACGCCATAAATCTTATATTACTGTGTTGGTCGACCCATTACCCTATATCTGTTATATGTAGTTTGTATTCACGTTAGTGTGTTTGTGTCACCAAATTGGTGTGTGTACATGAGTGTTGAGTAACTGGCAAAATTGTTTAACCAGGAGAGATTTAGGAGTCTACAGATAAATAAGATTGCCGTAAGATAGGCAAATCGGAGAAGATTACCCGATTTCAAAGACTGTTCTTACTCTTTTCAGCACTCTTGTGAATCAGCTATCTATTTCCTAACCCTTACTATCACAGAGCCTTCACTATCATTCTCCACTCGGACGGGACCACTATTTCTAAGACCTATCTCAAATAAAATTACGACAATAAATGGGTTGCTCGCCGGGATTTTCAGCCTGATCTAGAAATTAGTACCACTTAACGGGTAGCCCAGTAGGATCTGATCTTAAGTCTGGGCCAAACTCTAGATAGAGTGTGAGTGAGTTGTCTTTGTGAAGATAGGGAATAAAAATAATTACATCCCCTTGACAACGCTTTTAGTACTTGGTGTCGACCACAGAAAATAAATATAAGATTGTTTTCTTTCCACAGCAGCAGAGAGTTACGGAAAACAAAAAATTCGTTATTTTAATTATTCTCTGGCAGAGAAAATTGGTAAAATTTTTTTTATAAAGATTGCTGGGATCGCGTTATTGTGAAACAGTCACAAAGGTTTTGAAGTTAGCAGAGTTGAGCTAAGCGAAGGACGGGTATTCTGATTTTTTAAAGTCGTGTTAATAACGTCCCTTCTCTAATTGACTTCGGCGGGCGGATTTTTTGTGGTGGAGAATTAATTTTATTAAGGAACATTTTTTTTCCCTTAAATTGTTTTAAAATAAATATAAAATTTTTATATATATAAATTTTCTCTGCTGATAAGTAAAAGTAGATTTTTCTAGGGTCTTGACCTATTATTTAACGTGGCATAGTCGTCTGCATTAAGAGAGTCTTAAGTGACAGATAATAGCAGCGATAGGTTAGCAAATTAATAAAGGTAGGAGGTATCACAGGTAGTTTATATTTTGTGTGTTCTCGGAAGCGGCTTAGAGTTTTTTTCCCTTGTCTTTTCTTCTTCTTATTCTCTCGGCGTAGTAGCAGTCTACTCTTTGACATGGCAGAGAGAGCAAAGCTTAGATCGATCTTGAGAGACGAGTTGAAGGAAACAGGATTACAGGGAGATGCCGCGAACCTGTTTGTCAACAGGGAACTTGACAGGTATGACGCAGAGAAGAAGGAAGAGAAAGAGATAAAAGAGAAAGAGAGAAGGCTGAGAAGAAGGAAGAGAAAGAGAGGGCAGACGCTAGGGAGAAGGAAGAGAAAGAGAGGGCAGAAGCTAGGAAGAAAGAAGCGGAAGAACGTCAATTGGAACACAAGAAAATTGAGGCAGAGATGGAAGCCCGCAGGGCAAATGAGAGAGAGATGGAGACAGCATGAATTGGCACTTAAGACTTTATAAGTCCAAAGTCGGGGGGGGGGGCTTCCACGTCCAAAAATGGAGAGGCGTCTTCACCCCAGTCTCAGTTAACTGATCTCTCCAGTAACCCATCTTCCCAACTTACTGCGATGTCTTTTGTCTTAGAGTCTTTCCCTAGCCCTAATGAGAAAATTGACACCTTCCTTGAGAAATTCGAGAAAATGGCGAATCTGTATGGGTTAGAGAGTTCCCGGTGGTGCCTAAAACTTTCTCAGGCACTAAAAGGGCATGAGTATGATGTGTACACAAAGCTTGGGAGCAACTAAGATGATTACGACATGTTAAAGAAGGCCTTGCTAGAGCGTTTTGAGATGGCCGACCGAAAATTTCTGCAAATGTGCAGAAACAGCCGAAAGGAGAGCACGGAGACATATCCCCAGTTCTCTTCACGTCTAACGGGCTATTTGACAAAGTGCCTGGAATTATCCGAATGACCTCTTACATATGAGGGAATTCTGGAGCTTGTTCTTGTAGAACAGATAAAATCAACTTTGCCGAACGAAACCCGGAGATTTTTGGCTCAGCAGGGCGCAGTCAGGCTTGAGGACATCCTCAATAAGGCGGAACGCTATGCAAATGCAATGGCCGAACTTCTCAGCACAAAACGCAAACCAACAGATGAGCCATCTCGAAAACAAAATATAGAACAGTCATCCTATTCTTCTAATTCCTCCCAGCACTATAACCCACGAGAAACGAATACCCAGAGACCTCCCCAAGAAAAATCGAAATTCTACAAGACCAGATATCCCACTAACAACAACAATCCTGATCAACCTGCAAAGCCTGCGTGGCAGCGCGGCCACCAAGGTCAAGGCAAAGGAAAGACCCCTACAGCAGGGACGTCTGATCAGGGCAAGCACACCGGGCCAAATCGCAGCGGATGTTTCCATACAGCCTCGCAAGGAAGAGTCAATATCAGTGATTCTCAACCTGAGGGGGACAGACCCTCAACGCGAGGAACTGTAATTTTGAACGGTACCTCAACTACTTGTCTCTTTGACACCGGATTATAATTTGATTGTATTGTTGCCAGGCCAATAGTCAAACCCGGTCAGGAGACAGAGGACACCGTCAAACTATGTGGAGTTTTTTAAGAGTAACGCACCCAGGGCGCTTCCTATCGCACTGGTAGAAATACACTCTGATTTTGTCAGAGGTGTTATTAAAGCGGCCATTATGGATGATCCTATCTACCCAGTTATCCTGGGATGTAGATATGTGTTTGTTGGGAGACCAAAGGAGCCGATTGTGGCAGCGGTAACCACAAGAGGGCAAACCAAGAAGGAGAGGGAGTCTGCGCCAAATTTGTTGCCGAATGAACTGAAGGAGGCGCAACAAAAGGACCCTACTCTGGAGCCCTGCTTTAGAAAACTGCCCATGGCTAAGGACCCCAGACACTACGGAGACATCTTTTCGAAGGATGGCGTATTGTATCGTAGAATGGGCGACCCTGATACAGGGAATAACCAGCTCCTAGTACCGACGCAGTACAGAAGCCAGATCTTAGAAATGGGGCACTCTCTTCCCTTTAGCGGACATATAGGACAAAACGCCACTATTCAGCGAATAAAAAACCACTATTGGTGGCCTGGAATGAACTCTGAGATTATCAGGTATGTGAAATCCTGCGCCCAGTGCCAACGTGTGGCACCCAAGCACTTGACACCCCCAGTCCCTATGGGGCAAATACCAATAGTGGGGACTCCATTTGAACGGGTTGCTGTCGACATCATTGGACCCCTGGAAAGGACCAAAAGAAGGAACAGGTTTATCCTGACCTTAGTCGACACTTGCACAATGTGGGCCGAAGCTATACCGCTAACATGCACGGATTGTAAGCATGTCGCAGAGCCCTCGTGCTTGTCGGGACTCCTTGCCTTTCTCACAACTTCTCCGCCTCCGTCGGTTATGCCAAGATGATGACAACTTTCTATGCCGAACACAAGAAATGTTGGACTTCTTCCGTAACAGACAGTATCCAGAAGATGTTCTTACCTCTGCCTTAGAGCGTGTTCTCCCTATCTCACGTCTAGAGGCCCTCAAACCCCGCCAAAAAACCTCCTCTGATAGAGTCAAGTTAATAATGACCTATCACCCTCACAGCACTGCTGTCAAAAGGATCCTGTATCGCCACCTACCTCTCCTCCAAGCTGACCCAGCGGCGCGGGAAGCGTTTAGTGAGCCACCCTTGTTTTCATATAGACGGGATAAAAATTTGAGGGACCTCCTAGTCCACAGCCGTTTGAAATCCGTCATCGATGGCCACTTTGGAACCAAGCCATATAACCGTACACGTTGTAAGACATGTCAGTACGTAATCGAAACACGTTCAGTCTCGTTCCCTAACGCCAAGTTCACCATCACCCATGGCTTCACATGTGAGTCACGCAACGTCATTAATGCTATTATATGCAAACGTTGCACCATTACTTACATCGACCAAACGGGTACACGACTGGGCGACCGATTCTGCAGACACCTCTACGACATCTCTCAGTTTAAATCCACACCTGTGGCCATCCACTTCAATGGCCCTGACCACCACGGTGCCGCTGACATCCAGGTGACAGCCATCAGATCCTGTTCCTCGGACGCCAACAGTCGGTTTCGCCAGGAACAACGCCTCATCCATCTTATGGGTTGCCTCAAACCACACGGTTTGAATACCCAACATTCTTTTGTCTGAGACGCCTTTTTCTATCGAGTCCCAGTTGTATTATGACTGTCTACTTTGATGCGATCACGCTTCTTTTTTTTTTTTAAATCGCTTTTTCCTCACTTTCTATGTGTATATATATATATATATATATATATATATATATATATATATATATATATATATATATATATATATATATATATATATATATATATATATATATATATATATATATATATATATATATATATATGTATATGTATATATTTGTATATGTATATGTATATGTATATGTATATGTATATGTATATATATATATATATATATATATATATATATATATATATATATATGTATATGTATATGTATATGTATATGTATATATAAATATTTTAATTATAAAAATTTTTTAAATTTAATTAATTTTTTTTTTACTTATTTATTTACTTATTATTATTATTATTATTATTTTTTTTTTTTTTAAATTTGTTTATTTATTTATTTTATTTTATTTTTATTTTATTTATTTATTTATTTTTTATTTTTATTTATTTATTTTTTTTTAAATTTATTTTTTATTAATATTATTATTAATATTATTATTTATTTATTATTTTTTTATTACTTTTTTTTCATTTTATTTATTTATTTATTTTGTTTCCTCACTCTTTTCCAGTCCTTGTTTTCATTATTTCTTATTTTTTGTTTTTAATGTACTATCGACTTCCTCTTTCCGGTTTAGTGGCAGCCATCTTGCTTCACATGTGACTGGACACAAGGGAGTATTTTTCTCTTATTTTTAAAGTTTCATGTTCTCTACTTAATTCTCATTTTCTTTCCCTCCTGTCTCTTGTTTGTCTGTCCCTGACGAAGGCCTTGTGGCCGCAACGTAGGTTTTTCTTGTCCTTCTCCTTGTAAGACGTATTACTATTTGTGTGTGTGTGTTTTTTTTCCCCCCATTCATCTGAGCACAAGGAAAGGTTACAGCAAGGATGGGATCTAGCTACAACTAACCTTAAGAAAGCACGCGCAAAACATGCTAAAAGATACAACAAAGCTGCAAAAGAGAGAGAACTCCAACCAGGGGAGAAAGTTTTGTTGCTACTTCCAACCGGAAGCAATAAACTTCGCATCGGATGGCAAGGACCGTTTACCGTCCTTAAAAAGATCTCACGCACCAATTACAAGATCTCCATTAAAGGAAAGGAGAAGATCTTTCACGTAAATCTCCTTAAGAAATATTTGGAAAGACCGGTGCCATCCTCCAAGCATCTCCTGGCTGTCGCCATAGCAACGGAAGACGAGGAAGATGATGATGGTTGCATGGAGTACCCATTGCAACCCACAGAATCCTTTAAAGATGTCAAGTTCGGCGACAACCTCTCACAAGAACAACAAACAGAAACCAGGGCGCTACTTAAACAGTACAGTGCAGTCTTAACGGATGTACCTGGTCGAACAAATCTCATCTAATTTGATATGAAATTAACAAACGAGACCCCTGTTCGAACCAGAGTTTACCCTATCCCGTACGCTAAAGCTGATGCACTTCGTGGAGAAATAGACAAGCTGCGTCAGGCAGGAATTATCAGTGAGTCTACATCTCCTTACAGTTCGAGTGTAGTGCTATTGCAGAAGCCCAACAAGAAAGTTCGGCTGTGTATAGATTACCGGTTGCTAAACACTGTAACGTATTTCCAGCCCGAACCTCTCCAGACTGTTTCTGAGTTGTTCACCAAGCTTAGCAAAGCAAAAATTTTCTCCAAGATTGCCCTCAGTAAAGGTTACTATCAAATACCAGTCAAGGAGGAAGTTAAACCTTTGTTAGCTTTCAGCACTAGTGAAGGACATTACACATTTAATGTGATGCCGTTCGTACTGCATAACGCACCAGGAGTGTTCACTAGGATGATGAGGAAGCTTCTAGAACCTTTGCACAGTCCCCATATCCATAATTTCATGGATGATATCTTAATTGCATCGGAGAACTACGACGAACATATTGCTACGGTTGCTATGCTCCTCATGAGACTACAGGAAACTGGTCTCACAGCCAGACCTAGCAAATGTCTCATCGGGTTTGAAAAGCTAGACTTAATGGGGCATACTATTTCTCATGGCTGCATGTGGCCTGTTAAGAAAAACGTGGAGAAAATAGTTGCAGCAAAAAGGCCCCGAATGAAGAAAGACACGCGTTCGTTCCTATCACTGTGCGCATATTATCAAAAATACATCCAGAATTTCAACGGACTAACTGCACCCCTAACTGACCTTACGAAGAAAGGCCGACATGACCGGGTTATTTGGGATTCAAAGTGCGAACACGCATACAGCACTTTAAAAAGACAGTTGTCTGGATACCCCATTTTGAGGCTACCTGACCTCAAGAAACTTTTCATATTACGGGTCGACGCATCGGGTCAACCCTGCTTCAAGCAGACAACACCGATCCGAATCTGTTATTCCCAGTTGCGTATGGCAGTCGTAAACTGAACTCGGCTGAACTCTATTCCACAGTTGAAAGAGAATGTCTTGCTTTAATTCATCGCATCAGACGCCATCATGAATTCCTTTACGGCACCTCTTTTACAGTGAAAACTGACCACGCTCCCTTAGCTTTTCTTGGCGCAAATAAGGAGTTCAACGCAAGAATCACGCGGTGAGCGTTGCTATTAAGCGTGTACTCTTTTAAAGTGGAATATATTCCGGGAAAACAGAACGTCGGAGCAGATTTCCTGAGTAGAAACGGGACTACGAAAGAAGAGGAGGAAACCGAGCATACCAATCATCCAAAAACTACTACATGGTTTCATGTCTCAAAAGGGGGGACGATTGTGACAGACGAATTTCAGCGTCCCTGAACTGTTAGATGATATGGTAGACCCTGGGATAGCATGAGAACCCTCATTCATTTATGTTGCAAATTTAATCGCCAATGTGGGTCCCACGTTTGCTAATTAGTATGCACCATAGCAGAGTGGACTCTTTACCACGTTTGCTAATTAATATGTAGACAGCTAGCATGCGAGTAACCAGGAGATTCGCTTGGTATTTAGTTTAGATAAGCCACGCCTACCGCCTTACCTTAGAGCGATCTAAATCAACTACCTCCTTCACCTTTCTTTCTTACCGCCTTATAGGCGTTGCCAAAGTTCAACGAGGAAAGCGGTTAATGATCAAAATGCAGTGGTGGTCCCAGGACGGACGAAGCAGTTTCACGCCTTCGTTTAGCACCTCAGTGCGAACCAGAGAAGAACGCTGAAATCGCGGCGGACGAACAGACACGGGGGGAAATCTAGGAGCTTTGCCCAGCGGCAAGTAAAGCAGAATTTCTCTGATATCAAATAAGTTGTGAAATTTCGCGTGTCCCCCTGATCCTTCAATTCTTTAATTATATATTGAGACCACTGAAGAATGCGTTTATCATTTGCGCCAGAGAGTCTGAAGAAAGTACTAGCTTATAGAACAAGATTTCTCGCGGATATTTTCTATATTGGAGACTAAAAAAATTCATTCTGTTTGTGCAGCGGTAATATATTAGTTCCAAGTGATCAGTGGACTAGTTCTTTCATTTTATTTCACTGGATTTTGTGTTAATTTAAACCTATTAAATAAACCCATCTCAAAAGTTTCCAGTTGTAAATTAAATGATATATCTATACGTTATTTCCCAATATAATAGATGCTTAGATTAATTTAGAAGCCGCTAAGGGATTTATAGCCAATTAATACAGTTTAGTTCTGTATATACATGTGTTTTTTAACTATTAGACTCGCGGAGAGTTTTCCTTAACACATTAACTACCAAATTGAAAAACACACTGTGGCCGAATTAAATTTTTTTCCCATTTTCATCCTGTAGGTGTTTGCACAATGTAAGCTGTTGTTTTTGTAATTGTTTACAGATTTTTATGAATTGCACGTCATTTTAAAGATAAATGAATGTACTATTACAATAAGCACCGATTGTAACTCTAATAGAGGTTGTTGCTATGTAACGGCCCTCCGATGGCCGAGGACTTGCAATATTTTCACAGTTATAACTGCTTGCGCCCCATCTCTATCAAAATCACAGTTTCAATCAATGTGCACACCGTTTTCACTCTTGTCCTCATCGCTAGATCTATCAGTCAATTGTTGAAACATGTTTCAATCCTATTCAGCCGTTAGACGAGATGTACACGCATTTTTTGTAGTCCTATCACTAGTTGCCACGGTAAAGAGTTTTGCACGATTTGGTAACTAACCCAAAACGCTGAAAAATATGAACATAATATCAATTTTCCAGTGTTCTACAACAACCACGCTTTGGGAATTTGTTTTCCGTTGGCAACTTAAAATATCAAACCAGATCAGAAAGTGTTTCAGTACATTTTTCATTCGTTTTATTACTAAAATTAGATTGGCGCTCTGAGCGGCTTGCGGTCCAGATGTGTTTATTTTGTGAGCCGCTGACAGCGGCTTGCGGTAGTTAATGTGTTAAATATATATAACTGAATACGCTAGTGTTTAAAATAGTTTTAACTGTAAATTTATCTTACTTACTTACTTAGTCGTTCCCCTTCTATCGTGAGGTGTAGAGGTTTGGAAGAGAGAGCGCCAGACCATTCTATCAGCTGTTGTAAATTTATCGCGCGTCAGAATATGATTCGTATTGGGTTTATGATTTCATGTTTTCTATTTTTTTCACATAGGATGATCATATACCTTTGCGTCCCAGCAATTATAGAATCCTCCAGACTCGGTTCTTCTACCTTCAGAGATTTTATAAACATTTTAAATATAATCTTTGTGTTGCGGCCTATTTTGTTACATGAGAGGAATCCAACCAAGAACATTTAAATGATAATCTCAATAATTCTGTAAAGATAACTGGAGAAGAACAATCGCCAGAAGCTATATTATATATATTTTTAACGCTCTGTTGTGGAAAAGAATATATTCTTCATGTACACTGACAGTCACGTTATTTCCACTGGATTTAAACCCCGAAGAAAAAACATAACTCACTGATCAGTCTTTGTCATTACTCTGTGTTCATCACGCTATAGAAGTTTTCCACCACCAGCGGTGAAATCCAGGAGACCACTACCTTCTCATAACTATACCTGTGACAGTGCCATCCCATAGAAACTTTAGATAAAATCAAAAGGAACATTAAGGCTTCACCTTCCAGCGATTACGGGAAAATTAGCTGAACGCCAAACCCGATAGTCTGGGGCTGGAAAACGAAGGAAAAGACTCGTACATTTGTTGAGTATTTACTAGCTGTTTATGTTATTCTATGGATTGCCAGATTCAACGATCGGTAAGTGTGGAAGTGTGTGATGGCCATCGCTAGCGTGCATGAATGAATGACATTTTTTCTTGATAAACATATAATTTTCTCTACTTGGGTAAACATCCATATACTGTATTCCTTGCATTGTTCTCTTTAAGTGGGGTTGCTTACCTTTTCTTATTTCCCCCTCCCTTAATCTGCAGAGTAAAGGGATAACTTTGAGAATACTAGGACTCTGTTCCTACACCCCATACTAAATATTGTAAAACCCCCTATCAGAATAAATTAATCTATCTTTTGGTTAAATTGTCTCTTTCTGATAACACTTGTCTTTGGGCTGACGAAAAAATCAGAGAAGAACAAGCGTGTTTCAGGCCGAAACGATCATGTATTGATCAAATATTCACACTAAGAACAATTATAGAAGAATCAGTGGAAATGCAATCGCCATTTATTATCACCTTCGTCGATTTTCAAAAAGCCTTTGATAGTCTACACCGCCCATCATTGTGGATGATACTTGCAATCTATGGTTTTCCAACAAAATATGTGAATATAATCAAAGCGCTATATGGCAATGCAAGATGTTGTGTTAGAACAAATAAAGGGAATACAGAATGGTTTACAGTAGAAACAGGGGTGAAACAAGGCTGTATTATGTCACCACTACTTTTTTGAATAGCTATTGATTGGGTTATGAGAAACTATACCCACAATGAACAATTAGGTATAAAATGGACAAATGGAAAATTCCTGGGGGACCTGGATTTCGCAGATGATTTAGCATTCTTAAGTTCAACACCCAGACAATCCCAAGAAGCAGTAAATAATTTGTGTCATCTTTCGGTTAAAATAGGTCTCCAAATAAATGCCTCTAAAACTAAAGTTATGAACTTTTCTAACGAGACCTTTAATATCATCCTGAACGGGGAAAAACTACAGAAAGTTGAAAGTTTCAATTATTTAGGCAGTAAAATGACTCAGGATGGTGACACAACAAGAGAAATTCATACTAGAATTGCTTTGGCAGCTAGCGCCTTCAATAGATTACACTAGTCAACAAATTTTCAAAAGTTATTTGTACCAGAAATTAAATATACCATTTCTTATTGATTTTGACATGCTGATTTCAAATATCATAATGAAATTCACCAATTGGCTCTGGTTTTTTTTAAATCATGAATTTACATTACAGTAATACAAATAATGTATGCTTGTTTAATTCTCTGGGGTGAACAGCTAGTCTTTCTACTTTAGCATTATAAAAATTGTGGTTACATACTCAATTAATTGATATTTTAACATAAAATGATAGAAAAAATAAAAACATTATTTAAATTTCCCATATCATGTTAAAGGCACATTTGAACCCATTCCGTCATTATTCAATCGCTGTTCGAGCTCTCTTTGCTTGCTTCTTGTAGTCAATCGATGAGGTGTCTCTTGTCACAGTCCAACAGTAATCAGCAAGCATTGAAGGGCTCCAATTGCCTTGATACCTTGTCTCCATAGCAGCAATGTCCTGGTGAAATCATTCACCATGCTCATCAATGACCGCTCCACAGTTTGACATAAAGAAATCCAGATGAGAATCCAGAAAATGAATTTTCAAAGACATGTTGCAGCCAAGACTCCTATACTTCAGAAGAAGATTTTCTACAATTTCATTGTAATTATCAGATCTGTTGTTTCCAAGAAAATTGTCCACCACTGACTTAAATGCTAGCCATGCTGCTTTTTCTTTGCCATGCAACACGCAAAGAAACTCGTCATCATGAAGTTTTCGAATTTGCGGACCAACAAATACTCCCTCTCCTATTTTAGCTTCACTCAGTCTTGGAAATTTTCTGATGAGGTATTTGAAAGCCTCATCTGTTTTCTCCATTGATGTGACAAAGTTTTTCATGAGACCCAGCTTAATGTGCAAGGGTGGCAACAAAATCTTGCTGGTGTCGACAAGTGCTGGGTTCTCAACGTTCTTACTGCCAGGCTGCAATGACTGCCTGATTGGCCAATGTCTTCTGATGTAATGGTCACTTCGTGCACTCACAGAGAAAGCAACAGTACTTGGTGTATCCACCCTGTAGTCCAAGCAAAAGAGCGACCACTTTTAAGTCACCGCAAAGTGACCAATGATGATGATCGTAGTTTATACACTTCAAAAGCTGCTTAATGTTTTCATAAGTTTCTTTCATATGAACTGCGTGACCAACTGGAATTGACGGTAACACATTACAATTATTCAACAAAACAGCTTTAAGACTCGTCTTGGATGAATCAATGAAAAGCCTCCACTCTTCCGGTATGTAATTGATTTTGAGGGCTGCCATTAAACCAGAAATGTTGTGGCACGCAGAAAGGTCACCCTCTTTGAAAAAGAATGTAATAAGCGGCTTCTGGCGGTTCCTATTCACAGAAATTGTAACATCTTCTGCCAGGAGATTCCACTGTTGCAATCTGGAACCCAAAAGCTCCGCCTTGTTCTTCGGTAAATTCAGATCTCTTACAAGATCATTCAGTTCACCTTGGGTTATTAAGTGTGGTTTAGTGGATGTAGTTTGCTCAAAATCTGGGTCGCTTGAGGTTGATGGTTCAGGACCACCAATGTCCTCTTCTTCATCAGTGGAAGCAGCTGAAAATTATTCTGGCACTTTGGGAACTGGTAGGTCATCGCTATGTGGTACCGGACGTATTGCAGAGGGGATGTTTGGATATTCCAGAGTCCATTTTTTCTTCTTTGATATGCCTTTCCCAATTGGAGGGACCATGCAAAAGTAACAGTTGTTGAGATGATCAGTGGGCTCTCTCCAAATCATTGGGACTGCAAAAGGCATAGCTTGCCTTTTGCCAGTCAACCACAGTTTAAGATGTGCTGCACATGCATTGCAGCATATGTGTGGCGCCAAGCTCTTATCTTGATCTCATATTCTGCAGCCAAAATACAAACTGTACGCCTTCTTAATCACTTTAGTTATATTTCGTTTTTGTGATACAAATGTAACCTCACCACATATATAACAGAAATTATTAGCACTGTTCACACATGTCCTAGGCATTTCTAACTACGATACTTTTGATAAGGACAAATGCACTAACTAATGGCAAAATTTTATCAGAAATAAGATATTTATACACAAAGGTGATGTAATCATAGGTAGGATTGCATCATCAACTTCTAGTAACATTTTTATTGGTCATTAGAAAAAATTATGCAATCGCCCACAACAGTTGCGTCATATATATAAATTCACCGTAATTAAATAAACTAGTAGCATATATCTTGAAAACTAGAGCCAATCAACATTTTTTTATGTGTTTTTCGTTTTCAGCACACCAAAATTAGTTAAGATCAGCTATTTTCATTTCTGGTACATTTTGGTTGTTGACTAGTGTTATCTAACATTTGGAAATTACGATCATTGAATATACATACCAAGCTTCGTCTGTTTAATTCAAATGTTATCTCAGCGTTAACATACGGCTGTGAGAGTTGGAAAATAACAAAATCATTGGAGAACAAGCTGAATACATTCGAGAACAAATGTCTTAGAAAACTCATGAACATTAGTTGGAAAGAATTCAAGACTAATCGACAAATAAGAGAAGACTCTAGGCAGAAATATGTCTTCAACTATATAAGGAAAAGACGATGGTCATATATCGGTCATGTCCTACGAATGCAAAACAACAGAATACCATTGCAGGCACTCACTTGGGTTCCTGAGGGTAAGAGGAAAAAAGGAAGACCAAAAGAAACACTCAGAAGAACAATAATAAGAGAAGGAAGAACGTTGGGATTAAACAATGTGCAAGAGCTAAGAGGAGTGGCATCACAACAACCTGGAGAGCACTTGTTTCTGCCTTATGCGCCGTGTTTGGTGCTTAAAGAATTTATTATTATTATTATTATTTGGGCTGGGTTTTTTAATTGTCTATACAAGCGGGAAGGGCATATTGGGATACTACTATTCTAAACACCCCCCCCCCCCCCCCCATCCCACCTTGTTATTTGTATTTTTCTGTAACTATGATCTTTTTGACTGTACCATGCTAAATGTTGTGATTTTGGTTTAAATGATATTAAACGCCATAAACCTTATATTACTGTGTTGGCCGACCCATTATCCTATATCTGTTATATGTAGTTTAGTGTTGAGTAACTGGCAAAATTGTTTAGCCAGGAGAGATTTAGGAGTCTACAGATAAATAAGACTGTCGTAAGATAGGCAAATCGGAGAAGATTACCCGATTTCAGAGACTGTCCTTACTCTTTTCAGCACCCTTGTGAATCAACTATCTATTTCCTAACCCTTACTATCACAGAGCCTTCACTATCATTCTCCACTCGGACGGGACCACTATTTCTAAGACCTATCTCAAATAAAATTACGACAAGCACCAGAAGGAAGGAGGTCATCATGGACAAAACCACGGATAGTCTTAAACAGTAAGATTATTCAGAACTCTGGCATCACCAGAACAAAGTGAGTAGAAGGTGGTGTTGCCGAGCTGTGGAACGTACAAGTCCTTACACCAAACTACCACTGCACCACCTTTGTATGCCGGTTTGATAAAAATGTCATCACGTTTTTTAAAGCGTGACAATGCCCGCCACTCAGATGACGTGAAGTTAGATCGACGGAGACGGGGTAGAGCAAGCTGATTAATGTCATGTAAAGTGTTGGCAACAATATATAAATCAAGAACAAGAGAAGCACCTGGAGCTGGAGTCCAGTCTTGTTTAGATTTGTTGAAACAATGACAATATTTTAATCCGAGTCAACGTTTTATCATCCCTGAAAATAAAATCTTTCGAAATGACAGAAACTCAAAAAGGAGGAGTTGTGGAATTTTCAGTTAATAAAATATATATAATAACTGAATGGGAATCATTTAGAACAGAACATTTTGAAGGAATAACTATAACAGTATCTACTGAGTTAGAAGAAAAAAAATGGTTAACCTTTACTGTTCAAGTAGAAGCATGAACGAAAGAGATATCACCGATGTGAATAAAAGAATAAACAACAGTACTATCATAGTGGGAGACTTCAATGCTCATCATACAGCTTGGGGAGGCAATGTAATAGACAAATCAGGAAAACTACTGTTAGACTTCATTGAAAACAATGAACTAATTATACTGAATGATGGATCAGTAATAAGAATTAACCCTTTTGCAAATCAGCTATTGATATAAGCATTGTAACACCAAATCTTGCTAATGCAAAATGGGAAGATATTGAGTATACAAATTCAGATCATTTACCCATTGAAATAACACTAAAAGATAACTGGAAATCTAATAAACTGGTAGAAAAACCAAAATTTTACTGTAATAAAGCTAATTGGGTAGCTTTCCAGGTAGAAATGGAAGAGATAAAATTCAGTAAGGTAGAAAATGAAAACATATACGTATTTGCAGATAATCTCACATGAAAAATATTACTAATAGCTGTTAAACATATACAAAATACATACATGCCAGAACACATAATTCCACACCACATTAAGGAAACAAAAAAGAATGAACATTGGAACAAAAACCCAGTACCGTGGTGGACAGTTAGATGTACAGAAAATCAAAAACAAAGAAAACAAGCTCTACAAAAATATAGAAAGCATAAATCCGAAGATAATTTAGATATTTATAAGAAAATAAGAAATGAATCAAACAGAATAATACTTTAAGCAAAAGAAAATTATTGGAGAAATTTCTTCCAAACACTGAAACATGCAACTAACTCTGTAACAGATGTGTGGAATAAGTTAAAAGCCATTGAAGGCAGAACTAAACATATGATAATGCCTAATATGAAAGACCTGAACGAGCAGAGACTGACTGGCAGAAAGCAGACGTGCTGGCCAGATACTATCATTGAGTTAGTTCTGTGGAAAAACTACGACAGGCTGAAATCAACAGAAGAGCAACACTTCTTTAAAAACTCAGTAAAGAAGTATAATACTAATAATACTGAAAATTTATCATACTTAAATGCAGATATTACAATGGAATTAGTTAAAAATACAATAAAGGACAATACAAATACATCAGCAGGGAATGACATCTTGAGCTATGAAATCTTGAAACACATACCAAAAAGTACCATATAAATTAAAACATTCCTGTTTAACAAACTTTGGAATGCAGGAAAAATTCTCAAAACATAGAAAGCAGCAATAATTATTCCAGTACTAAAACCAGAAAAAGATGCCCATGATGCCAGTTCATACAGACCAATTTATTTAACTTCCCATCTAGGTAAAATATTAGAAATTATAGTAAATAAAAAATTAAAGTTTTATTTCGAAAAGAATAATTCATTTAGTGAAACTCAGTCAGAATTTAGGAAGAACAGATGCACCATGGATCAGACAATTAAATTGGAACATGAAGTAAAATCAGGATTTCAAAAGTAAGAACAAAATGGAATACCCCAAGGATCAGTAATATCTCCTTCAATGTCTACAATAATAGTAAATGATTTAGGTGAAGGATTTAATAAAATAACAAATAAATTGTCACAATTTGCAGACGATGTTGCTATATGGAGAACTGGAAAACATCTGCCAAAATTATGTAAGGATCTACAAAAGCAAATAAATAAAGTATATAAATCGATGACATAATGGGGATTTCAGCTGAATACAAATAAAACAATGGGGATGATCTTCAGTGAAGGTAGGGTTGTTAAAAATACAATTATAGACACAAATATCCAAGGGCAAAACATTAATACAGTGCAAACCACTCAATATCTAGGAATGACATTGGACCAACAGCTAAATTGGAATAAACACATAGATAAACTAATGGAGTCTTGCAGAGGATTAACTAACGTGTTAAGATATTTGAAAGGTAATGGATGGGGTGCAAGCACTAAGACAAAGCTCACTTTTTATAAATCTTTTATTAGAGGAAAAATAGATTATGGAAGTATAATATAAGACTCTGCTACACACAGTAACAAGATTAAATTAGACATAATTCAGTATCTAGCTATATGTACAATAGCAGGTGCAATTAGATCAACATCAATGGGAGCTCTAGAGGTAGCTTTACAAACTCTACTCTTAGAATTTCGGAGAAAGGAGTTAAGACTAAATTACATGAACAAGTTATGTTAGATAAGTCTCACCCAGCACATACAACTTTTACCGGATGTCAACTAACAACTGAGGCCAATCCAACGAATACCAATAGATACCCTACAGGATGGAAGTATATGGAGAAAATTGTCCATATGGGTACTTTAATTATATCAATTAATAATTAATTAATTATATCAATTAATAACAGTTGTGAATACAAGCCAGTGGTTCCACCCTGGGAGATCAAGAAACCAGACACGGACTACTACCTAGCAGAAGTACTTAAGAAAACAAATAATATAGAAAATATTAAAAACACAGCCAATAAATATATACAACAACTATCAAAAGACAGCATTACTGTATACACAGAAGGATCCAAGGGAGAGGATAGCAAATTGGGGATAGGAATATATATTCCAACATGGAAAATGCCGAAACAGTAGTATCACGGAAAATACATCAATTTTCACTGCAGAGATGGTGGCAATACTAAAAGCACTTGATATATTCTTTAATAACCCTCCCAAGAAACTAACAATTTTAACTTAATCTCTTTCAACAATTCAAGCACTTAGAAACTTACGAGAATGCAGTAGACCTGATATAGCAGAGGAGATATTTCTGGCTACTACCTTAAAGTCGTCTCTACGCCAGTATAGCGCTGCCTTTTGTGCAGAGGAAATGCTTATAAAAACGATCCCGCTGTAAAATCTAACACGCTTTCTTAGTTTCGGTTTTGAGACATTACAATTAACGATGTGCCAGAACTGTGACACCAACCTACCGTCCGAATTAACGCTCAAATTAGTAGTAACTCGGACATTTTCCAGTAGCAAGAACGAAACGATAGTAATAATTAACGCCAACACTGCCAACGCTTGGCAAAAACCCCTCTTCGCTCTGCACGCGGGACTAATACTATAACCTCTCTGTTGGACAAGCCAGAACACATAAACACACAGACAGTGTTCCATTTTCCCCGAGTAGTGTATTTCTGACGTAACACAAACTAGTTGGTTTATTTGAATGAAAAAAAAAATGAGAGAGGGAGGGGAAAAGATGGCCGACTTTTGGAAAAGTTGAAATTGACGATTAACAGTGACAAAACTGAAAATCTAAACGACAAATATTAGGGCCATAAAAATCATATATAAAGATAGCTTAGGATCCCCTAAGCAATAATATGTTGTAAAATACATGGTAGTCTAATTATTAGCCAAGATATTGAAATAATACTATATCTCTACGAACGCTAAGCAAATTGTTGTTTTTGCTCATTTACATATTACGTTAGTTGGGGACGCAAGTTTAAAAAAGAGGCATTAGATTGATTCAAATCCGATTGGTTGATAGAAGAGTATAGGAAAGAGGGTATTGGTTAGGCAAAAAAGCTAAATATATTTGAAGACTCACTCCTAGAAGTTTGGAGTTTGGCTTTTGTTTTTTTAAATTTTGAATTAAAAAAGCTAAACCCTCGCTGATTGGGCCGGTCTGATAATATTGGCAAAAGCAAGCAAAGGCTTGTCGCCAGTTGATACAGAAGTTTTTGAAAGCAAGCTGCGTTGAGGACAGTAGTGCCTAGAGTGAAATAATAATTCTTGGCAGTCTGGACCGAGGGCAAAGCTAAACTTACCTTAATGCTAATGCTAGTCAACGTATGTTTGTGATATTTCTTTGAATTGTGGTAAGCATGACTTTATTAACCTTATTATTACAACCAAATTTGGTGTAAGAGATACTGCTTGTTTTGGAAGGCGTTACGACCAAGTACAGGGTCCCCAGCAGACTTATGCAGGGCCTGTGGTGTTGCACACCAGCAGTAAAAATTGACATGAGTTGTATAACTTAAAATGATTTCCACAGTTACCAGTGTTAAGGCTAACCCACAAAATTCTATGGGATAGAATCATTGTTGCAGTGTCAGAGGCGTTGTAGCCATTAGGGAAAAGAACAGGAGCACTGGTATGAGTTGTTATCTCAGAAGAAAATGGTTGACATGGGGTGGTCAGAGAGATCTGACCCTTTTCTTTTATTGAATTATGCCACGTATTGATTGTGGAGAAATATTGTAGATATGTTGTACAGAATCATAACCTTGTTTCAGGGTTTTTTGTTCTGGTGCTATTGTTGTACCAGGACCCTGGTGATTTTACTAGAGAGAGAGAGAGAGAGAAGTGAAACTTTATTTTACCAAGCGGTCTACTATACTATTCTACACCAGGGACTGTGTCAGTCTGGTCATTCAAGTGAACGAAAGGAAATTGTCAGCATCATATCTACTATCCACCTACAGATAAGTTCCTATGTGTCGGCACTTCAACGGTCATCCACGGACTTTCTTAACATAGACATAAAATCTTTGATTATTAAATAAATTTTCCACAAGATACTAAAATAAAGAAGGGGAATGATGCCAACACCCCACCCCACCATTAGTTACCAGTGTCACCCAGTGTAGAGAAATACCTAAATATAATTTGATTATAATAGTCCTTTGTATGGACAGAAGATCCATTGTGTTATAAATAATTTATGTAAATAAAACCATAAATTTCATTTTGTTGTTGGTCCTGACTCAGAAAATTCTGAATCAGGGCAAATAAATTGTAATCTAGTATATTACACAAAATTCAGCCACAGACTTCCATAAGTTATATAATAGAGTGTTAGTTTGTTTGTGGTTGTGGTATTGACCCTGTCATGTATATACTCGTATATATGTGATAAAATTTAAATGTATTTGTAGTAATTTTACTTACACTACATTACACACTTGCATAACCCTAGACATTATACGTAGCTATCATACATACTAGTCCAGAATAAGTCTGATTTAGGTCATAAGGTGGTAGCAGAAAGGTACCCTGAATACTCAACCCAAAATTTGTTATAATCAGGGACCTTCGCAGCTGACCTCATTCAGTACACTAGAAATATTGAATGATAACATCTATTAACATCAAATCCACCACAAGCATTTATTATTAAAATGTATGAACAAATGAGAATACCAATATTAGATTATTTACAGGCATCAAATTTACCTATAAATATAGAAGAGGTGTTAGGAATAGACAGACCTAGGGAACTGCATAATATAGTTAAACAGTATTTAACAAGAACAAAAGTTAACATATAGTAATTTGGAATGTTGTAGTGGGTTTGATGGTATTGTATGATGGTGATATTACTAAATGTAATGTATGAGGCCAGCTGTGAAGGCTCCTGAGATAAAATGTAGTTGTGAATTGTCAGAAGGCCTTTCTTGCTACCACTACGACCTCACACTCAATTTTTTTTCTTAATGAATGTAGCTATGTAAAATGTCTAGGGTAATGATATGTAATGTGGTGTGATAGTTATGGATACACCCACAGATATTTAAGCAGACTAATAATATTTAACAAATATTATAATACACTGAACTAACTCAAGAGTGTAAAATTTTTGATAGAATTATATTACATTTATTTGTTCTGGATCAAGTTTTATGTTGACCAGAACTTTTGTTAAAAAAAAAGGATTTAAAAATTATGAAAGAAATGCATGGAATGTTACATAATAAATGCAAGAGTGTACATATATAAGTACTAGACTAGTTAGTTTTATATGAAAATGTTCTAGTAGTCATCTACTTGGGAGGATAGTTAATGCTTGTGCTGTTGGGGTGGCCTCATCACACCTGTCTATATTGACTACACAGTGTCCAGTAAATTACAGGAATTTTATGGGGTATTAGTAACTAAAAGGCGTTGGTGAACTTCCAGCAGACCAGAGGCTCACTCAACTTGCATATGTAGCTCTGGTGCTGAAATCTGGTGGTCCCACCTCTCCGTGCTGGCGGGCAATAATAGTGGTCTCTGTCACAACGTACTGCACAGATACACTCGAGTAAAATCACCAACTGAATGGACACCGCCTTGTTGACAACTGAAACTCACAGCTCTGCAATCAAAGTATTGGCTATGTGTCAAAATTCTATTCTCTACCCACGTCTGGACACAACACGGACACAACAACCACATCATACAGACAGGTCAGATCTCTCTGACCAAACAGCACATTTACCATGGTGGTTTTACATCAGATAGGTCCTCCCAGACTATAGATTCTGAAAAATATTTATTAGTTTCCTTCCCTAAAAGTGGATAGGTAATATGTTTCATTATTCTCAACACTTGATCTGTCTTTCCTAACCCTTGCTGGAGTTTATGTATATTGTTGGTCCCTAGACCCTGACTTGGGCGGGGGGTCTAGAGCAAATCCCTACTTGTTTGTAAGGCTAGATTATGATATGGCAGTATCAAATCACTCGAACATTAAACAATATTCAAAATATACAAAGAAATAATTTCAATCTTACCAGATTATGAATAAAGAACACAGAAATGCTAGCAAAACTCAGCTGAGCTGCTGGTTATAGTATGGCGTCCCTGAACTTATTTCACTTTCTTTCATTTGGAAATCACCACACTTTAAAATACTGTGTCTATCATCGAACAACTATTGAGGAATGGCCCCACTTGCGCGTCTGAGCGCCGATAAAATGATTGTCTGTGGCCAATCACTGCCTAGGTTTATTTCAAATTCAAATTTCCTACCCTAAAGTCATTTCAGTCATGCTTCAGTCAAGTATGGATGTTTATCTGTTAGTCTGTCCGTCTCTACTTGTTTTTTTCAAAAACGTACTTGATTTTTGAACCAACCTTTCTCTCCCCTCCAAAATTTTGTCGTTAAAAGTTATATTTAGACACAGCTCCCACCAATGTCCCTTCGCTTCCCTACTAAGTAGATTTGAACACCTGCGTCTCAAGGTCGTGTTTTTTTTGTGCAAATAGCGACACTTTTTATTCAATACAGTCTGTCGCTGATGTGAACAACACTGTCTTTTGTCATTATCTTCAATATTATCTATCCGTCTGTAAAATTAAGAACATATTAGTTCACTGCTCAGAATGGGCCATCCGGCCAGCTAATTTTTATATTCCTAACATTAATATTACGAAAAAGTTACTTTTTAATTTTTGTAATATTCCAAACATCTGCGTTCTGCCGCTGAATTCAAATCAAAGGCTTGGTATCGCAAAAGCGACCAATAAATGACTGTGGCGTAACATATCCAAGGTCCCTTCTGTCGAGTTCCTTACTTTATGTCAACTTGGGAAACGTGACTTTTCTCCGTTTCCCCCCCCCAATTGCGTCTCCTTAGCCTTTCTAGTCTCACGCAATCTTTCCAGTCATATTTTTTCCTTTTATCCGCCGTTCCCCTCCTGTCTAGCAAGTCAATTTTTATGGAGGGTGATGACCCGCGGTCTGGGCGATCATGTACTATCAGCAGCCTACGCATTATGTTTTTATCCTTACATGTTATCTTTGGAGGTATTTTACCGTTGTATCTCTGTCAATTTCACTACACATCTCCCCACTTGAAAACATGCCTATGGCAAGTTCCAAAACCAGCGATACACATTGGTAAAATTACTCCTCACGTCTGCCACTACTCTAATTTTGATCACAGGGGTGCCGACTGAGGAAATCTGCACCGACATTCAATTTACGGCTTGCATAAGCGACTGGTTTCAGTTCCCCATCAGGTGAAGATGATCTTTGCAACAAAGCCCCTCCTAGTCCTACATTACTTGCATCGGTTCTTAAGACAAAGTCCTGTGTCAAATCAGGCAGTTTGAGAATAGGCTTGCTAGTGAGTTTTTCCTTTAACTCTTGGAACGCTAGTTCACATTGTGCAGTCCAAATAATTTTATCTGGAAGTCCCTTGCGAGTCAGATCAGTCAGAGGAGCACAAATAGCGTTAAAATTCTTGATGTATTTCTGATAAAATCCGCATAACGACACAAATGATCGCACGTCCTTTTTTGTTTGCGGCCTAGGTGCTCTCTGCAGTTTTTCCAAGTTCTTAGGATCAGGGGTCATATTACCCTGATATTCAGTGTGTCCCAAGAATTCCAACTCTTTGCATCCAATACAACATTTTGTTGGCCTAGCAGTTAAGTTCGCCTCCCGAAGTCTATCAAACAACATCTCCAGAGCTTCAATGTGTTCTTCAAATGTCTCTGTGGCGACGAGAATATCATCCATGAAATTCGTGATACATGGGTTATTCAGGGGATCCAACAATTTGCGCATCATCCTTGAAAACACACTCGGAGCATTTTTCAGTCCGAATGGTAGCATATTGAATTCATAATGTCCATCCGAAGTGCTAAAAGCCAAATAAGGTCTCACTTCAGGCTTCACTGGGATCTGGTAATAGCCTTTACTAAGATCCACCTTTGAAAAGTATTTTGCCTTGTTCAGTCTGGCAAATAACTGTTTTGTGTCTGGTAATGGATCCACTTGTCCTTCTGTGACAGCATTCAGTTTCCTGTAATCTATGCACAGTCTGTGTTCCCCAGACGGTTTTTCTCAACAAAACGACACTAGAACTAAAAGATGATTCACTGTGCGAAATAATCCCGTCCTTCAACAAATACTCTATTTCTTCCTTCAATGCCTTCTCCTTCGCGAACGGAATAGAATAGGCTCTCATACAGATTGGGTTTGAGTCTACCAGTTTCATGTCATACTGTAGCAAATTTGTATGGCCTGGTTTATCCGTTAATACATCTGTATGTTCCTCCAGAACCTGTTGAACTCTCTCCCTCTGGTTTTTAGTCAGGTGCTTACTGACTTTTACCTGTGCTGCGGTTTCACAAGGATGTAATGGGTATTCATGTGAGGTGAGTGGTTCTTTTTGCATCTGGGTTGCAATAGCCAAGGTCAATAAGGGGGTGCTTTCCTGGAGTGGTCTGTCCAGATACTTCTTTAACAGGTTTACATGATAAACTTTCTCCTTCCCCTTTTTGTCAATTTTATAGTTTGTTCTAGACACCTTCTCTAGAACCGTATATGGACCTTGCCAACCAATTTGTAATTTATTCTGGCTTCCGGGTAGTAGAAGCAGCACCTTCTCTCCGACTGCCAGTTCCCTGTCCTTTGCCTTCCTATTAAAATATGCTGCATGTTTCTTCCTGGCTTGCTTCAAATTATCATTTGCCAGTTTCCATCCAGCTTTCAAACGAGTGGTCAGTTCGTTCACGTATTGATACGATGAGGTAACAGTCTCTTCCGCCTTCTCATCTGTCCAGGTCCTTAATAGAGCTTCTAATGGACCTTTTATTGGCCTCCCAAATAGCAGAGTTGCGGGAGCCATCCCGGTTGAACTATGTGGTACCTCCCGGTACGCAAACAATGCGGCGGGCAGGAATTGATCCCACAGATCCGGTTTTTCGTGTGCCAGCTTTCTCAGGATAGAAATGAGAGTCCCGTTGAACCTCTCTACCTGGCCGTTCCCTTGTGGATGGTACGGACTACAATGAAAGTGTCTGGCTTGAAATAGCTTAAAAACTTCTTCCGTTAGTTTCCCCTTGAACTGAGAACCATTATCCGTCAAGATTTGATGCGGGAATCCTAATCGGGTAAATATTGTAAGTAGTGCCTCTGCTACATGTTTTGAATCAATTGATGGCAGGGCTACCGCCTCTCCCCACATAGAACAAGTGTCCACCAGAGTAAGGATGTAACTGTTCCTCCTCTTGGTCCGAGTGAGAGGTCCTACAATATCCACTGCAACCCTCTCAAAAGGTGTTCCCACTATGGGCATTTCCCCTAGAGTTGCAGGAGCAGTCCAGTGCTTTGGAGCTACCCTTTGACATTCTGGGCAGGATTTGACATATCTTTTTATATCCTCCGTTATCCCTGGCCAGAAGTAATGACAAGCTATACGCTGTCCTGTGGCGCTGATCCCCATGTGACCACTGAAGGGAATCGCATGCCCGAGTTCCATCACTTTATCTCTATATGAAGTGGGAAGAACCAGCTGGTTGTGACCATTTGTTCCAGTTCCGGCCTTCCTGTATAAGAGTTTGTTCTTCATGAAATATTCCCCCTTGCTCGGAGGTGTGTGGCATTTGGGCAATTTTTTAAAACAGGGCTTGAGTGTCCTATCCTCAGCCTGCGCCTTCCTCATCTCCTCTGGATGAGCATTTATAGGTTCACCTTCTTCCTCCTTCTTCTGTGACCTGGTCTGCACTGTCGCCATGATCACAGGTTTCTCGGGATTCCCCAAGAAGACGTATCTACACCCCAATATCAGAGGGTAGATTGGTTCATCTATCACTGCTGCTCTGATTTCTCCCTCCACATAGCGAGTTTTCACCATTATCCTTGCGATGGGAAGTGTCATGAGTGGTATGTCCTTAGTCGCCCCTTGTATTTCCACTGTTTCTGTGGTATACTGACTTGGGTCCACTAGGCTAGACTTCACAACTGAATCATAATCCAAACCTGTATCATAAAGGCACCTTATGGTGACCCCATTACAAATAACATCCTCACAAACTGGGGGGTGATAAGGTTCCTGTTGTCCATTAGGATTAACCTTTAATCTTCGCTTCCCCGACTTCATTGCAGCAATGTTTGAAGGTTTCCTTCTACAAAATTCGGTGTTATGGTTATCCTTCTTGCACCATTTACACCATCTTTTTCCTTGGTTCAACGGTTTTCTTTCATTGAACTTTTGGTCATTGAACTGTGAGTTTCTGTCGCGATAGTCATTTCTTGGCCGCTCAAAGTTTGTCCTACCTTTATTTCCCTGCTCTCTATTATCAAATTTATTAAATTGCTGTGGAGCTTTAAAATTGTCTATGTGCTTCTTTTTTAGCACCACTTACCTCTGCCTGAGCTGCCTGATACCTCTCAGCAACATTTAAAATTTCCCCCAACTTCTCTGCACCTTGTTCCATGAGAAATTTTCTCATGTCTGGAGCCATGGACTCTCTCAATTGCTCAATCATGATCATTTCTTTAAGATCTTGGGTCTTCCCCAGAGCCGTCCATTTCTCCAAATAGGTTTCTAGTCTAGCAGAGAATTGGTGGTATGTCTCCCCAGACAACAGTTTGGCATTTCTAAATTTCTTACGATAAAATTCACCATTCTTCTCGTACCTTAATAACAAAGCCTGCTTTAACATGTCATAATTGTCTTGGTCTTCCCTGTTCATTTTGGCAAATACTTCATAAGAAGTACCTCTCAATCCCTGTGATAGCTTTACACTCCACCTCTCTCTCTCTAACCCATATATAGTAGCTAATAACTCAAAACGTCCTAGGTACCCCTCTATGTCATCGTCTTTTTCAACAAAATGGTCTAAATGAAACCCCATAGCTGAGTTTGAGGCTCCCAGACTGGGCGTAGCATCTGAGGCAAAAGGGCTGGCACCATTTTCAGGAGCCGGGCCTTGTAATTCCAGCTCCCTTAGTCGTAATTCGTGCTCCCTTTGCAACCTTCTATCTTCTGCCTCCCTTTCGGCAGTCAACCTTTTTTCTTCTGCCTCCCTTTGCTGTCGTTTTTCTTCTGCCTCAATCTGCAGCCTCTTAATTTCTCTATCAGCCTCAATTTGTAACCTCTTCTCTTCAGCTACCTTTCTATCTTCCCTTTCAATATATTTATCACATTCAGCCGTTACATATTGAATTAAAATCTGACCATCCATTCCCATCTCCTTTGCGGTCAGCACAGCAGCTGATCGGAATTTTGCTAGCTCCGCCATACTTTTCAGACAATATAATAATATACAAGCTAAATCTCTAACCAGTAAATACACTAAGTACTTCTTATGACTATAGTCTAACTAATTCTAACTAACCAGTTAACTAATTAATTATCACTGGCTGTGAAGATTCACCAACTTTTATCTGCAGGGACACTTTTAATTTTAAAGGGAATTTCACAATTTCTTTTTCTTTTTTCCCTAATTTTATTTCTCCAACCAGGAGATCCTAATATTACTGTTGGGCTAATTATCCCTGGACAAGACCCCAATGTATGTAGTGGGTTTGATGGTATTGTATGATGGTGATATTACTAAATGTAATGTATGAGGCCAGCTGTGAAGGCTCCTGAGATAAAATGTAGTTGTGAATTGTCAGAAGGCCTTTCTTGCTACCACTACGACCTCACACTCAATTTTTTTTCTTAATGAATGTAGCTATGTAAAATGTCTAGGGTAATGATATGTAATGTGGTGTGATAGTTATGGATACACCCACAGATATTTAAGCAGACTAATAATATTTAACAAATATTATAATACACTGAACTAACTCAAGAGTGTAAAATTTTTGATAGAATTATATTACATTTATTTGTTCTGGATCAAGTTTTATGTTGACCAGAACTTTTGTTAAAAAAAAAAGGATTTAAAAATTATGAAAGAAATGCATGGAATGTTACATAATAAATGCAAGAGTGTACATATATAAGTACTAGACTAGTTAGTTTTATTAAAATGTTCTAGTAGTCATCTACTTGGGAGGATAGTTAATGCTTGTGCTGTTGGGGTGGCCTCATCACACCTGTCTATATTGACTACACAGTGTCCAGTAAATTACAGGAATTTTATGGGGTATTAGTAACTAAAAGGCGTTGGTGAACTTCCAGCAGACCAGAGGCTCACTCAACTTGCATATGTAGCTCTGGTGCTGAAATTTGGTGGTCCCACCTCTCCGTGCTGGCGGGCAATAATAGTGGTCTCTGTCACAACGTACTGCACAGATACACTCGAGTAAAATCACCAACTGAATGGACACCGCCTTGTTGACAACTGAAACTCACAGCTCTGCAATCAAAGTATTGGCTATGTGTCAAAATTCTATTCTCTACCCACGTCTGGACACAACACGGACACAACAACCACATCATACAGACAGGTCAGATCTCTCTGACCAAACAGCACATTTACCATGGTGGTTTTACATCAGATAGGTCCTCCCAGACTATAGATTCTGAAAAATATTTATTAGTTTCCTTCCCTAAAAGTGGATAGGTAATATGTTTCATTATTCTCAACACTTGATCTGTCTTTCCTAACCCTTGCTGGAGTTTATGTATATTGTTGGTCCCTAGACCCTAACTGGGCGGGGGGTCTAGAGCAAATCCCTACTTGTTTGTAAGGCTAGATTATGATATGGCAGTATCAAATCACTCGAACATTAAACAATATTCAAAATATACAAAGAAATAATTTCAATCTTACCAGATTATGAATAAAGAACACAGAAATGCTAGCAAAAAGTCCGTCTCTACTTGTTTTTTTTCAAAAACGTACTTGATTTTTGAACCAACCTTTCTCTCCCCTCCAAAATTTTGTCGTTAAAAGTTATATTTAGACACAGCTCCCACCAATGTCCCTTCGCTTCCCTACTAAGTAGATTTGAACACCTGCGTCTCAAGGTCGTGTTTTTTTGTGCAAATAGCGACACTTTTTATTCAATACAGTCTGTCGCTGATGTGAACAACACTTCTTTTGTCATTATCTTCAATATTATCTATCCGTCTGTAAAATTAAGAACATATTAGTTCACTGCTCAGAATGGGCCATCCGGCCAGCTAATTTTTATATTCCTAACATTAATATTACGAAAAAGTTACTTTTTAATTTTTGTAATATTCCAAACATCTGCGTTCTGCCGCTGAATTCAAATCAAAGGCTTGGTATCGCAAAAGCGACCAATAAATGACTGTGGCGTAACATATCCAAGGTCCCTTCTGTCGAGTTCCTTACTTTATGTCAACTTGGGAAACGTGACTTTTCTCCGTTTCCCCCCCAATTGCGTCTCCTTAGCCTTTCTAGTCTCACGCAATCTTTCCAGTCATATTTTTTCCTTTTATCCGCCGTTCCCCTCCTGTCTAGCAAGTCAATTTTTATGGAGGGTGATGACCCGCGGTCTGGGCGATCATGTACTATCAGCAGCCTACGCATTATGTTTTTATCCTTACATGTTATCTTTGGAGGTATTTTACCGTTGTATCTCTGTCAATTTCACTACAAATGTGAAGGTCTGATGTTCTTCTTACAATACATTTGACTTTTAACATCTGAAAGTCAAAGTAAATATCTATTAAAGTCAGTTATATAACTGGAACCACCAGGCCTTTACACTCCTCCCCATTAATATTATTCTTATTTGGAGTTTCTGTTTGATCTTGTTCGTTTTAATCTCGTTTTTGTTTGTTTGAGTTTTTTGTTATTTTTTTTTTTAACACACAAGCATAATTGATAATTGTGATTTGCCCTATTTATAATGATTTGACATGTGTGATGCAATTTCCCATATCGGCAGTTGTTCATGTTATTTGGAACTGACAACAATATATATCCTAATTATAACCCATCAGAGGATGAACGGGATATTTTTCATCATTAAATAATAAAAAAATTGAGTTAAAAAAATCATCATTATAGAAAACCCTGTTAGAATCATTACCATTACGATGGTAATATTTGAGACGCATGCGGCGATGAAAGCGGTGAATGTCTTGAAAAAGAGAATATTTATCAAAATTGGATCGAAGAGGAACAAACTTAAGTCCTTTACTCAGGACAGACAATTCATCAAGAGAAAGTAGTAGGTCTGGAGGAATGCAGATAACTTTAGCTTTGGTAGAAGCCTGAATAGAGGATGCTGAAGGGGGATGAGGACTGAAAACGACGCAACTTCTCTATTTTATGCGTGCTTAACAGAGTGTAAAGATCCCTATTAGTGTCATGGATAATGGCACAGATAAGAGGGAACGCTGCAGTGTACGAAGAAGTCAAGTGACGTAGTAGGTGAGTTAAGATGGATTTCGAAAGTTCAAGTCATTAAGCAGGCGTTTGTGCATGACAACGCACCTTATACGTTGAAAGGAACATTTCTTATCAACTTATAAGCGGTGCTGGTCAGCAGGATGAGGAAGTCCGGCTGATGGATGGAAGAGGGAGACAAACACTTTGGGAATAACCCTAGCACAAAGGCAGTTGTTAAGAAAATTTATGTGACAAGTAAAGCGTGTTTTTTTGTATACAGTGATGGCTAAGTCACTGGCAGTGCGAGATATGTCAGAAGGAATATGAGAAAAGGAATCCGTGATAAAGGCATGAAAAGAAGAAATCAAATGTTTCTGGCAAGGAATAATGAACAAATGTTCAAATACGAAATTAGAGAAGTGCACAAATACAGTACCGGTATTCACGAAACGAAAACAGGGTAGCGGCAATGACTGTAGTATAGTGTTAGTAAATAAATAAGGGAGCTGCTATAAAATTGGTATGGAAATAAATAAATAAATATTTATATATATAAAAGATTTAGTACCACATCAGCCTAATTACTTTGTTCTTGTCATCAATCAAGACGAATAGGGCAAACATAACATTTCAGCTCGAGTGGTTTCGAGTAATTATAAAGTTCTTATAAATTATTGTCGTCAACAAATATCTTACATTATACTAAGCATGATAAAACTCGAGGCAAGGCATCTTCAGTCATAGTCATTAATCAATGACCCCAAGCCTAATGTGATCTAGTGCCCCTTAATCATATAAGAGTTACGCCAACTAACATTTGGCCGCCATTTTCGGCTGTACCCGAATAGCAGGAAAATGGACCCAATCGCGAGTTTCAGACCTAAGATGCATTTTTGTTTAGGTTAACTAATAATTTGACATAAAATTAGATGCAAATACAGTAGCACATATTTATGCTATTCTTTGTATTTCAACTAACAAAACAAAAAGAAGAAAACTAGTTTACTTACTGTTTTATTGAATAGAATCAGTAGCGTGAATTTTTAACACATACTCCGTTGAATTTTAAATTCCGTTAGAATTTCACTATTTAGCAACAAATATTCCGTACGAATTGCAACACTTAGCAAAACATACTACCTTATAAAATAATGTAATAAAAATAATAAAAATTAATTACAATTTTATTACAGTTTTATTATATATAATATATATATATATATATATATATATATATATATATATATATATATATATATATATATATATATATATATATATATATATATATATATATATATATATATAACATTTGAGATCATAGCCTACTCACTTACTGCAAAGATTAAAAAAAAACATAGAAGATAAGGAAGCCAAAATAGAGACAAATATACGAAATTTCATATAGTGGCTGGGAATGTGAAGGTCTGATGCTGTTCTTACAATACATATGACTTTTAATAGGCGAAAGTCAATTAAATATCTGTTAAAGTCAGTTATATAACTGTAACCACCAGATCTTTACACCCCTCCATTTTAATATTATTCTTGTTCAGAGTTTGTTCTTTATTTTATTTTTAAATTTTTTTGTTTGTTTGTTTATTTATTTAACGTAAAAGCATAATTGTGATTGTCCCTATTTACAATGATTTGACAAATGTGATGCCACTTTCTCTTATCGGCAGTTGTTCATATTATTATGAATTGAAAACAATATATATCCTAAATATAACCCATCAGAGGTTGAACGGGATATTTATTTTCATTAATTTAAAAAAAAAAAATCTTACTCGATGCTTATTCTCGCTACTAGCCCTGGTATTGTCCAGCCGAAAATGGCGTCTACGTCGTTCAGCCTCGTTTTCGATTCTGACATAGTTGGCGTAACTGAAAGTAGTCTTGAACATTGGCATTCTGGGGTGCAAGCGAGGCGTCACCAGGCAGATGGACATCCCTTGCTTCTTCCCTGGCATGGTGGCTCTACCAGAGTGCCCGGATATTTCCACCATATCTTGCAAATATAATATAGAATAGCAATAACCAGTCAAACTTGACGGGTTTTTTAATTATAGTGTGCTGTTTCCGTTCCCGGATGAGCAGATAGAAGTACATTCTTAGAGTGCTTTTGAGTTCTTTCCATTATACAGTGTAATCAAACTGTTCATGAACACCGGCATTTGATCGCTTTTCTTTGTTGATTGTAACTATTTTCGGGAGAGTATATATAATGGAAACAATACAATTTTTCAACACGGTTGCATTCCTCAGCTGTGACTAACGTACACACGGCGAGAATTATGTTATTTTAGATTCAATTTAAAAGTTCTTTGATGACAACATTTCGTATGAAAGTGCGTGGATTGTTTTCAAAGAGTGTTCTCTGATAATAAGTGGTTTCAACAAAAACTTTCAAGTTTTCATGATTTGTACATCGGGTGAGGGCTCATGCACACCAATTTTTATGCACTTTTTCTTTGTCGAGCGCTACTAATTTCGTGAAAGAATAAAACAATTTAAAAAAATGAAACCGAAGTATTTGTTTTATCTAACACCCACGCCGCGCAAGTTGCACACTGTGCGTTGCGCACTTTTTTTCTGGCGCGAGTTACTATTTTGAGTAAGACCGACCGACGTAACGTACATCGGTAATTATGTTAGTTGGGATTATGTAACAAACCAGAATTATTGTGAGAACTACGGGATCGTGCTCTGTCGCCGATGCCTTCGGCAAATGTAACGAAGAAAGTGGATGTAGAAGCAGAGGTTGGGAGAGAAGAGGAGAGAGAAAAAAAAGAAGAGCTGATAAGAGAAAAACGAGAAAGAAAGTGGACAGACTCTCTATAAAATACATACTGGAACTGTCGAAGTGCCTACCAACGGCCAGCCATTATTCAATCAATGATCCATGATTTTGATATACTAATGATATAGAAGACCAATTTAAAAGCGAATACTGTTGTCAATTGCCCAGGGTACAAAGGTTACACAAATCCATGTGGGCCTGCCAGACAAGGACAAGCGATGTATGTGAAAAATGAACTCCCTCATGCAAGTTTCTATTCTAATGAGGATGCAGAATTGCAGGGGATTGCAATGCATATAGGCGGTCAAGAATGGCAAGTTTTCAATTTATATACCAATGTGGCAAGAGAAGCCAAGAATTACAGTGTGGAAGGCCTTTGTGACACAGGTGGACACTAACAAAACACTACAGAAATTATGGTCCTTGCATCGCAGAATGAGTAGGAAAAGTACAAGCCAATCATTTCCTAATATACTCAGCTCGACAGGGATGAGCCTGAAGACCGATGCCGAAAAGGTATACGTTAAGCGAGCGTTATATTACTCAGATAGATAAAGGTGATAAAGCTGCCCGCCAAGAAATTAAAGACCGTATCCTGGGAATCGACAGAAGAGACGACACGCATTTCGTCCTCATACCTGAAGGTGATGTTGTTTGCACTTTAGAAACCAGTAGAAACACTGCCCCGTGTCCTGTTAGTGTACAGTGTCACCATATAAAATAGCTCGATGACACGGGAATTAAGAATGTAGTGAGTGATTTAAACACCAGCATACTGAATGCTGAGGTGCCGGAAGACTGGATACATAGTTACCTACGGCGTTTCCTAAACCTGGTACAGACCCCACACAGCAGCTATAGAATTATCACAATATAGAATGTTCACGATAAAGAACTGGACAAGATAGTAGCACGGATAATAATGAATCAACTCGAAAATGCACCGATCCTACCCGAAAACCTCGGAAGCTATTACCCCATGAAAGTAACATGGAGTAACGCTGGAACTTTTGCTTATGATGCGTACGAGGGGTTGCAAGGTAAACGAGAAACGGTTGCGGTAGCAATTGATCTAGAGGATGCTTATAACAGTGTGAACTTTAAAACATTAGTGAACTGTTTAATGGTGTTACGCCTCTTTTTGTGCACCGCAATGTGTTAATGATTTTGGACCACCGCGGTGCTCAACAAGAACGTCGCTAGGTTGAAATGACGTCAAATAAAATAATAACGTAGACGCGCGTGCAGAGTAACGACAGTTTACTTTTGGAAGTGTATCCAGCCGGAATGGCTGCGTTTTGTGTGTGTCCCTGCTGATGTTCTTATGTCCGCTGGTGTGTCTGCATACAAGGGAGGTGTTTACTTATATGTATGACAAAGATTCATTTACTGACCAGGGAAGTATCGTGTCGATAATGTACGCTTGAGTACCATATAATTATATCGCGGGCTTGTACCAGACAGACGGTACGATAGATGACGAAGGCGCCATTACTGCCTTAGTTTTAGGCGTGAACTTGGATGGCACATTGTAGTTGGCCTGTTTGAAAATTATAATCATGAATCATTATACTCATGTGGAGTTGCGTGTTGTGGAATATGAATAAATATAAAGAATCGTCAGCAAGAGCGAGCTACAGTTATTTGACGAGTTGCTATTGTCGTTTCCATTTGACACTTGAATCGTTGTTACCTTAGATGTTACTTGACCAATATTGTCATCACTTTCAAAAACCAATATGACAAAATGGAACGTCACAAATGGCTTGCAGTGTTAACCTTTTGCTAACAAGATGGATAACCGCTACCTTAACTGAGAGATGAGTGGCATTTCGCTTGGGAACATGGACATCAGACCCAATGCGAATATGCCCGGGACTGCCCCAGGGTTCTACGCTATCACAAGTGCTGTTTAATATCTATACAGCAAAGGTAGTTACCATTCAGCCAAATGGGTTGGGACGAACACTGACTTTTCCTGATAACATACTCATTTACAGAACTAATTCTGACCGACAGAAATGGTTAATTGCATTCATGGGACACTCTAGGAGGTGTTTAACTTGTGCGAGGAAACTGGCTCCAAAGTCAATCCCAACAAGGCCTGCGTGATGTGGTGCTCCTTAAACAACTCCATTGTGAAAACAGATCTTCCAGGTATTATTCTGAAAGGACAGAAAATGGAATGACAAGAACAGCTTAAATACATTGGATTTACATTCGATCGAGGGCTGTTGTATTAGTACCATGTTGACCACACCATACAGAAATTTAGGAGAGGTCTAGCAGACCTGAAAATAATGGCCGCAGCGCATCTAAAAAAAAGGTAAAGGATCCCGTTACACGCCCATTGAGGCATATTGGGAATCTGGTGTTAGGCCCATATTTTCTTGACCGTCGGCACATTAGGGGTGATGTGGTCAGCATCACGCCGGCCGCCTTAATCTTCCCAGAGTTCCTCTGGTACCCATTTGGGGCTGGGTCGACCCAGGAGCCGTTTGCGGCCTAAACAAATCCCACCTCATCTGGGGATCGAACCATAGACCACTGAGCTAGGAAGCCAGTGCACTAACCACTGTGCTACCGCGGCTCCCCGCAGCGCATCTAGAGCAGAGATTACTATTTCTTCTTTATCGTCAGCCTATCATATCAGTCATTGAGTGTGGCATGGGAATACTCACGCTGTCAGTAACACAATGTGAACGACTAGAACGCATTCAAAATAAAGGAATGTGTATAGTCTTGGGCTGTACCTGAGAGATTCCCATTGTGACAATGAGCTACGTGCTTGGAGGGTTGTCGATTAGATCTAGATATGCGATTGCCCAGGCAAAAGCCTATATGCAAGTAACTACAGACAAACGGCACCTCCTGCATAGGAACATAGCTGACATTAAGGGAGTAAGAATAAAGAGGGGTGTCATGGATGGCACAGGCAGAGACAACAATCGAGCAGTTGACCACAGTTGACAATATATTCAAAGGGGAAGAGTAGAGTAAGTCAGATGAGAACTAGATTAACTACCAGCAAGTCATCGTCAGCTTTGGCAGAGAGTATAGAACTTGGGGCAATGGGAAAGCAGAACTGGAAATTAATCAACTAATTCATGATCATGCCGGGGATAATAATGCCATTTGTCACGAAGTGGACTTATGGTTTTAGAGTTTGTCTGAGTATATAGACAAGACACTAGTATGAGAAAGTCTGAGAAGATAGATTAAGATGAAAATGACAGTGAATGTGGACGGATGAGACTATTAGCTTCGATGGTGAGAACCGAGATTGACTCTCCCTCGCCACTTCTGACGTATTTAATGGCTATAGACTCACCACCTCTGACTACCAATAAAGGAGATAAGGTTTCACTAAAAGTCCACAGACACAACTATATCGACAAACATATCCGTACAGTATAGTTATAGAGAAACTGATCCAGTGTACAGTTTATAGTTTATTATGCAACAAAATCAAATAACACAGTAAAATAAATAACGTACGAGGTCGCACTATTCTGAAAAATAAACAGAACAATTAAAATGACAGACAATATAACCCACCACATTCACCCTTTCGTTCAACCTGCATGGAAGAAAATTAATAATTAACAAAAAAATTACTTGGTGGGGTCTCTAACTTAAGAGCCACCGCTTTCCTCTGCCTATCCTAATATATTTATAACTATAGTCTACTGTCCTGCTGCAGACGTATACCTATATGTCTACACACAACTGAATGAACTATCTAATGTCCTACACTGCTAATCACAAGCACTGATCCTCTAACGGACTTCTTCAGTGCAACCTCAGAGGCTGTCCTCTTACTCTATAAATCCTGTCTCTCCTCTGTTTCTGCTCAGTGTCTCTCTGACACTACTGTCTTCTGCTGAGTGGCGTCTCCGTTATGCCCCTCCTCTCATTTAGTTTTACTGGAAAGGAATGGCAACCCTCTCTCCTTCCTTGACTACTGCTGATGATGACTTTTGAAATTATGACTAGGTACTTGACTTGGGAGGTATATACTCTCCGGGTTTAGAATGACAATATTATTATGGTCGTATAAAAACACACACAACAAACACCAGGCCACGCGCCTTTCCGGTGTTGTTATAACGAGCTGAGAGCTCCGGATTTCAAAGATGAACCCGTTCCCGTTGAAGCATGGGCTTCACTGCCTGAGAACGTCTCGTTTCTTTCACCTCTGACGACATCTCGAGCCCTGGGCTGCTGAGATGAGAACTTGCCGTTGGTAAATTGTAGGGCAGGTTACACCCTCCCTATGTGCCGTGAAACTGCTGTAAACAAAGAAACTACAACGACTGTACAACAGATTCAAAATAATCTCAACCCTAACACATAAACACCTTAACAAATACATCTCCCGTCTTTCCCCTCCTCAACTATGCACAGCGATAAACAATTCCTAACCCAGGATCACTAACTTACAATCACACCTCTCTCTTCCCCCGCTCCCCAACTATCTGTCTGTTATGTGAACTCCCAGACACAGGCTGACCTAAATCTCTTACGCCAGTCTAGCCTCAGGCGTAAAAAACATTTCATTCACTGAGCGAAACCCCCTGTACTAAATAATTCCTAGGCCCTACTGTTTACGACTAACTCGGGATGTTTATCACAATTACACAATATAAATATACCCCATCTAGGAAATATTAACTCCTGTCTCAGTAGTATTAATTACACCCCTGTCTTCTTGTCACGAGATGTTTGGATGTTATTAAAATAAAGACTTTCCTGGACACAAAGGTGTATCAGATGATACCAGGATAGTGCCAGATAAGAGACTGGTCTTATAAGAAATACCCCCTTCTCTGAAAAGAGCAAGGGTGTATCGACATCAATAGTGGGGTCAAGCTATGTAAACCTTCAAGTATGATGATAGTGTGGGGTACTGAAGGTCTATCTGCTACCTCTAGATCCCACATTGATTAATAAATATACTGTGTTTTACTGGCTAATTATCTAGGGGAAAATGGAATTAATTATATGTAATAAATCTCAATACAGAACATTAACTTAATAAGAATTATTAAGCAAGACTGACTGAAATTATTTACAATTTATTTGTCCTCTACCGATTTATTTTTTTCGGTCAGGAATTCTAAAAGAAATCAAATGGTATTTACAACATTAAATAAATAATATGGAATGTACTTTTCCATAAAGAATAATATGGTAATGTAACGAGATAATGTCAATTACTTTCTTTACTAATCTATAATCACTGTCCCTGGACTGTAGAATTCACTTTATTTAACCAATGTCCTTCATATATCATCATTAAATGCTTTTTTATTTTTATTATGTGTGGTTTTTATATCTGTAGTTTTTGACGGGATGTGCTGTACAGTGGAACTAGATTCCACTTATCTTATTAGATGATGATCTGCATCCATCAGGCCGGGTTTACAAAAACTGCAACTCCAGGCTGGGAATCGTGGTATGGCTCCAGATATATAAGGAGCTGTAGACACAAACAGACTTCCTCTCAGTGGATGTTTCGTACTTTGTAATAGTGAGACAGAACCATCAGGCAATAATACACAAGCTGAATACAGGCTTTCAATGGGAATTTTAAGTCTGCTTCGAGATCACATCGGCAAAAGACCCTGCAGTAGCAGTTTGCGCTCGATTCATGCAGCTCGGTATTTAAATTTTGTGGCGGACTCCCCTAAGTCCCAGTTCTATATATAGCGCCGTGTCCGCCCAATCGGAAGCATGGTCCAAATGTGTGTTTAAGAATCAAAACCTAAACGTTTTTCAGCTGGCCCGTATACTGGGACTAAGTTTAAATATTCTATATCTAACTTATTACTGGGCCGTTTTTAATTATTTAAAGTGATATTTGAACTGCTAATGTATCTCTATCTTTCTATATCTTGGTTGTTTAGTTATTACAAGGCATTTAAATCTATGCAGTCTTTAATTAGCTAAATCTGGAGTTACCCTGATGTAGAAATATCACTAAAACCAATTTTTCTCTTTAAATAAATTACTATTATGAGGCCATCTTTGTACCTACTTATTAAGTAATATCCCAGATGTTATAATAGTTATGTATTTCCCTGTATATCGTTATTCTTTAAGAAATAAAATAACTCCTTCCTATCAAATACACAGAATAGGCCCTTTCTGCCAACCATAAAAAGGTTTCTTTATACATACTGGAAAAGGAGCGTCCTGATTGGCTATTCTATCGGTCTATTTATCCTATAGTGAGCGCGGTAAATATGACCGTGTTGTTAGACAGATTCAAAATACGACACTTCTGACTACACACAATTAATACCCAATTAATTAAAAATACACAAATACGCTCGCGTATATACACTGCAATGTATCATAAATCAAAGATGCGGGTTTTCTACAGACCTTCTATTACCTGTTACCGCGCACCAGTTATCTTAGCATTATTTCCCTCACTCAGTTAATAACTCAAAAGCCTTTACACACATCATAGATACTGCTGCTTATTCACAGAAACTTTATATGCACAACTTACATTTGTATTATTTCTATAAGATAGCAATTGATGGCACTTCAAGCTAAATTAACTTTAATTAACTCTCAAAAGAAAACTTTAACATGCTACGATCTTACAGAACTATCTACTCGCTAGATTAAGATGTACACATACCCAATTACCGAATATCGCTAGCTTGAGCAAGCGATAATGACGTTGATTCACGGCTGATATTTCTGGAGACAAAGAGAGCGCTAATCGACTAAACTCTGTTATTTATTACAAAAAAAAATGACCCAAGAACCCACGCTCTGAGTCATCGCGTGGCTTCGCTTAGGGGCCGCTCTTAAACCAATAATCTTGCCGCAAATTAATATTCTCTGACCTCCGCCAATGATATCGCAACAAACTCATGACTAATATTTATTCTGCTCGCGCGCATCTTATTGCGTCATGTTAGATAATTTATCTGAGTTCTCGCGTTACCAAAATTAACTTTGATTGGTTAAAGCGTTGATTCGACGTACCCGGGTCGTGCTTTTCACACCCACTCCCGTCTAAACCCGGGTAGGTGTTTCTAATGTCGGAAAATTTTTACCCAGCCTAATAATACTCAAGCGCCTAATACAATAAAATGACCGCAATTATTTTACAAAGAGAAGAAGACTACGTGAACGCAATTACTTACAGAGAGAAGAGGACTGGGGGAAAATTGAAATTTAAAACCCACCGTAACTCCTCCTAAATAGACGCAACCAATACATGGAGAAAGGGAATGGGGCCCGTTGAAAATAAAATCACAGTAACTTCTCACACCATTGTGTATACAGATGGGTCTGTGATCCGTGGTGAGAAATCAGGTTGGGGCTTCTCTGCTAGGGTAAAGAGCAGAATCGCCTCCGAACACAGCGGGGCTTACAAGATAAGATCTTCTAGCATGAGAGTGGATGTAGAGGCAGCTACTGCAGCCTTAAGGTGGCTAACTGAAACTTCATTAACAAAGGCAGTAATTGTGTCATCAAGGTTAAGACTGTTAGAATTTGGCATCAAACGTAAGGCCAGCAGAGATGGACGGGTGCACAACCTCGGGCTACAGGAACAGTTAGCATTCTTCGACATATACTGAGGGAAATTGAGCACCTATGGGTTTGCCCAGAGTCCAATGATGTCGATTCAGTTAAACAATAACAATGTGTACAATAGCGAATACCATGCTGTAGTAGTTAAGATTATTGAGAAAAATAAACAGATAAATGTATACTTACGGCTCCACGCGTCTCTGTGCTCTAGAATAATTTTCCATCGTCCTTCCGATCGAAAGTAATCAGCTTTAGTGGCTAAAAAGAAACTCTGAGTCAGTGAATTTAGGGAACCAGACGATGTTTCTCTGTTAACGGAATATTTTTCCGGGGCACTGTGCGGTCGTCGGCTGCCTTCGGATTTTAAATTTACGAGAACATCAGAAGATGAAGATGCTTGGCAAGTTTCTGTGCTGCTGGGTCGTGCAGGTCGGGGGCAAATATTAAAAACAGGTGACATTCTCTCTGCTTCTTCTGGTGTGTTGGGTTTGGATGAATGAGGGGATTGCAGACCAGAGCCATTCACGTCTGATGAAACCGGTGTGGCCCACACTGGGCATTCTTTGACAGAAGTAGCAAAATCTGATGTCGTATCTATGCTGCCGCTATAGTAAGGAGAAAAGGCTAGTCCATGTAGCGACGTGTCAAGGCTGTGTTTCTTCATGAAATTGGACCGAGGCGTTTTTTTCAGCACGTGAGAACTAGCCACGCTAGAAAGTCCGTGCGTTTCACAAGATAAGGTATCACTTGTATGAGCATGATCTTTTAGCTTTTCCCCGGTAGATTTACGCCTCCTTGGACTAGGCAGACATGAACTAGAAATGTTTTTATTTGAATTGACTGAACTGTCTTCGTTGTAGGGTAGATCTTGTTCTGACTGCTCATCACTAGACGTTTGACGACTTTGAAAGCGTAACTCAGTCTGACCAGTCTTCCCCTTATTTGAGCTGCTTCCTTTTGAATGTCTTTTGAACCGAGGATCATGCTCCTTGCCTTTAGATATAAAAAGTCTTCTTTTTGTAGCAGCGTCAGAAGAATCAGATTTGTTTTTTTCAAGTGTATAAGGGGAACAAGGAGCACTTAAAGAATCCACATGAATATCCCTGAAAATATATACATTTTAAAATGCACTTAATCCCTATTCTTCAACACCGTTGAGCATAGGCCATAAACAAGTTTGCGCAAAATGTTCCTAATTTTTTCATATACTTTTTTTCTTGTAAGTATGCCTCCTCTTCCTTTCTTTATGTGTTTTGTTCGAGTTTATTTGTTTGTTTATTTCCTTTACGTTTCTAGAGTGGTCGTTTATGATATACTGGGCGAGGCCCCCAATGGTCGCCTCGCTACAGTATGATGAGGATGGCCTATGGAATGTTGTCAAGAAGGTCTCCAGAAATTGGCTCGTTAAGAAAGAAAGAGACCTACCCGAGATAAGGACAAGAAGGCAAATACTCTCCAATAGATTTTGTTTTCTAATAACTTATGAGGAGCTTCCTGTTTCCCTACGACACTAACTTCTGTCCTCAGATCTCGATAAAGAAAAAGCTCCCAACCTCCTTTATATGAAGGATTTTACCTATTTGTAAATACAAGCCTAACATAGATATATACACGATAGGGTTAGTAGAGTCCTGAAACAATAAACAGCGATGCGCCAAATGGGAGGCTTTGATAATAGTGAAATGATGATGTTATATATTAAGTGTTACCACATTGATGTCAAATCTACACGGTCTATGAGTCTTTCAAATTTCCTCCAGTGTATGAGTATGCGATAGTTTGTTTGGACTGTGTGGTGGGTTGTGTATGTTTGTTGGTGTGGATTATCTTGGGGGGGGGAAGAGTGGGGGTGGTTGGGGGTGGGGGGGGGGTTGGGGGGGGGTAGTGGGTTTGGTATTGGGGGGTGGGTGGGGGTGTGGGGTGTGGGGGGGTTTTATGGGGGGGGGGGGGGGGGGTAATGGGGGGTGTGGGTGGGGGGGGTTGTAGGGGGGGGTTGGGGGGGGGGGGGGTGGGTTGTTTTGGGGGGGGGGGGGGGGGTGTGGGGGGGTTTGGGGGGGGGTTGGGTTTGTGGTGGCGGGGGGGGGGGGGGGGGTGGGGTGGGGTTGTGAAAAACATGAGGTTGGGGTTTGAGTGTGTGGGTTTAAGGGGGGGGAAAAGCCCGGGTTTTTGGTGTTGTGTGGTTTCATTGGGGGTGTGGTGGGGTGGTTGGGTGGGGTGTGTGGGATTGGTTTGTTGGTTAATGGGGGTGGGGGTTTAGGGGGGGGGTGGGGGGGGTTGGGGGGGGGGTTGGGTTTGAGTGGGGGGGGGAGTTTGGTTGGGGGTTGGGGGGGGGGGGGGGGTGGGGGGGGGGTTATTGGGGGAGTGGGGGGGTAGTAGATGGGGGGGGGGGGGGGTGGGGTTTTAGTTGTGGGGTTGGGGTTGGGGGGGTTTTGGGGGGGGGATTGTATGGGGTGGGGGGAAGGGGGTTGTGGGGTGTATTGGGGTGGTAAATTTTAGGGGGGGGGGGTGGGGGATTTTGTGGTTTAGGGGGTTGGTTTTTGGTTAGGGGGTTTTGGTTTTTAGGGTGAGTTGGGGGTAAACAAGGGGGGGGGGGACTTTGGGGTGGTTAATTAGGATAGGGGGGGTAGGGGGGAGTGGGGTTTTTGGAGGGACATGGGGTGTCGGGAAAAGGACATGGGGTGGGGGGGTTAGGTTTGAGGGGTTTGGTTTTTTGTATGGGGGGGGGGGGAGGGGGGTGTGGGGGGGAGATTTTGGGAGGTTATTTTATTTTTAGTGGGGGGGGTAAGATTTTGTTGGGGTGGGGGTAATTTTAAATGTGGTGTTGGGGGTGTTGGTATGGAAGGGGGGGGGTTGGAAAATTTGGGGGGAGTGGTTAGTTGGTTGGGGGGGTTTTTTTGGGGTTGGGGTGTGGGGTAAAGTGTGTAGGAGAGCAGTTTGGGAAGTTTGGTGGGGGAAATGGGATGGTTGGGGGGGGGGTATTGAGGAGGGGGTTTGGTGGATGGGGGGGTTTTATTTTATGGTTAAGGGGGTGGGGGGGTGGGGTTTGGTGGTGGGAATTTGGATTTATTTTTGGGGGAGTTTCAACTGGGGGTTGGTTGTGGGGGGTGGGGTTAGAGTTGGATTCTTATATGGGTTGGTTTTTTTTTTGGTGTACTCATGATGGGGGTTTAGGTGGGGGGGGGGTTGGTGTGGTGGGGTGGGGTGGTGTTATAATTTGGGGTTTGGGGGTTGGTTTTTTGATTGGGGGGGTTGGGTAGGGGGTGGGTGATGGGGTGTTTTTGTTGTTGGGCATTTGGGTGTGGGGGTTTCAACTTTGGGTGAAAGTGTTATTTTTTGGTGTTTTTAATGTTGGGGGGTTGATGGAGGGGGGGGGTGAAAGCTCCAGGGGGGGGTGTTTTGGGGGTTGGCAGTTTTTTGGTGGGGGGTTGGGGGGGTGGTTTTGGTGTGTTTTTGGGGGTGGATTGTGGGGGGGGTTTTAGGAGGTGTTGGGGGGTTCTATTTTTGTTGGTGGGTTTTGTTATGTTGGTTTTTATTTTTGGGGGTTGTTATATGGGGGTGTTATGGGGGGTTTGTTTTTTTATGATTAGTGGAAATTGTGGGGGGGGGGGGTATATTTATTTGGTGTATTTTAATATTTGTTTTGGGTTTTAGGGGGTGTTTAGGGTTGTAGTTATGGGGGGTCAGGTGGTTTTGTGTTTTATATGGGGTTTTTAGGTTTTTGGGTTTATTGTATATAGTTTATACCTGGGGGATTTATTTTTTTCTGTGTGTGGGGGTGTGAATTGGGGGGGGGTTTTTTGTTTTTTTTTTAGGGTGGTGGAATTACTGGTTTGGGTTTTTTACAATTAATGGGGATTTTTTTATTAGGTTAGGGTATTTTTCGGTGTTGAATTTGGGTAAGTTAAAAATTTACATTTAGGACTTGGGGGTTTTTGTTGGGATTTGGGGTGGTTAAGGGTTGGGGTTGGGGGGGGGGGTTGGGGGGAGTTAGGGGGGGGGTGTTGTGGGGTTCGTATTTTTTTTGGTTTATGTGAATAGGGTGTGTGGGGGTTGTTTAAGGGTGGGGGGGGTGGGGGGGGGATTGGTGTGGTTATTGGATGGGGTTGGGTTATTGTATGTTGTTTTTGGGGTTATATGGGGGGTTTTTTATTTTGTTGTTTGGGTTAGATTGGGTTTGGTGGGTTGGGGTGGGTTGGGGTTTAGGTTTTTGTTTAAGGTGGTTTTTGTGTTTTCTAGTGTTATGGTTGGGGGGGTGTTTAGTGAAGGTTATAATGTAGTTTATGGTTTTGTGGGGGGGGGGTTAATGAGTTAGGTTTGGGGTTTGTTTTTTTTGGGGGGTGGAAATTTTGTTGTTTGGGGATTTTGGGGGTTTGTTGTTGGGTTAGTGGTTTTATGTGGTTTGGGGTTGGGGGGGGGTGGGATTACATGTGAGGGGTGGGATGGGGGTTTTGATGGTGGGGTTTGTGGTTGTTTTTGGGGGTGGGATGTTGTGTTGTGGGGGTTGGGGGGGGAAGGATGTGTGGGTGTGGGGGGGGTTTGGTTTTTAGGTTTTGGGGGTGGGGTTGGGGGGGTTTGGGGGTTAGTGGTTTTGGGGGGGGGGTGGGGGGGGTTTTGGGTATGGGGATGGGATTGGGGGGGTTTTAAGTGGGGGGGTTAAAATGGTGGGGGGGGGTGGTTTTTGGGGTTGGTTAAAGAGGATGGGGGGGTTTTGGGGGGGGTGGTTATTTTTAAGGGGTTGAAATTGTGGGTGGGGGGTTAATATGTGTTGGGTGGTTGGGTGGGGGGGTTATGGGGGGGGGGGGGGGGGGGGGGGGGGGTTGGGGGGGTTGGGGGGTATATTGTTTTACCGTGTTGGTTTATTTTTGTTTTGTTTGGGGGGTGGGGGGGGGGGGGGGGTTGGGGGGGGGGTTTTTTGGGGTGTGTTATGTTTGTGTTTTAGGGGGGTTTTTTTTTGTTTAGTTTTGGGGGGGGTTTTAGGGGGGGGGGGTTATTGGGGTTTTTTGGGTTTGATTTTGGGGGGGGGGGGGTTGGGTGGGGGGGGGGGGGGGGTTTTTGGGGTTTGGGGGTGGGTTTTTTGTTTTTTAGGGTTGTTTTGGGGGTGGTTTTGGGTTTTTAAGTTTGGGTGGATTTTGGTGTGGTTTTTTGGGTGGGTGTGGGTGGTTTTGGGGGGGGTGGAATTTGGGGGGGGGGGGTTTGTTGGTGGGTTTTTTTTTGTTTTTGTGATTTTTTGGGACTATTTTTTTGGTGGGGTGTTTGTTGGTGGGGGTTTATTGGGTTTTTGGCGTGTTGGTGGGGTTTAATTTTATAAGTAATTTTATTTTTTTTTTAAATAGGCTGCCCCATTAAATTGCTGGAAATGATAGTCATTCCATGAAGACATGAAGGGAACAGTCCAATATGCTGGAAGCACGTCACAGCCCTTTGACATACGCAGTGGCGTTAAACAAGGCAGCGCCCTGGCTCCAACCCTCTTCGAGATCTTCTTTTCCTTGCTCTTGAAACATGCATTTAGAGATGCAAATGAAGGAAAATGCCTTCACACTAGGTCAAATGGCCGTCTATTTAATTGTTCAAGGCTGAAGGTAAAAACAAAAATCACAAGAGTTACTAAGAGACTTGTTATTCGCTGATGACGCTGCAATCGTCACTTAAAGTCAACAGGAGCTTCAGAGCGTGAAGAATTGCTGCACCCAAGCATGCAAGGACTTTGGCCTCACAATAACTGTAAAGAAAACAAATGTGCTTGGTCAGGATGTAGATGTTGCACCAGTTATCACTATCGATAACTATGAATTGGCAGTGGTGCACCACTTCACATACTTGGGGTCTACCATCACCGACAAACTCTCTCTGAACACAGAAATTGACAACCACATGGCAAAACTGCAGCCACCATTGCCTGCCCCACAACGCGTGTTTGGGGAAACTTCATATTACAACTAAACAAAATGTTACAAAGCTGCGGTATATAACGCCTGCGTCACCAGCACACTTCTATATAGCGGCGAGACATGGACAACCTATGCCTTAAGAAAGAAGGCTCAATACCTTCCATTTACGGTGTTTACGCCACATCCTCGGTATTTCATGGACGGGCAAAGTGACAAGTGCCGAGGTATAGTCATGTGCTGGTCTTCAAAGCATGTATGCACTGCTTAGACAGCGCAGACAACGCTGGCTTGGCCATGTCCGCCGATGGAAGATGGTCGTATCCCGAAAGATATCTTCTACGGACAACTGGCAGATGGCAAAAGAAAAGTTGGGCGACTGCAACTGAGGTTAAAAAATGTGTACAAGAGAGACAGGAGGGCACTGGACATAAGTCCAGCAACGTGTGAGCATGAAGCTGCCGATCGCACCAAGTCCCCTCAGATTGGACGAAAAGAAGCTCTCACGGGAAGTAGAATAGAGGAGAAAACGTAGAAAAGAACACTAGGAAGATAAGCAGCTGAGGGCTGTCACCTCAGGGGCGCATTCCCATATTCAGTTATGACTGAAGGGGCTATTATTATTATATATTATACCAGCAGCGGCCATCAAAACAGATATTGATACCTCTACAGAGATATTATACAAACTACTTGGGAGAGAGAAGAAATGCCAGCAGAATGGAAGGAAGCTTATCTGGCCAAGTTGCCTAAGAAAGAAAATTTACAAAAGTGCTCAAATTATAGAAGAGTAATGTTAATAACTTTGCCAGGAAAAGTATTAAAAAGAGATTTTAAATGTCCATAGAAAAGTAGCTGAGAGATGAACAAGCAGGTTTTCGACAAATCAGATCCTGTACAGAGTTTCAGGCGAACTTCTGTCTTGACCGACTGTGTGTGGTGCACCTTTTGGGGACCTCCCAGTATTGATAAACCGGACAGATTGCTGTGTCCGTTTCGGATTCTGCTCATTGTCTCTGGCTTTTTTCCTCAGACCTTCAGGTCCTGCGTGTTCCTGTAACGTACTGTTTATGCGTGATGTGAAAGCTGGCGGAGTGAACGTGTCGTTTATCACCTGGACTGTGTAATGTTGCGGTGTTGATGTAGGTCACCAGAAATGTAACGGCCAGAAATGTAACGGCCACAAGCGTGAGGCACTGCCAGGGGTACTATGATCACTCACACAAAACAGCGTACGTGTTGTAGATGTGTGGTACTGGTATTATGATGTGCTGAGTGTGGGTGTAGACGAGAACGCGAATGCTTGAAGCTCTTAGTTAAGTCAATAATGCACCCATACACTCACAAGCAGTAGTCAATGATGGATTGAAGACTGCTGGAACGTTTCAAACATTTATTTACGAAACTGACAGTAGCATCAACAGGACAGTCAAATCGACAAGATCAAGGACTTCACATAGATAATAAATGACTGTTAAATGTCTGGTAATCAAAGGCTTGCATCATACATCAACTAGGACCTACCCAAACATCAGCTGTCCTAATGTTACAGTTTACAATGTAGCTTCCGTACCATTGCCTCAGCGCGTCAGGTACTTAATTAGCTCTGTCGTCCAACAAACGAGCTCCTAAATTGCGTAGCAATAATACATAAGGCTGTTATTCAACTGGCATAGCCCGCCAGGTATATTTCCTCTTGCTGAAAAATATAGGCCGTAATACAGGACCTCAATATGTAGACAGCTGTGTATCCTTTGTTAGCAGGCACGATCAAACCATGCTAAACATATATATACCGCCAACCTGCGGCGTCCACAATAATTTATCATCATCATTAGGCTTCTGTTCAATTGAAAACACATAGTCTCATTTGGCTAGAACAAGAAGCAAAGAAGGAATTCTGTCTCTCAAGATCTGTGAGCTTCACTCGCAGATAGGTAACTTCAAATGTTCTGCAACCAAAGGCATATTAATAAGAATGTCATTTACCTTTTACAGAATCTTCCGGATACACACTAAATAAATGTCGTCACTCTTGACGAACAAAGAATCACTGGGGAAAACATTGACATTTCAGTCAAATCGAAAACTTTCCAATCCCCACGATGATATAGAGAAAATCACAACGGACATCATGTCCGACAGCCCAAGAAACACTCTCCCTGACGGAAGTTTCCTCAGTTCGCGCCCAGAACTTGCGCATGCCCAGACAGCATAAAACTGAGCATCGTTAAGACAGATCAACGACAATAATTGAAAGAAAGAGAAGATAACCCTTAAACAACCTGTCATAGAAGTTAATACCCAATTATCCAACTTTGACCAACAAAGTTTTACAACAAAAGTAGTAAATAGTTTTACCTATTATGACTCCGTCAAAAACGACAGCAACAGACTACCGCACCCCCCGTATAAAAAAGACCCATTTTTTTTAAGTCATATCAATATACAAATTACAATGTTATACCATTAATATATGTAATGGATGGACATGGCCAAATTTGTTAAATTTCTTACACATTATCTAACAATAGAAGTATATTATATACAAATAAGTGCTGCGATCTCTCGAACAAATGTAAGGTATGGCATCATCATGGTTCTCACAAGCGCTCCGTACTTGGTACTAGTTTGCACTGAGAACAATATAAATGACACAATTAGTAACATGCTATAATGCACTATAGTCATTACAAAATTATTTAAGTATTATATGTGGCCATTTTAACATTTTTCCTTTTTTTTTTTTTTTTTTTTTTTGACCTTTATTTTATGTTAACCGTTACGGTTACCTTCCACATTACATCAAAGATAGTAATAGAGAAAGAAAACAATCAATTTACTAATCTAAGGTGAAACAAATGTGTTAATGTATATTATGAACAGACATGAGTCTGGAAATGTATCATGAAATCTAGGACACAAGACTTAAGTGGAATCATGTGGGCATCTAGACAGTCAGTATGTCCGCCATCACATTATCCGAACCACGGATAGCCCGCACCATGAAATGAAAAGGTTGAAGAGCAATAGCATATCGAGTAGATCTCGAGCTCTTCAAATCCTTGTTCTGCATAGCTGTAAGAGCTTTTTGGTCGGTTTCCATAATGAAATGCGCGCCTTGAAGGAATCTTTGTAGCTTAAAAATGGCCCAGACCATAGCTAACAATTCACGGTCTAAAACCGAATAGTTCCTTTCTGCCGCATTCAATTTCCTAGAGATATACATCACAGGATGCAGAGTTCCTGAATACTCCTGCATAAGAGTCGCCCCGATCCCAGTGGAAGAGGCATCACTACGAAGGACAAAAGTCTTATCAATCGATGGTAGTCGTAAGATAGGAGGAGATGAGAACAAATTCTTAATCTGATCCAATGAAGATTGGCATTCTTGAGGCAAGCTCACCATGTTAGGAGAACCGTTTTTCAATAAAGTTGAAAGAGGTGCCATAATGGAGGACAGATTCTTAATGAATCTTCCGTAGAATTGTATTAATCCCAAGAGACTACGCACTTGCTTTTTTGTTTTAGGAACGGAGATATTTAATATCTTAGAAATGTTTTGGTCCTCTGTCTTCAATAGACCATGACCAACACGATGACCTAGGAAAGAAATTTCACTAAACCCAACAAGGGCTTTAGAGGGTTTTGCAGTCAAATTATGCTCGCGTAGAGTAGACAGTAACTCATTTAAACCCGAATAGTGTTCTTCCCAAGTATCGCTGAAAAGACAGATGTCGTCTAAGTATGCAATGACATCTGTAAGATATGAGAGAATTCGACGCATCATGCGTACGAAAGTAGCTGGGGCGTTCATCAGCCCGAAAGGCATAAAATTCCATTGATACAAACCCCTAGGTGTTGAGAAAGCAGTGAAAGGTTTGGCGCGTTCAGTTAACGGAACTTGCCAATAGCCTTTCGACAAGTCAAGTTTAGTAAAGAATCGCGATTTAGAAAGTCTAGTAAGTAGATCTTCCAATAAAGGCATAGGTTCAGCATCGAACTTCGTAACTTGGTTCAATTTCCGATAATCGACGCAAAGACGTATGTTATTGTCTTTCTTTCGAACAATAACCATGGACGAAGAGTATGCTGAAGTGGACGGTTCAATTATTTTCAATTGTATCATTTCATCCAATTCTTTCTCGACTTGCGCTTGGAAATGAATAGGGATAGGATATGGTCTTACTCTGATCGGATTATGATCAGTAAGTATAATGTCATGTTTAATAATATGTGTGTGTCCAGGAATGTCGGTAAGGACATCCTGAAATGATTGTAGCAAAGAAGATACTTGACGCTGTTCCTCAAAAGACAAATTAGAAGAAACCGAAACGTTTCTCCATGATTCCGTAGAATTGAGTGGAATCATAGGAAGAGGTAGATTAACATCTGAAAACGTAGTTTCCTCCTCCTGTATAACCGACAAGGATGAGATATGACCATGTTGGACTGGAGAATCGTCCGTCGCCTGGAAAATAGGCTGCAAATAGTCTGGTCGTTCAATAAATTCCGTAAGAGGCGTCTCTTCTTATTAGCGAATTGCCTCGCCTTTTCTTTGGCAAATTCGGAGGATGAAGTCGCTAACTTGCATGCTTCGATAAACTTATGCCTGAGAGCAATGACATACTCATATGAAGATTGAGTGTCATTGTCAATATTATCGGCAGTTATCAAATCGTGTAGCAAGGACATAGGACCGCGCGGTTGCGTGCCAAAAACTAGTTGAAAGGGAGAAAACCCTGTATGCTCGTTGGGGACCTCTCTATAGGCAAAGAGAGCCTCGTGCTGATAACGCGAATGTCGTGGGTTTGATCTCCATACTGGCCACCATAAATGTAACGTACTGTTTATGCGTGATGTGAAAGCTGGCAGAGTGAACGTGTCGTTTATCACCTGGACTGTGTAATGTTGCGGTGTTGATGTAGGTCATCAGAAATGTAACGGCCAGAAATGTAACGGCCACCAGCGTGAGGCACTGCCAGGGGTACTATGATCACTCACACAAAACAGCGTACATGTTGTAGATGTGTGGTACTGGTATTATGATGTGCTGAGTGTGGGTGTAGATGAGAACGCGAATGCTTGAAGCTCTTAGTTAAGTCAATAATGCACCCATACACTCACATGCAGTAGTCAATGATGGATTGAAGACTGCTGGCACGTTTCAAACATTTATTTACGAAACTGACAGTAGCATCAACAGGACAGTCAAATCGACAAGATCAAGGACTTCACATAGATAATAAATGACTGTTAAATGTCTGGTAATCAAAGGCTTGCATCATACATCAACTAGGATATACCCAAACATCAGCTGTCCTAATGTTACAGTTTACAGTGTAGCTTCCGTACCATTGACTCAGCGCGTCAGGTACTTAATTAGCTCTGTCGTCCAACAAACGAGCTTCTAAATTGCGTAGCAATAATACATAAGGCTGTTATTCAACTGGCATAGCCCGCCAGGTATATTTCCTCTTGCTGAAAAATATTGGCCGTAATACAGGGCTTCAATATTTTTTTTTTGGGTACGCCCGCTAATACTCGAGGCGAAATCTCAGGTTATTATTTATGTCTAACCTGACATTGATTTTACGTGAGTATCCCTTTTTTTCTTGTTCAGAGACAGGTGTCCCTCGCCATTCAGGCAAATACTCTCCGATTTCGGAGGTACCCGTTACAGCTGGGTCGGCCTCAATATGTAGACAGCTGTGTATCCTTTGTTAGCATGCACGATCAAACCATGCTAAACATATGTATACCGTCAACCTGCGGCGTCCACAATAATTTATCATCATCATTAGGCTTCTGTTCAATTGAAAACACATAGTCTCATTTGGCTAGAACAAGAAGCAAAGAAGGAATTCTGTCTCTCAAGATCTGTGAGCTTCACTCGCAGATAGGTAACTTCAAATGTTCTGCAACCAAAGGCATATTAATAAGAATGTCATTTACCTTTTACAGAATCTTCCGGATACACACTAAATAAATGTCGTCACTCTTGACGAACAAACATTGGGGAAAACATTGAATATTTCAGTCATATCGAAAACCTTCCAATCCCCACGATGATATAGAGAAAATCACAACGGACATCATGTCCGACAGCCCAAGAAACACTCTCCCTGACGGAAGTTTCCTCAGTTCGCGCCCAGAACTTGCGCATGCCCAGACAGCATAAAACTGAGCATCGTTAAGACAGATCAACGACAATAATTGAAAGAAAGAGACGATAACCCTTAAACAACCTGTCATAGAAGTTAATACCCAATTATCCAACTTTGACCAACAAAGTTTTACAACAAAAGTATTAAATAGATTTACCTATTATGACTCCGTCAAAAACGACAGCAACAGTTCCTCTATAAATACCTTCGGGCAGATGAGGAAGGGACATTCATCGACACCTTCGGGTATTTGAGGCTCTGTCCATTTTGGCTGGAATAAAGTCTGGAGGGCTTGGTGGTTTTATAGCAATTGAGAGTACACATAAGGGCAAGTTCGGGCACAATGGGCTAATCACCTGTTTGCCAGACACTTTGATTACATGTTTTGCACAGGAGCCTTGTGCTCTTTGGGTCCCCTCTACACCTCGTTTTACGGGGTAGAAGAGGTTCCGATTATGAGATGAGATGAGATCCTGTACAGAACAGATAGCCGAGCCACATTGAGATTAATAGGTGAAGAAAGTCTGGAATGGAATTCATCTCCATACATTGTATTTGGGGACTATGAAAAGGCATTTGACAGTGTAGACAGAGAATCACTTTGCAAATTGATGAGGAATTATCGACTTCCCGTGGAGATCGTTAACTTAATAAAGAAGACTTTTGAAGCCATGACATGCATAGTTCTTCATCAAGTACAACTTACAGAACGGTTTGGGATAAGAATAGGAGTTCGACAGAGATGCCTCTTGTCTCCATTTCTTTTCTTACAGTAGCAATAGAATGAGTAATGAAAACATCGACATCACAACAGAAATGGAATCCAGTGGAATCTGACTAAATAGCTTGATCATTTAGATTTTGCAGATGACTTGGCTCTTCTGTACCATAACCATAATTAGATGCAAGACAAAATGAAAATACTCGATGAGAGGCCACAACAAGTGGGTCTGAAAATACACAGGGAAAAGATAATGAGAATAAATGCAAGAAATGATAACAAGGTTGAACTTCAAGAAACATCCCTAAAAGATGGAGAATGGTTTTTTTAATATTCATATCTTGACAGCAATAGACATATAATTTATTGATTTACGTATTGCAAAACTATTACAGTGTTTTAACTATTTACACTATTAAATTAAACAAAGAAAGTCTAATTTTTCTTAGATCCGTATTAAGTAATTTTAAAACAAAAGTCTTCCTCTAAATTCTCACAGTATTTTGTATCATAAGTAGGATTAAACAACCAGCAACGTAATGTCTTTGGAAAATGGCGTTATGGATTTAGCACAGTGTTATTCTGGGGTTTTATATAAACATTTATAACACATAAGGAAGGGAAACCCGAGGCCTGTAAACAGTCGCACTAATGACCCGTCATCGAAGCATCATTTTTTTAGTGATGCCTAGATGGCAGGGAGGATAGTGTGATTCGCTTGCATAGCCAGGCGGGGTGTCACACGGAATGTCCTGGGTTCGAGTCCTCGGTAAGCCACTCATGTCTGTGGTTTTTCTGTTGTCTAGTTTTCTACTTGTTTATTTCTTACGAGTGCCTGAAAACATACCTTTATGTTTGTCTAATATTTATTTACTATTCTGGGGTTTGGATGCTTTCTACTATTCAATTGTGGCAGTTTAATTAATTGGTTGTGACTTTGTCTTAACGCTGTGAATTTTGTCACCTCAGCTTCTGCTCCTACACTTGGCAGAGTCAACTGGACACACACGCACGCACGCACGTGTACACACACACACAGACCCATACACACACATATATCTTTATTCTTGTCCCTGTATCTTTGACGTTGGTATTGGCAGAAATTCTCCGAGCCTTTGATTCAGAGTGACGCCATGGAGAAAATTACCCCGGGTATTACGTTTTTCCTCTGCTTCCGTCCAGCTGCAAAAAACCACACTTGAACACCTTCAAGCGAGAGTTTAGTATAAAATGAGTCTCCTACTATTTCTTATTGCCTTTTAACTATTGATTGGGCATCTCTTGGGGCATCTATACTTAAAACCTTATCACCTGTCAAGTCTATATTGTGCTTTCTATAGTAACTTTTTAATTCAAGCCTTTATTGTTCATACTTTTTACAGTGGATCAGGTAGTGGTCTATGTCATTCTCTTCCTGACATTCTTGGCAGTGTGGTTCTTCTATCATAAAGTATGCTGCTCCGAGACGGAGACGCCACAGTTTTTTGTTTGATGGTATCTTTAATTCTTCTCTGACCTGGCACGTCCTCGTTGGTTCTTTCAGCAGTTTGAACACGTGTCTGCCTTTTCTACTGTTCTTCCATGTTGTCTTCCATTCCTCGTTTATAGTTATCTTCACTTGGCTCTTGATCTCTGACCGTCCCAGTCCTGCTCTTATATTATTTTTACTTGTTCTTCCATTCTTGGCGTTCTGATCTGCCAACTCGTTACTAGCCTCACACTACATCTTCTGTTCCCTAGTGATGTATTAATTGCTAGAATTTCTTCCTTTATGTCTGGCCGGCTACATTTACCTGGGTGTTCTAGTGTTTGTAGGGATGATAGTGAGTCTGTAAATATTGTAACAGCTTCTGGTGGGTTATCTTTGATTATTTATAAACTTTTAAGAATTGCTACCATCTCTGCGGTAAAAATCGAAGTCCCTTCAGTTACACTGTAGCTATTTTTTATTCCCCACTGTGGTATTACGACTCCGGCACCTAGTTGCCCACTATCACCCTTGGATCCATCAGTGTAGACGGCCAGACTTTGTTTAGTTAGTTGATCTTTGAACTTTCTACTTATCATTTTGGCTTCCTTATCTTCTATGTTTTGTTTGATCTTTTCAGTAAGCGAGTAGTCTATGATTGGTGTTTTTAGTTCCCAGGGTGGTATTTTGCTTCTATATTTATTACTATTTTTAATTGTGTTTGAAAGTTCTTTGAGCTGCGTTAAATCGTCTATGGTTCTCCACCCTGTTGGATATCTATCTTTGTTTAAGGGGACGTCCCATACACTTGTTTGGTTTTTGACAAATGCTTTATGTGCTGGGTGGGTCACTTCTTGTGCTACTTTACTCCAATAATCTAGTCTCAGTTCTTTCCGTCTTAGACCAAGCAGTGTGTAGTGAAGTGAATCTGTATGACAACACGCTCAAAAACTAGTTAACGTATTTTTTAAATCTATAAATAACTACAATATTTGAATATTGTCTGAGGGACTAGTCAAATTTACCGCCAACAATTTATCTAGCGGATTTGAATTTTTCTAAGAAACAAGTCAAAAGGTTACCGCTCACCCTAAAAATTATCTAAGCGCATAGTACAAATTTAACAACCAATCAAATCGTTCCTCTTTCTTGTAGTGTTAGGAAAATTTTGGTTGACAAGGAAATATGCCTATTTTGGGTTTTTGACCGAAAGAAGATATTTTATTTCTTAAAAACTAAAGAGAATTAAACAGTGGGAAATGTCTTAAATTATAGCGCTGATATTGCTTAACACATAAACATAAGAATCCTTCATAATAAAGTTATATTAACGTAGAAAAATTTAATTTAGTATTATTTTCACATCAGGGTAATACCAACTTTGATTACTTAAAAATTACCCAGAGTGAAATGCAAATGAATAACTAAGAGAAAATTATATAGAACGATAGAGATTAATTGGCCGTTCAATTATCACTTTTGATAATTGAAATCGGTCCACAAATAACTTTAAAATAAAATATTCAGATTTGGTCAGATTAGATAAACACGCTTAGAAACCATAAGATTTTCAAGTCTCAAAAAGTTAACTTTTGGTTTTTGACTCTTCTCTGATTGGTTGGGTGGGTAATGCTATAAATAGTATCAACTGCTTGTGGTTACCCGCCATTGATTCATAAACACCACGCCGAGCTGACGTGTTCTAAGAAGACTGTATAACCAAGCTTTTGCCGTCTGATCTGTGAAAGCAGTGATAAGAACCCTTTTATGGCCAGTCAGCTTGTGTGTCAGTGAACGTATTTACCGGAGGGTAAGAGAGATAATTTGTTTTGCATAGTTTGTTAAATATTTGACCTGTAATTAAAAGCCTATGTGTTCCATATCAATTCGAAAGTGAAAACTGCCGGCGGGATGTGTTATGTCATGCCGACCTAAGTAGGAATGTGCAGGCTTGTTCGAATTGAAAAATTGGTGTATAGTGTTTGAAAATATGGCACAATTACGACCAGTAAGTGTTAGTAGTGGTTTAATTTTGTATTTCTTCTGGAGTGACACGCTGTTCATAGATCATGTGATAAACATATATAGAAGGTTAAAATGAAGTAATCAAGAGGTCACATGCTGTATTGTATTTGACATGCTTATGGTATGGAAAAAAAAAAATATTTCTCAAGCACCTTAACCCAGGTGAAGCTTCGGTCAACCCGTTCACGTTCGTTAGGAATTTCCAGACTCGGCTGTCTAGAAATTTATGGCCTGTCTTCTTCCTCTTTGTTAATACTTCTGAGATTGGAACCACCGCACGTACAAGTGACATTCAATATGCAAACTAATTTGCGGCAATACTTTTGGCTATCGTGGGAACGTTTAAAATGTAGCGGGAAAATCGAAAATAATTCTTTCTTTCTTTCTTTAAGAAACTAGTTTTTAGACTTGACTTGGTGATAAGCATACGGGAAGAGTAAGACGCATTTCTTAGTCTTGTAAAGTAAAATTGTGCATAGGGAGACTTGAGTTAAACACACAAAGTGCCCTCTAGTTTAACTTAACAGACTAAAATTCCGGAGCGGATTTATGCAGTGCAAAGTCTTGTCTCTTATTGCTGAAAAGAGGTTACCTTTGGCCAGTGGCCATATAGTCCTCGTCCACCAGTCACAATAATTCCCTTCAATCATTTCAATTACTTCAATTACTGCAATTATTGCAACGATTCTCAACACCAGATATTACCCTTAACAACCATCACCCGTACCATACTCCACCCATTTTAACCCTCCATCCCACCTTTGGAAGCAAATTCGTTATCTGTGGATATCGCATCAACTGTGGATACGTTACACCAATCTTCTTCTTCTTCTTCTTCTTCCGTCCTTAGCCACTGACCGTCAAAGCAGTCAGTGGCCATTACGCCTAGTGGCGTCTTAGGGCAACAGCAGATAGGTTTTCTTTGCCATTGTTTCCCATCACACCTATTGGCGTCTTTAGGGCAACGGCAAATCAATCCATTTGCTGTTGTTTCCGTAATCGAAGTGACTGGCAAACGGGTGATCAGCCCGTTGGTACACCAATCTTGGATTTATAAAATCGTGTTCAGATTCTGTGCCCTTTGTGGATACCTTATTCGAACAGTGAAGTCGTTACACCAATCTTGGATTTATAAAATCGTGTTCAGATTATGTGCCCTTTGTGGATACCTTATTCGAACAGTGAAGTTAATTTCAAGCATTGGATTACGTTATATTTTTTTCCAAGAGAACCCCAGGATATAAGTTGTTTTCAACATTCACACCAAAGGAACAAATGAACAAACATTCATTTACACACAAACAGTATTTCACATATTTTCCAGCAAAAGCTTATCAGGCCTGCCGGGAACCTTACTAACACAATTCATTCATAATCTTTGTTTTCACTATTGGTGTAATAATTTTTTTCTTCTTTAAAATCATCAAAATTGTTGTGAGTTTGTTTTCTCGTGATAATCTTTATTATTATTTGCTGTAAAATCCTTATTGATTTATTTACATTTCTAAATTGAATAAAATTGAGTTAACCTCGATAGGTATGTTCGTTCAGTTCAGACTACCAAAACCTCAATCTAACTTTACTTCTTTACCCTACTATTTGTGAGTGACACAGTGTGTGCAAAAGAGTAATATTGTCGCCAGAGAAAACAAGAAGAGCTGTGTGTGTAGTTTTCTTTTCACAGGGTCTACAGGGAATCTTGTCTTTAAATTGTTCTGCAGAAACTAAGGCATCTTGAACTATTAGTCTATACTGTGGACTATAATTTTATAACGCCCTAGACAACGACACTTCTGGTAGTATCTGAACAGAACAATTATAATTTTAAAGTAACCGAACGTTCCTGTCACTAATTTAATTCAGGGTTATTTAATTGCGTTAAATAGTTAACTAAGGTAATTAAGTGGTACATTTAACAGGCAGTAGAGTGTCTATGTGTGGGAGATATTGAAGGTAATTGTTTATACTTGAGTATTACTCAAGTGATGGGACCTTAATTCAGCAGAAATAAGGAATTGTCAAAAATCCAATTATACTAAACTTCCATTAATGAGTTACATTACTTCATAGAATTAATAGTACTCCCTGGGGCTTAGTAAATTGATTATCAGTTAGTTGTATTGGTTTGTTGTATTACAATACTTCATAGAAATATTAGTAATACCCAGAAACTAGTGTAACATACTGGGAGAGTGTAACAACCTGCACAGAAATATAGAAAATGACTGATTTACTAAAACTAAGGATGGGTCTTTTAAAATACACTAAAGAGGTTGGAATGAGTGAAGAAGAAGGTAATGCATTCATGGAGGCCGAAATAGAAAAACAAAGAGAAGAAAACGAAAGGATACGGGCTCATGAGTTCCGGCTCAAAGAACTAGAGGTTCAAAATCGTCCCGCTTCTCCCACTAACGCTTCATCACCTGACAACGCCTCTGCTGGTCTAGCTCTCAACTCACCTGCAATGACTTTCCCAATGGAAAAATTTTGCGAGCGAAATGAACAAATTGATCTGTTCTTGGATAGATATGAGCGAACTGCTTCATCGTATGGCCTGCCCAAAAGCATGTGGAATCTTAAACTTTCTCAAGGATTAAGAGGGACGGCTTACGAAGTTTTTACAAAATTAACCCCAGCAGAACAGAACGATTATGACGCTCTCAAGCAAGCACACTGTTACGGCGTTTTCAGCTTACAGCCGACAATTACCGAAAACGTTTTCGCCGATCTCACAAAGAAGGAGGAGAAACATTTGGCCAATTTGCTGCTAGAATTGAATCATATCTCGAAAAGTGGCGCGATTTGGGAAAATTTCCTAAGACTTACGAAGGATTACATGAACTCTTCCTGGTAGAGCAAATCAAGGAAACAATGTCACCAGAGATGAGAAAGTTCCTAGTGGAGCACGGGGCAGACCGACTCGAACCAATCCTTACGTTAGCAGAAAGGTTTCAAAATGCTATAGCAGAGACTCAAACCTTCAAACGGAAACCTGCTGAACTTCAACCTAAACCAATCACCCAGCCCACCCAAAATCAGCGATCACAGGTAAACGCTCCAACGCAGGATACACGCAGAGACCGTTCAACTAACTCAAACACGAAAAATGCACAGGAAAACCCCCCTTACTTCATGAGGAGGGAGAGGAAATATTGTCATAATTGTAAGCAGACCTCGCACAATATAAAAGAATGTAGAAATCGGCCCAGCCCGCACTTGGCGGCGTGTTTACAAGGAGACGCACCAGAACAGCGTCAAGACAGAACAATATGTGGTAAACCAGAACGGAATTCTGTAACGGATCAGATTATCGCAAACGGGAAATTTGTGCGCTGTCTTTATGACACAGGATTACAGTTTGACTGTATAATTGCTTCACATTTGGTCACACCTGAGCAGATAACCTCGGAGACAGTAATTCTGTGTGGAGCCGTAAAAGGAGACACTCCTATGACATTGAAAATAGCAAAAGTTTATATTGATTCAAAATTTGTTAAAGGATGGATTCGAGCTGCCATTATGGAGAATCCAATCTACGACGTAATTCTTGGATGTCGCTATGTGTTCTTGGGGGAACCAAGAAAACCTCTGATAGCTGCAGCAGTAACTACAAGAGGTCAGGCGAGGACAGAACAGGAACCAGGACCAGTGACAAACCTGCTACCACGGGAATTGAAGGATGCTCAACACAAGGATCCAACACTGGGACCATGTTTTAAGAAACTGCCACTTGCCAGTAACCCGCTGAAAAAAGGAAACTTTTATTCAAAATCGGGATTACTATACCGTAGGTCGGGCAACACTGGACAAGAACATAGCCAGTTGGTTGTTCCAACTACTTATAGGTCACAAATTTTAGAGATGGGACACGCTCTTCCTTTTAGCGGCCACATGGGACAAAATGCTACCATGCAAAGAATAGCAGCGCACTATTACTGGCCTGGGATGAACATGGACATCATCCGATTTGTGAAATCCTGTGCGCAGTGCCAAAGGGTGGCACCAAGACACTGGACACCTCCTGCTCCATTGGGGGAAATGCCTATTGTCGGTACGCCATTCGAAAGAGTAGCTGTAGATATAGTAGGCCCACTCTTAAGAACAAAGCGGAGAAATTGCTGTATTTTGACTCTAGTCGACACCTGTACTATGTGGTCAGAGGCAGTGGCGCTCCCTTCTTCTGATTCTGTGCATGTCGCAGAAGCGCTCGTGAGTATTTTCACAAGGCTCGGATTTCCACAGCAAATACTCACTGATAATGGATCGCAGTTTAGAGGACATCTGATGGAAGAAGTCTTTAAGATCTTCCGTACTCAGCATATCCACACCTCACCCTATAATCCACAAGCAAACGGACAGGTAGAGAGATATAACGGGACCATCATCACCATGCTGCGAAAATTAGCCCAAGAAAGACCCGAAAACTGGGACTTATTCTTGCCGGCTGCCTTATTTGCCTATAGGGAAGTGCCGCATGCCTCCACTGGTCTACCTCCTGCAACATTATTATTTGGACGGCCAATAAAGGGACCCCTGGAAGCATTGCTTAGGTCTTTAACCGACCAGAAAGCAGACGAATCTATTGTATCTGCATCAAAATATGTGCAAGAACTGAAGGAAAGGTTAAAGATAGGTTGGGAATTAGCCAACACTAACCTCTGACAAGCTCGTGCCAAGCATGCATCGCTGCTCCTCAAGCCCATCTCCTGACCTTAGCGGTTGCAATGGAAGCGGATAATGACCCCCACGAATATGCTGAATACCCGCTAAAACAGGAAGAATCACACACGGATGTGAAGCTCTGTGAAACATTAACTGAATTGCAACAGCATGATGTCAAACAACTGTTAGCCGAATATTCAGAAGTGCTCACCGATAAACCGGGACTAACCAACCTCTTGGAGTTTGATATAAAAGTATTAGATCCTAAGCCTGTCAGGACTAAGATTTACCCAGTCCCATACGCTAAAGCCAACGCTTTACGAGAAGAGATTGACAAGCTACTGCAAGATAACATAATCTCTGAATCGACATCCCCTTACAGTTCAAGTGTAGTGCTTCTACAGAAACCCAACGGGGAAACTCGGTTATGCATCGATTATAGGTTACTCAACACTGTAACAGAGTTCCAACCAGAACCATTACCGAGCCCTAATGAACTCTTTACAAAGCTGAGCAGAGCAACCATTTTCTCTAAAATAGACCTTAGTAAAGGCTATTATCAAATTCCGGTAAAGGAAGAGATTAGACCATTGCTCGCCTTTAGTACCAGTGACGGACATTACACGTTCAATGTAATGCCTTTTGGATTACATAACGCACCTGGAGCTTTTACCCGGATGATGAGAAAACTATTACACCCTTTACAAAGCAACACCATTCATAATTTTATGGATGATATTCTCATCGCAACGGCTACATTTGAAGAACATGAAGAAGCGTTAGCCCTGCTCCTCAGGCGGCTCAAGGAAACTGGTTTAACAGCACGCCCAAGCAAGTGTCTGATTGGATTCAGAGAACTTGAATTTTTAGGACATACGATCACTCATGGTTGCTTGTGGCCAGTAGAGAAAAACGTTGACAAAATCCGAAATGCAAAGCGACCCATAACGAAAAAGGACACTAGGTCGTTTTTGTCACTCTGTGGTTATTATCAACGGTTCATTGAGAACTTTAATAGTTTGACTGCACCGTTGACTGACCTCACAAAGAAAGGTCAACCTGAAAAGGTAACATGGACGGCTCAATGTGAGAGCGCCTACACCACACTCAAAGAAAAGCTGACGACGAAGCCCATATTACGCCTCCCTGACCTCACAAAGACCTTTGTGCTAAGAGTAGATGCCAGTAATCTTGGAATAGGATCAACGTTGCTTCAAGCTGATGAAAACTACCCGGAAATGCTTTTTCCCGTGGCCTATGCTAGCCGAAAATTGAACGCTGCAGAACGCAACTATTCAACCATTGAAAAAGAATGCTTGGCTCTAGTGGCGGGAGTAAAAAGGCACCACGAATTTCTTTATGGAGTCTCATTCGTAGTGCAAACGGATCACGCACCCCTCACGTTTCTAGCAGCTTGTAAAAACCAAAATGCAAAAGTAATGCGATGGGCTATTTTGCTAAGTGTCTATTCCTTCAGGGTCGAGTACATCCCCGGTCCTGAAAATGTAGGAGCAGATTTTTTAAGCAGACATTCCGTAGAGGAACTCGCTAGTAGTGCAGAAAATCATCTTTTAACGCCAGCAGATAAGAAACAATCTGAGGAAACCTCGGAAGAAGGAACAAAGAAGGAATTAATGGACGACACTGGGAATGATACACAATAGCCAAATATCATCTCTCTCTGATTTAGTTGGGCAACTAACTTAAGTTCGGGGTATCTGTCGCAGAGTGAAGATAATTTGCCTATTTGAAATTTTCTGTCCATCCTGTATATTGCTTTATTTTCTGTCTATCCTAAGTTTCTGAAAAAAAAATATTTCTCAAGCACCTTAACCCAGGTGAAGCTTCGGTCAACCCGTTCACGTTCGTTACGAATTTCCAGACTCGGCTGTCTAGAAATTTATGGCCTGTCTTCTTCCTCTTTGTTAATACTTCTGAGATCGGAACCACCGCACGTACAAGTGACATTCAGTATGCAAACTAATTTGCGGCAATACTTTTGGCTATCGTGGGAACGTTTAAAATGTAGCGGGAAAATCGAAAATAATTCTTTCTTTCTTTCTTTAAGAAACTAGTTTTTAGACTTGACTTGGTGATAAGCATACGGGAAGAGTAAGACGCATTTCTTAGTCTTGTAAAGTAAAATTGTTCATAGGGAGACTTGAGTTAAACACACAAAGTGCCCTCTGGTTAACTTACAGACTATAAATTCCGGTGCGGATTTATGCAGTGCAAGTCTTGTCTCTTATTGCTGTAAAGAGGTTACCTAGCCCTTCCAGTGGCCATATAGTCCTCGTCCACCAGTCACAATAATTCCCTTCAATCATTTCAATTACTTCAATTACTGCAATTATTGCAACGATTCTCAACACCAGATATTACCCTTAACAACCATCACCCGTACCATACTCCACCCAATTTAACCCTCCATCCCACCTTTGGAAGCAAATTCGTTATCTGTGGATATCGCATCAACTGTGGATACTTTTCACCAATCTTGGATTTATAAAATCGTGTTCAGATTCTGTGCCCTTTGTGGATACCTTATTCGAACAGTGAAGTCGTTACACCAATCTTGGATTTATAAAATCGTGTTCAGATTATGTGCCCTTTGTGGATACCTTATTCGAACAGTGAAGTTAATTTCAAGCATTGGATTACGTTATATTTTTTCCAAGAGAACCCCAGGATATAAGTTGTTTTCAACATTCACACCAAAGGAACAAATGAACAAACATTCATTTACACACAAACAGTATTTCACATATTTTCCAGCAAAAGCTTATCAGGCCTGCCGGGAACCTTACTACCACAATTCATTCATAATCTTTGTTTTCACTATTGGTGTAATAATTTTTTTCTTCTTTAAAATCATCAAAATTGTTGTGAGTTTGGAAGTGATTCCTGACAGGACATTCCAACATTGTAGAAATGAACAGCATTTGTAGCATCAGATCTTAAGATAAGTCCTTTATTTGAAAGGCAAATGGTGGGTTCATCCAAAACTGGTTCACCCAAATAAACTTAGAAACAAAACTACTATGGTATGATGACATTAGTAGACCTTACAGTGTAGGACTAGAATAGGGAGTAGTAATATTGCAACAAGAACTGAGTGTGCAGGGTTACATTCCAGTCTCTTAATCTGGACCCTTTACAGAAATGAACAGATTTGTTTTCCAAATTATTTATTTGATTCTGTAATAAACATTTTCTTGAGTTTGAAAGTCCTGACAAAAAGATTGACGTTCAGGACCATTAAATTGTAAATATAAATTGAATACAGCCTTTCTTAAATAATTTTCATTAAAGTTGAAATTTCTGTTGCAATTAATCATTAAATATAAATAAATACATTCCCCTAGACCCGTAGCTAAATCAATTTGGGATCAGAAGAGGTAGCAGTAGGGACTCAGAGTACATCATCATCACCTTCTCTGAGAACTTGCATAGCTTGACCCCACCTTGATGTCCATACACCCTTGATCTTTTCAGAGAAGGGGGTATTACTTTTAAGACCAGTCTCTTATCTGGCACTATCCTGGTATCATCTGATACACCTATTTGTCCAGGATAGCCTATACTCTTATTAACATCAAAACCTCTTATCACAGGGTGGTATGCCAAGAGCTACGTCTAGCGCTTCTACTGGTGTTGATATAAATGCACCTGTAATGGTTCTCATGGCTGCATTTTGAATCTTGTCCAGTTTTGCTTTGTTAGAAGCTGCAGCTGAGTCATGGACTATGCTGGTATAATCCAGTTTCCCCCTGATGAAAGACTTGTAGAACATAAGCATTATTTTATTGCTGGCCCCCCATCCATTACCTTTTACTATCCTTAGTATATTTAGGGGTCCCCTGCAGCTTTCTACTAAATTGTCTATATGTTTATTATAATTTAGTTGTTTATCTAAAGTTATGCCCAGAAATCTTGTTGTTGAGAATGTTCATATTTTCTGACCTTTAATGGTTATATTGATTTTGTTATTTTTTTTTTTTAATTTCCTTTGCTGAATATCATACCTACTGTTTTGTTTACATTAATTTGGAAGCCCCAACTTTTCATCCACTCTGAAACTTTGTCTATTTGTTTTTGAAGTTTTTGGTAAACATGGTTCAAGTTTTTTCCAGATCGCCAAATGGCACAATCATCTGCAAATTGTGATACTGCATTCTTTATTTCATTAAATTCATCTGCTAAATCATTTACAGCTATAGTGAAAATTGAAGGAGAAATCACTGATCCTTGAGGAATCCCATTCTGTTGTTCATATATTTCTAACCTATCATTATTCACCTGTACAGCAAAATACGAATATGAATATGTAATATGAATACATTAAAGTACGAACCACACATTGTAATATAATGCGAATCTTGACATGTACGATATCCTGTAAATAAACATGGCTACGAACTGAACATGCTTTTACTGAGTACAGCAAAATACCTGTCCTGTAAAAAGTTTTCTAGATACCTATAGGTTTTACCAGTAATGCCAATCTTTTTCATTTTGTAAAGAGCTCCATCTCGCCAGCATTCATCATATGCTCTGGCTACATCTAGAAAGACTGCCACTGTTTTCTCTTTCCTCTTGAACCCTAGCTTTACATCATGTTCTAATCTTACAAGCTGGTCTACTGTACTTCTGTCTGCTCTAAACCCTGACTGGTTTGGGCTATATAACTGATTTTTTTTTCTAGGTAGAATTTAACTCTTTTGTTCACAACAGTTTCCAGTATTTTACCTAGTTGTGATGTTAAGGAGATAGGCCTATATGAACTTACATCATGGGCTTCCTTATTAGGTTTTAAGATGGGTACTATCATAGCTACTTTCCATGCTTTTGGTATCTTTCCTAAGCTCCAGATTTTGTTACAGAGGGAAGTTATTTTGTTTGTAGTTTTTTTTTGGGTACTTTCTTAAGGATTTCATAACCAAACCTACCAAGGAAAGGCAAGATTCCTTTTTAAAAAGAACAACGCTAAGTATATCATGCCCTGAGGCAGTATTAGATTTCTCATTTATTGCACTAGTTACTTCTTCCTCTGTTACATCAGCACCTAGATAGTTTGTTTCATCTATTTGGTCTGGTAGTTCTTTTGAAAACTGTATCCTAAGTCTTTCTCTTGTCATTTTCTTCCTGTGCAAGACTACTTTTTGCACTGACTTTATAGAAATACTCAGCAAGGGCATTAGCTTTTTCTTTATCTGTTTCTGCTCTCTTTGGTAGTTTGTTGGCATTATTGTTTTCTTATTGTTCCCTTTGATTGCCTTAAGCTTTTTCCATACTTCTTTAATTTGGGTGCTAGGTTTAAGTGACTGACAAAACTCCTTCCAGTTAGTTTCTTTGGCTTTAAATATTATTCTGTTAGATTCATTCCTAATATGTTTATACTCATCATAGTTTTCTTCTGTTCTGTTATTTATATATTTTTGAAAGGCCCTTTTTCTTCTCTCATGAATTTCTGCACAGCTTTTATTCCACCAGGCAACTGGTTCTTTATTCCACTGAGTTTTTCTTTTCTTGTTAATGTTATTTATTGGTTTTAGGTGCTGTGGCATATTTTTATGTAGTATATATTTTATTGCTATTTTCAGAATTTCATTGGTCAGTGTTTCCGCCCACAAGTCAGTATCATCTGTTTCCATGTCTTTATATTCCATCACTGATCAGTGGAATTCCCACACAAGTGTTCATATATTTCTAACCTTTCCAGTTGATATACATCTGTTGAATACAGTAATATGAATACATTAAAGTACGAACCACACATTGTAATATAATGCGAATCTTGACATGTACGATATTCTGTAAATAAACATGGCTACGAACTGAACATGCTTTTACTGAGTGCTCTCTGAAACATGTGTGTGCTTGTGTAGATGACGAGGTAATGCTTATATACATACATCATCATTACATCCAGGTCTGATTGGAAGGCTTCCCAGTTTGCTTTTTTATAGTTGAAAGTCGGTTTCTCTGGTTCTGGGTTTGGAATGACTTTTTCATGCATGGTTATTACAATGGGCAGATGATCTGAGTTTGTGTCTTGTAACACTTCCCAATTTACATTCGCTAGGTTGTTAGTTGCTATACTTATGTCTATTGCTGAGTCTGCCCTGTTAGCTTGTGGATTAATTCTAGTTGCAATTCCATCATTTAGTATTATCAGGTCATTATTTTCTATGAAGTCAAGTAGGCACTTTCCTGCATTGTCTGCATGTTGTCCACCCCAAGCATAATGATGGGAATTAAAATCGCCTACTATGACTGTTTTGGGGCCTAGTCTGGTGCTTATGGCTAGTATTTCTTCATCTTTAATTGTGCCATCTTTAGCGTATAAATTTAGGATTGTTAGATTGTTTGGTTCTGCTGCTATAGTTACCTGGATACCTTCTATGTTGGTTGTATCAAATACTTCCCAGTCTATAATTTTTAATGTTTCGCTAACTAAGACTGCGACAAACATATAAGGTTAGTAACCAAAAACAAAGAAAAAAAAACTTACTAACTACTCATAGGACAAGGAAAGACAACAAGGTATGAAATAAAAAAATAAAGACAACTCAAAAAGAACAAATACTAATACATGGTAAAACCAAGTGTAAAGGACAATAGTTATCAAGAAACAATACAAAAGAGAAAATAAAATGGACAAATACTAATATAAATTGAAATCAACAACTGCTAAAGACAATAGCTATTTAAATTGAATACAAATGTAAAAAATAAAATGACACTAAATACCCCAATTATAACCAAATTTCAGGCTGAACGGGGTAGACCAAGATGGAACGAGAAGAGGCAATAACGGTCAGCTGTTAAGTGCCCGCTCTCCACCCATCACCTCATCAAAACAACAACAACAACAACATTCTTATTGCCTTATGTCTCTGCAAGCCCTGGTCGCGTAGAAGTGGTTGCCGTCTCAGTACTAGCTTGCTTGCTGCAAATTATGGTATTGGAAATTCTACATATTGGTAAGAGCTCTTAGATAGTGATTTTTTGGGACCAGACATAGTCGGAGTTAGCGCACTGGTAGTATTAAGTTTAAATATGATTTTTTGTACCGAGGAGGTTCTACATTTAAAGTTCGCCACCTACCCGAAAAGCACTAAGAAGTTACCTCTAGATGTGTTTGAAGCAAGTGTGTGTGCGTGCTAATTACGATTTTTTTCCTAAGCCAAATTGTAATTCTAACTTAAGATGCTACCTTCAGTCCATTAAGAGAATTTTTCCAAACACGAAGTGTAACAATAATTAATTTGCTTACTTGACTCCTATGTGGATATTTTTAAACACTCACAGAGGTTCGCCAATAAGTGGCCTTATAGTTCTTTACCATATGTAATACGTGTAAATATGAATGATATTAAGTGTGAATAAGTCCAATTGATGTAGCCCTATACGGGCCTTTTGATTTGCTTGTGTTAATTTTGAGAGACGCCTCGTGCGGGCAGATAAATTGACCTGCAGGCCGTTTAAAGTTGGGCTCACATGGTAAAGTTTTGGTGCATGAATGTTTACATTTACAGGCCTACAGCCTTGCATAACCGCTAGCTGGATGGGTACGCTTGTTTTATGATTTGACATGTAGGTCCGCCAAGCTCACCTTACATAACGCTTGGCTATCGATTGGTCAGTAACAAGGGGGGAGATGATTTTTTCGACCGAGTCAGCCAGCGCTGACCGGCGGGAATTCCCAAGCTAATTGTGTATGGTGAACGTAGATTGTTGATATAATGTAACATGTGGGAGCCGCGCTGGTGTAATGGCTACGGCGTTGTACTGGCGACCAGGTTTTCACGGTTCAAACCCGGCCGTCAGCATTTGAAGGAATGTTTACGACCGGAAATTTGACTGAATAACCTGAACGGCTCCTGCACATAAATCCCGTGTGGATGGGAAGGAGCGAAGCTCCTGACCGGGTTGGAAGGAAAGTCCACTGACCCCCCAGCCTCGCAATGACATGTCATTGGGCCAAAAGAGCTGGAAAAGCTCGAGTGCCGCTGGTTATAAAAAAAAAAAAAAAAAAGAAAATGTAACATGTACATGTCTCTATTAACTAAAAATATAGATGTTGTAACATTGCTTCGGGCTAGTGGATCATAGATTTTTTAATGTGGTTTCATTACAGTGAGAAAACCTTGATCAGGGCGCATCAGCAAGACCTCTGTGGCCATATGCCGGACATTACCTTCCTTTTGTTATTAGTTCCTCTAGCCACTACTTGATTGTAACCAACCTAGCTGCAGCTTCCAACTACGGGTAGATCTAATGCTTCACTGTTGAGGTATACAACATAAGCATATTACCTGGAGCGCCCATGCTCCCGCGGCATCCACCTCAGAGAGCTACACAGCTTCCCAAGTTCACCTACCACCACGGGAAGTCGAGTCAAAAATTCTGACCCGTCCCACTAACACGCACAGTCGAATCTTGACTGGCCTGCGTCCTTAGGTCATATTAGGGCGCGTTGCCTACCTAACCTGATTTCATTCACGCATAACCCTTTGGATTCCGGGTTACCTGGCATCTGTGCTACCTGTGGATAATGTTTCCTCTCTGCATTTTCGCGGATTTATGTGATTTTCACCGCTCGAGGGCAAAGAGGAGGGAGAAGGTAAACATCGTCCAAAATAAACAAATCGACGTATTCTTTGAAAAGGTGGAATAGACACAGGGACTCGGAAAAGTAAAAGGGAGGTGACTGAGAGATAAGTGGGATATCGGTGGGCTGGAAGTAGAGTTGTTATTACTCTGCAATTTGTGTCTGGGTGACTGGGTCAAATGACCAGAACTGGTTAGCATTTGGTTTATTGCCTTCTTTTTTTTTCAGGTACGGTACTCTGTGGATTTGTTATTTGAGAGTTGGTTGGCCATAATCGGGATTTTTGTAAACAGAAATTGAGCCAAGTTGTTTTGTTTTCTCTAGTGATACTGTAGTGTTGTTTAGGTGAATTTCTGACATCGCTCAGATATAAGTTGTAGTTTTTTTTGTGTGTGTGTGTCTTTCTCATCCCTATGTTTATATAGTTCATTTAAATAAATAGACAAACGTTAGCGGATCAGAAATATCTTACTACTTCTACCTGTTATCGTTGAATGTGATGTCACCTAATGTGTATGTGGTTCTTACTCATTGTAAAACGTTACAACAGAAGAGAGGCGGAGTGAGGCATAGCATTGAAACATTGTCACAGAGTGGCAGGAGGTGAAAAAACATCATCATATCTTTACTCCTGACAGCTACCCTTCGCTCCATTCACATTCTACACTCAATTCACATCTACCTTCTCAGTCTCTACTCAGATTTTTGTCTTGTCGCAGTAAGACTCTTTTCACCACTCGTGACACGGAGTCATGACCCAAGTGCCACCCTTTTAGAGTGTAAAGGAGATTAAGGGGCCGAAACACTTGATCGACGGGGGTGGGGGGGGTCTCTTCTGATGATCAGATTGCCTCCTGTTGTATCGCTCTGTATAGAGTTTCCTATCATGACACACAGGGCCGGCCCTAGGAATTTTGCCGCCCAGTGCAATACCATACCTTGCCGCCCCAGCCCAACCTCAAATTAACGTTTGAAATTTTTAAAACCATTATGTTAAACAAGCTTCAACACTAGTTTCACGACAATTAGCCTAATTTTAAATAGTACCATTAATAATAATGTTTTGATAAATTGATGAAAATACTGTATAGTCATAAAATAAACCATTGACTTTATTAGAGACAATTATATGAAATAAATGTAGTTACATTACTTACATATAGGGGATGCTCTTCTCATGTGGAACGATGAACTGTTGAGTCACAACTATAGTATGTACATGTTATAGTTTTTAGCACTATTTTCACATTATTTGAATTTATATTGTTTGAAGTATGTACTGCTTAAAAAGACGCTTTTCTTGCGTTCATATTTGCAAAAGCAGAAATAAGGTCTGCGTAGTCTAATTTTTGACCGATTTCATGTTCAATTGAAATCATGGCAAGTCCTTCCAATTTAGTTTAAGCCATTGTTGAGCCTAAATAAGTTTTAATAAGTTTCAGTTTTGAAAAACTACGCTCACCACTTACTATAAATAACACATAAGGAAGGGAAACCCGAGGCCTGTAAACAGTAAATTAATATTAGTAAATTAATATTAGACAAACATAAAGGTATGTTTTCAGGCACTCGTAAGAAATAAAGAAGTAGAACACTTGGACAACAGAAAAACAACAGACGTGAGTGGCTTACCCAGGGTTCGAACCCCGTACCTTCCGTACGACAACTCCGCCTAGCTATCAAGCGAATCACACTGACCCCACGGCCAGCTAGGCATCCCCAAAAAAAGATGCTTTACTGGCCATTTATCAGTAAGAAACACAAGATAACACCGGAAGTATACAAAACATACCTTTATGTTTGTCTAATATTAATTTACTAATATTAATTTACTGTTTACAGGCCTCGGGTTTCCCTTCCTTATGTGTTATTTATGTTCATACAATACCAGAAACCTACCCACTGTTCTATACTATTGTCCTTTAGTCTTCTACTATTTACTGGACCCAGTATCAAGGTCTTTGTCTTGTTTGGACTGACACATACTGTTAATAGGAGAACAACAGAAGTGATTGCGTCATTAAGGGGCTGTATACTTCCGGTGTTATCTTGTGTTTCTTACTGATAAATGGCCAGTAAAGCATCTTTTTTTGGGGATGCCTAGCTGGCCGTGGGGTCAGTGTGATTCGCTTGATAGCTAGGCGGAGTTGTCGTACGGAAGGTACGGGGTTCGAACCCTGGGTAAGCCACTCACGTCTGTTGTTTTTCTGTTGTCCAAGTGTTCTACTTCTTTATTTCTTACGAGTGCCTGAAAACATACCTTTATGTTTGTCTAATATTAATTTACTAATATTAATTCACCACTTACTACCGTTACAGGCAAAGTTAGTAATATTCTTAAGGCTATATATAGCGACATTAGGAGCAATGTTATTTTCAATAATATAACGAAGAACTTCAATTGGCGGTGTATTTTCTGGTACTAATTTGGATACTACTACATCACATAGCTCAATGGCATCAATGTCTCTATTTTTTTGATGTGTTAAAACGCCTTCTAGGTTTTTACATTTGTTTAAGAGCTCATTTGTCGTCTCAGATTTCAATCTAGGGATGTTATATAAAAAGGAAAAAATGTGAACTGTGATGTTCCAATTGCTCGAACCTTTCTTCAATAGAATTAGTTGCAACATCAATAATGAAAAAGAAAAATTCAATTTTGAATTTAGTTTTGGGATCCAAGATAGGTTCATCTCTTGCTTCATAGTTGTGTTGCTTTTTCTGCTTTTTCTAGTACATTCAAACGTTGGTGTCAAATCAGGATCAGCTTCAACTTTCTCAGCTAATGTTGTAGCATCAACAAGAAAACTTTGAAATGATTCATCATTTCTGAGATTCTTAAGGCTTTGAAGAACATTTCTCAAAGTTGTTATGGCACTAGTCAATTCCATTTTTATGCTTTGCAACAGTTTACTAGCAACATTAATTTCGTTTAAAACATAGTGCCATATAGCCAGACAACATAAAAATTTAAAATCTCTGAGTTTTAGGGCAAGGGTTTCAGCTTCATGTCTCGCCATTTTGTCTACTGACTCGTCATCAGCAATTTCTATCAATGCATCATAAAATTCCTCAATATTATATTTAAAGGACGAATGGCATCGATTCTAGATTCCCAGCGAGTTGTACTTAGTGGCTTGGGCGTTAGAGTTGTAATAAGTTTCTTAAGGATTCCACAACGCAGTGTTGACGCTGAGAAAAACACATACAATTTCTGAACCGTTTCAAAAAATAAAACCCCTTCTCTAGATGACATCGCGGCACCATTGACCACCAAGTTGAGAGAATCAGAACAGCAAGGAATATAAAAAGCTCGCGGGTTCAAGTCCATAATACGTTTCCGATTGGAATATCCATGTCTGACAATTTTTTTACAATGCATTCGGTTAACGCTGAGCCTGTAGTGGCTTCTTCGGCAATGAAACCAAGAAAATGCTCATGAATGTTGATATCATCTGGATTCGTATTAACAAATCTTACAATTAGTGTTAATTGTTCAATGTGACTTACATCGGGAGTACAGTCTCCAACTATGCTATAATATTTAGCTTTCTCCACCATAGAAATTATTATTATTATTTTTTTTTTTAATGGTTCCAGGGAGAAGAGCAATCAATTCATTTTGAATGTTTTTATCAAGGTAATGTTGGGTCGATCCACGAGCTACTCTCATTAAATGTTCACATATAGCACTATCAAATCTGGCAATCAGTTCAACAAGCTTTAACAAATTTCAATTGTTAGGGTCATATAATTTATCAGATGTTCCACGAAATGGCAAGCATTGTTGGCTCAAGAACTGGACAATAGCAATTAAGCGTTCTATTATGCTCCACCAGCGTCGAACTTCTGAATTTAATAACTTTTGTTGCATTGAATCAATTGTCTGTGCTGATTTAAGCCTGGACGATAATTCAAGTGGTTTTTAGATTTTTCGTGTTCATTAAGATACACATACAAATGACCCCAATCATTATAGCCATCAGTAGTGAGTGACATTTTATTACAGGAAAACAACTTACAGCAGAAACAAAAGACAGAATCATTTTCTTTTTAATACACTAACCTTGATCGATTAATATGTTCTCCATTGCTTAGCTCCCTAGTGTAAAAATTTAGTGAACATTTCCGACCATTAGAGCCGCGCGGAAAAACGAACTCATTATTTGGTCTCTCTTGCAGGCCTTTTTTTTACGATTTCCAGTCTTTCGGTATCGCTTAAAGAAGGATTCCATCTTGCCGGATCAGTGTACCTCTCAAGTTCATCACTTAAATCTCTGGAATTGGAAACGGTCAAATTAGTCTCATTTTTGACTTTGTTAGTAATATCTACGTTACTGGGGTCCGAGTTAGAAGTACTTGCCATGAGCTCAGAATCATTTGTTTCGGTACATTTGCTTATTTTCTTCTGTCCTACATCAGCTGTTTCAGTTTTTAGATATTTATGTAAAGCCCCACTATGTTTTTGAATATCGCGTTCTTTTTCCAGTTTCCGTTTCCGATATTCGGCACCTGATAGTTTTTTTTCTGTTATCGGACATTATATCTATTTGAATATTAAAATTGTTTTAATAAACCCTACAATAACATGTATTATTTAGTAATGAATGGAGGCTGAAGCACTGTACTAATTTACATAAAACGTTTAAAAAACTTATTTAGCACTGTAACCCATAGCACACTAACACAGAGCAAAATCAACTTCCTTGAATGCACACTCGAAAACAACTGAAACATTCGAGCCGCCAACATAGAACGGTCGATAAAAAAAAAAATTCCTGATTCCCACGCCAAGTTAATTAATCCTCTGGGAACCACTGTGGTTTCGACCAGGCGAATAAATTGTACTGACGTCCCTAAAGAAATACCTTTTAGTGCCTTTGTAGGAGAAGATAACATTAGGATCGTATGGCAAAACGATTAGTGAAGACTTGAAAAACAGCTAAAGAACAGACGAAAATAATCTAGACGAAACCTTCGAACACTCCGTGACACCATCCACAGAGGGTTTATTTCAGTGGCCGTTCAGGTTATTCAGTCAAAATCCATGTCGATGACACTCCTATAAATGCCCGCGCTCGGACTTGAACCTTGAACACCTGATCGCTAGCGCAGTGTGGTAACCATTACACCAGCGCAGCTCCCAGGCGGAATATTTTGGCGGGATTGTAAAAATAAGTAAAAAAGATTTTTTGCCGCCCCCCAAAGCTTGCCGCCCCGTGCAAATGCACGTGTTGCACCGTCGGTAGAGCCGGCCCTGCGACACATTCCAGGAATATTTGCAGAAATTTTTCTTTAAAAAAAACGTTATTGAATACAGTACTAAGCACTGCTCTCTATTTCTGATTTTGCCCTGGGTAAGCCGAGGGGAAAAAGGTATCTTGCTCGGCTGATCACTAGTATTAATGCATACATCAACGATACATCTCTACATGAATGGGGTGTCACGGATTGCCTCCCCTTAGCTCTGCAGTAGTGGTCCAACAGTGGCCAAAACTCAAGAGTATCTAATATGGGCCTTCAAAGGTGTCTACCTTCGCACAAGATTACTCTTGGTAGAGTTGTAGATAGAAGGATAAAGATGCTTCTATCTCAAGGGTGTTTCATAAGATATTTCCGAAGTCAAGAACAATGCTGCATTGGCAGTGCAATTGTTAACTTATATCGGTCCACCGCCTTTTATGAAGAATTAAGCAATTGTTTTAGCCCTTTCAAGCCCCCAGCTGGTGTAAATCCGTCGAAAATCTTTTCTAAGAATTTACTCTATCTATGTAAATAAATGTCTAAGTGTATATATATATATATATATATATATATATATATATATATATATATATATATATATATATATATATATATTAAAGAGTCTTGCTCATACGTTTCCTTTCATACTGATAATAACTGAATAAACAATGATTGTTTTGTTTTAAAATAACATGTAACAAATTTAATAATGAATTAGTTTTAATAGGTTAAAATAACGATGAAATGATGGTGAATTTTAGGTGTAATTAAAATTGTCTTCCTCTGAGACTTTGGTTCGAGGATTGATATTAAAAATGTTGTTGTCCTTTTGCTGTTTCCTTGCCCGAAAAACTTAGCTGGTCTAAGTGAGTCCTGCAGCCGTGGTTTCGTCAATTCTTCTGTGATGAGGGCACTTCTTCACACAACTTGTCCAATTTAGGCGGATGGTGTTGATCCCCTGCTTTTACTTCACAACTAGTGACGTCGAACTTTCGTCTTGCAGCTTCGTACCACAACAGTCTGATATCCACGAGCTATAGGCAAAATTAAAAAGAATAAATGCCTCTGCTAAGTACATTTGTGGGCTGCAAATTAACAGGCGCATTGTCTCACTGTCCACCCACCAATGTAAGCCTCTCTGAATAATAATATTTTGAGTATACACAACGTGACTCAGGGAATATGATTAGAAATCACCAATATTCTTCTGGGTATTAAACTGGGAAAATATGTGCTTGTACAGCGCGAAATGCAATGATTTGCCTGAATTACAATTAACAAGGTACATATCTCACAAAATGATACGATACGCTTGAGGCACATGTTATGTACTCATCACTCATCACTGCTCCAGCCGGAGTCTGGGGTCGCAGCTGCTTCCGCGTTTCTGTGCGAATTAGCATAGAACAAACACCAGCGCTTGCTGTAGTGGTTTATGAATATAATTTTTTTTCATATGTTGAGGTTGCCAGCCTCATATATAAACACTTAGCAAGGAAAACATGTCAAATTCACATTTGCAAAATAAATGCTTACACTTACCCCAAAGTCACTTTTGGGAACACAATCTCTTGGCACAGTTTAGAATGGACACAGCACGTTGATGCTTTCGAATCACTTGGTCTGGAAATTTTAGCGTTCCTCTTATGACGGGTGATCTGATTCCTTAGGTCTCCAGTCTTTGTATTTAAAATGCGTGTTCACTTTTTTAAGCTTTAAAATTGCCCAAATACTTCTATCCTGGTCCTTTAAGTTTCCAGCTTTTGCATTTAAAAAATGCGGGTTTACTTTTAAGTTTTAAAGTTGCCCAAATGCTCTGATACCCTGAGCCCATATCAGTAAGGAATCAGCAACTGGTACAGGCAGACACCTTCACATATCTAGAATGCATAGTAACACCAGACGGCGGGGCAGGCAAAGACATCAACATTAGAATGAATAAGGCAAGAACAGCCTTTTTTAGCCTAAACAACATTTGGAAGTCCTCTCAATACAACACAAGCACAAAATTAAGATTATATCAGAGCTGTGTGCTTTCTGTGCTTCTCTATGGTGCGGAATGCTGGAGAGTTACAGAGAAGGAAAAATCGAAATTGTCCTCTTTTCACACAACATGCCTAAGAAAAATTCACTGAATCTTTTGGCCGAATATCATCACCAACCAAGATCTGCTTACTCGGAGCAAGCAAGAGGACATGCACACCATCATAGCTGGCAGACGCTGGAGCTTGGTTGGCCATGTCCTCAGAAGAGATCCCGATGCCATCACAAGATTAGCCATGCTTTGGACCCCTGAAGGAAAACGAAAGAGAGGCCGACCAAAAACAACCTGGCGGAGGACTGTGGAGGCTGAGATGCAAAGAATGAACCAGAGTTGGGGCACTGTACGAAGGATGGCCACCGACCGAGCAAAGTGGAATCAATTTGTTGTTGCCCTACAAGACGCCACTAGGCGCGATGGCCACTGACTGCTTTGACGGTCGGCGGCTAAGGCTCAAAGAAGAAGAAGAAATGCTCTGATCTGTCACTTATAATTTTGGAATTATTAGTCCGATCCTTCTCTGGCTCTGGTGAATTGCTAGCTTGACGTGGCGATGGAGTCTAGTTTGTGACTCCGATTTCGCTAGATTATATTTCCGATTCTCAGTTCAAATCCCAGATTGTAATTCCGACGAATTTGCCAATGGAAGTCAAAGTCTATTTCGGCTCTCAAATTAAGCTAATGGTAAGCTCTTTAGACTATATGTTAAATCATAATATCCCCTGCGTGTTTTAAAATATTACGTTTTAAAAAGTAACAATTCTCCAGACCTAAAAGTTTTTTATATTTGGACATGCGCCCTAATATAACCGGCTAGGTTGAACGGGACGCGCCTCGCCAAGACGAGGCAAAATTTTATTTAAAAAAAATACATTTAAAAATTACAACGCGTGACCTCTTTCTAATAAGGCTGTAATATCACTGAAGAACACTGTTTTAGAAATTATCCACATCCGCTTGCATCTTTATGCAAACTCACAAACAAATCTGTGAACTCATTCCTGTCCCAACATAATCTCCCCAGACAGGTTATCGGTAATACTGATACCAAGATGGGCCAGCGGAAGCGATTATCTAAGTATCACATGTGTTCTCGAGCATCTACCAGACAGGTCTCTCAGACAGACAATATGGCGTTCTTTTCATCGATCGTGCGCGACCACATTGGGTAAACACAGATCGTCTCAATCAAAGCTGGCTAGGCGACTCAAGTGATAAACGTATTACCGCTGACCGGTCTAATTAACCTCGATAATAATACAGTTCACGTGGTGAAACGTAAACAAGTCTCGGAGCGGCTTCAGAGTAGGGCATAAAATATGCCGAATAATAGGACGATGAATGAGGAAAATGAAGAAATACTGCCGGAGAGAACGACAGTTATGAAAAGTGCACCCAAATAATAGGACGATGAAGGAGAGAAAGAAGGGTCCAAAAGTACATGCATAAACCGTTTTGTCACATGGGGATTAGCTAAAAGAAAGTCCTGTCCAGCATATCTGCATCCTCATTTCAATAACGTAGCTCTAAAATTGTAAATATATGAATTAATAAAAAATTAAATAGAACGAAATCAGTTTAACAAGTTAACGGTACACAGGAACTAAAATTGTAACACTTACTGTCTTTCTCAGATCTTTCCTACAAGATCATCTCCGCCGAGAGTGTTAGAGCGAACTGCTATCTGAACTTGTCCCCAGTACAAAGGGTTTTTTTTAAATTACCAGAACTCATCCTCTGCGTCTTGTACAGTAACTGTGCATGTAACTCGGCCGTATACAGTAATAATTTTTTCCAGTCAGCTGCGTGATTTCGCATAGTTTGCAGATGGGAGTAACTATTCTTAGGCCCCCCTAGTTAACTTTAAATTATATTTAATACGGCCTATATGTATTTAGGCATTATTTGCGCTTTATTTGTAATATTGTATCTCTCCATATTATGTATGTAGTCAATATGGCAACCATTTGTATCGAGGAAATAACTCAGAATCAGACACGTAACAGTTGTAGCAAGAGATGGGAAGAAGACGCTGGCAATGGGAAGGTCACAAATTCAAGAAACCTGTTATTAGCATTACAAGGCAGTCCCTGTTATGGAACCCCATGGTAAGAGATGCAGCGGTAGAGCAAACAAAAAACATGGTGGACAGAACTGAAGACTGAAATGAAAGTTATGAGGAAGACGTGGAAAGAACGAGCTGATAGCGCGTGATTGGAGGGACTTGGCACGTGTTTGTTGAAGGCATGAGCTCCTTGGGGAGTTAAAGGATATTGATGATGATGAATAGCACGCTGAGCTGATAGATAGCCTGTTTGACCGTCAAATAAGAGTAGTCACAGGTTTGATTACTTTTCAGTTTGATTACTCCCCCCCCCTCCTCCTCCCCCTCGCCCTTTTTTAATTAATAAACTCTGTTTTTATTTTATCGGATATAACCCTACTTTAACTTCTTCTCTGAAGTAGTCATCTACTGCACATACTAAAAATTCCAAAACGCCCAGTATCGCACCGGTTGAAGAACACTGTTTTAGAAATTATCCACATCTGTTTATGTCATTCTTGTAAGTTCTCTTTCAGAGGAAAACCTTTGGTGCTAATGTATTGTGTGTTGATCTAGTGCCCATGAGAAACTGCCCTACACCATTTTGAACAACAGCATTATATGGCAAGTTACAGTAACCTCCAAAAGTAAACAACTTCTATATTTACAATTGTTTAGTTACATGAAAATAATGTAATTACATTTTGTACACGTAAGATCGTACCCGTCAGAAAAACGACCATGCCATTTGGGTTCTGAAGCAAAGGGACACTTCAGCCGTATCATCTGTTCCATTCGTCCGCCGCTGATGGAGAACTATAGAAAAGAAAACATATCTGCAGTGATAAGTAATGTGCGTATCTAAGTGTATGTGCATGTCTGCATTCATGTTCATTCCTATGTTTATATTGTGATTTCGTTTGATCTATGTATTTGAAACTGCCAGGAAAATTTAGAGGGACAGATATGAGAAAGAAAGAAAAAGATAAAGAGAAGACACGTAAATGCAGACGGTGTTACCGAAGGAAAAAGAGACTAAAAAATACAGGGTGTGGCTCTATCTGCAGCATAGATTAGGTACACACACAAGTCCTGCAATATAACCAAACATGAACGTAACACCAACTACATTGGGCGCAAAAGTTACTTCATTTTTTTTCTTTGCAAAGTATTCGAGCTTGACTACAGTTGCTCACATAATCAATTAGTTGGAGTACTTTTTTGGAACCATTATAAAACATTTCAAAATCACGTTTAGCTGGGTCTTTTTTTCTGGCAGTCTTATACCAAGCATAGGGTATTATACAACTCAAATATTGCTTTGACTTGTTATTTTAAAAATAAAAAACAGAGATCTTTTAGAGCAGCATCCGAGAACGAAATATTTTTATTTAACTTATTCAATCATTGTCTCCAGTCGAATTGCCTCTATCTTTGCTTCCAGACGAAGTCAATCTATCGTTGTTGTCAAATGAACTCATTATGTCGTTGTCTCTTGACGAATTCATTCTATCGCTGTCTCCAGCCAAACTACTGTACTTCAATCTTTGTCTACAGCCGTGCTCACTCTGTCGTTGTTCCCTGTCAAACTGCTTCTACCGCTGTCTCCAGACAAACTGCTTTTATCTTTGTCTCTAGCCAAATCATTCCTCTCTTCGTATTCTCCTTTTCTGGAAGTTACAAGCTGCATCTATTTTTTTTAACCTTGAAGTTTTGTGCCGATTTTTGAGGACCATAAGACTCACTATAATTTTAGATTGGAAAACTCAGATAAAATTAGCACCGGTGTTGGGAACGATAGGGGGAACACTGTACAGTGCTTCCTACCTGACGGTACCGGACACTGTACAGTGAGCGGTACCTAGGTACAGTAAAGCTTACCTGCTAGGTAGGAAGCACTGAACTTGGGTAGGAATGACGTAACATTTTAAGGGTTAAAAAAAATCGGAAACCCGTATATAAATATAATTAATGCTGTATTGTGTGTATTGAGAAATGGATGTGCCAGTAAAACCAAGGCAATAATTCATGATATTTGCGTTTTTTTTTCTACTTGGCAGTGTATAGATAAATAGTATTAATAGAGTAAAACTGGTACAAGACATTCCTTCGAAACATAGATCTGACCAACGAAAATCAGTATATGTCTTATCTGTTAAAAATATGAATATTGCTTATTTAGTAACTATTATTACCAAAAAAGCATTTAAAACTATTTTTTATCTTAATATAAAAAGTCAAATAATTTATAATGTCATCTGCTCGCATTGTGAAATAAACCTTCTATTTGGCCAGAACGTACTTAATCGCGGTGCGGGCAACGACAGAAGCATATTTTTTTTTCATCCGTAATACGTTCAATTGTAATCGAGTTCAAGTTGTCTTAGATAAGTAGCTGTTTTGAATTACGATACAAGAGCACATTAAAAAAACACATATCTTTATTTCATATAAAGCAAACATAACAACATCTTTACTCCTTTTCTCTCCAGTATTTTGCCCTATAAAGGAAGGAACGGGGGAAATATCTGCCTAATGGATTATAATAACTACAACGCAGTACGATATACCTATTTATTTTTTTTCAGACAAGAATTACTGTACAGTGCTTGGTGCCCGAGTTAAGGTACCTGCTACCTAGGCAGGAATCACTTGTCCAGTGTTCCATACCTGACAGTAGCATGTACTGTACAGTGCGTGTTGCCGTTTCAGATTACACCGGCATGTAAAACTCAAATAAAAAATATTGCTCATCGACATTATAGTACATATCAATCAGTGAAATGTTTATTTAGATCACAGAATCTCCTGACCAAAGAATCTCCTGAATGTTTTGACACTGCTGTCCCACTGATCATTACTACTATTATTTTTCGACTTTTCCCTTTCTTTTTTTAAGCATATCGTTTTCAATGTCATCAATCGCATTGGTTATGCTCACTTCTTGACAGACTTAACTGTTTTGTGCTTCCATGTAATGTTCTACTATTTAAAATGCGAGCACGGCTATTATTTAAAATCGTAAAATTAAATTCGGATTTGAAGGAAGCTGAAAATTATATATTTTCTTTCTATAAAGAAGTGGAAAATACGTTAAATAAATAAAACCACAAAATCTTTCGAGCTTCCTTTCCAAGTTTCCATTCAATATCCAGAGAACCTGCTACCTGTAGCAAGTTCTCTGGATATTGCATGGATTTTGCTTTATTCAAATCTTGCCGTACGGATGTAGAATTCGCAGAAGGGAAGTGTACTTTAGCTGAATAGATTTGCTTTCCTCAAAGTTGTATCAAGCATCTATTTTTCATCTTGAGGTTTTGTGCTGATTTTTTACGACCATAAGGCTCACTATAATTTTAGATCGGGAATCTTAGGAAAACAATTTTACTCCCACACGTCAAAGTTTGACCACTCATCGTTGTGGCACGAGCCCTAAGGCAGCTTGACGTACCTGTTGTAGCAGGGCAACGTTGACTGTCGAGTGATGACATATTGTCGGAGCACATTTATGTGCTAATCATATAGATGCCCTTCTACAAATTCAAAGATTGCATATATTCTTCCTTTTTCGCTCCTTATGGAGCATGGGGTCACATTAGCAGTTGGCACCTGAGCCTGTGCTCTTGTAGGGTTGGTTTCTATAACAATTTATTTTACACGATGAGGTTGATAGCTTCACGCCCAACCTCACCATAGTCACCTCTTACGACATGCCTCAAGGAGCAGTGATTCCATTGTCACTTTGTTTCATTGGAGTTCCCGATAACGAAACAGAGTGCAAATGGTCTTTATCAGGGGTCGGCAACCTAAGAGCTTTTGGGATCTACTTTAGTAACACTGAACCCTCTAAAGATCTACCGTATGTAGTACCACTACAACCACATATTTATATATGTGTGAATGCACTTTTAAGGGTGGGTGAAGGGGGATGATGAACCTTACAAAGAAAAGATCGCGTTCCTATCTCATGCAGTTCACGAATATATTTTAGTAGCCAGTTCGACAGCTTTCATTGGGAATGCAGAAAAAGCACCTTTGTTCCCGGGGACATCACTATTTTAAATGCCGGTGGGAGTGTGTCTAGTTCGAAATTTTCCTAGTTTAAAACGTCTCCCCCCCCCCCCTCCCCTAAAGATCTACCAAATCATCCACTGGGTTCTACCGGTAGATCGGGATCTACTGGATGCCGACCCCTGGTCTATAAATTAATATGAGACAAACATAAAGGTATGTTATCAGGCACTCATAGGAAATAAAGAAGTAGAAGACTAGACAACAGACGTGAGTGGCTTCTGTTGTTTTTCTGTTGTCTAGTGTTCTACTTCTTTATTCCCTACGAGTGCCTGATAACAAACCTTTATGTTTGTCTCATATTAATTTACTGTTTACAGGCCTCGGGTTTCCCTCCCCTGGTCTATACAATAAGCCAAATGCAACTGAAATCAACGAAACGAAACTTCATCACTGTTGAGAGCTGAGCACGATTATTGAAGATTTCATGTTTTATCAATAGAGGGTTCCTTTATAACAGAACTAAAATGCGTTGTGATGGATGGCATTAGAGTGAAAGTGTGGTGTCGGAGGGAGATTGAACGTTGAATGAGCCGGTGGAAGGACAAGGTATCCATTTGATTTGTACATTATTCAGGTCGTTCAAGTTTTGTGGAATTCCGAGGCAGGTTGGCCTCTGGTATCCGTGGGGATAAATAGTTAGATGACAGACAGTGACATTGTATCAGTAGTTTTAATTAATCCGGGCCTGACAGTATAAATGTGTGCAGTATAAATGTGTGCAGTATAAATGTGTGCAGTATAAATGACGTGGGTAATGAGAGAAGATACCGGGCGTGTGATGTCAAAAAGTGAAGCTTGAAATGATCTAAGATTTGGTTCTGTTGCATTTATTATGTGAATTAAACCTTGGATCGCCCTGGCCTGGTTTATTCCTCCAATCCATGTCGGTCCATCTTGAAAGAATCCTAAAACATAAACTTTCGGGGTTACATAACAATTCTATTCAGCCTTCGGATGTTAATAATTTTTTGTTTGTTTGCACTCTGTGTTTCAGAGCCATAAAATAAGACTTACTTGACATTTGAGTTGAAGATTCTTATTTTTATTTTGGACTTGTTTTGTCTTGGTCGCCACATATTTCACAATGCTAAGACAGCTTCTCTTGCCTTTTGTTTGCTTATTTTCAGATAATTGTATATATTGTTGCCAAGATGTATTCTTTTATGTAAAATATGCTTCCTCTTACAGCCACTTGATTTGAAGTGCAGGAGTTTGTTACCAGTTCTCGATTTTCGTTCGTTGTACCTAATACGTGTTTTCTCCTGGTTTCATCAAAGTCGGCGTTGTTTTTTTCCCATTTTTACATTTAAAATTGTGATGTCCTTTCTTCTCTTTTTATCATATTTTTAAATCTGGTGTAAAACTTGTATTTATTTATTTTGTTTATTTTTTATGTGTGACTCTTTTGAATGTTGCTGTTATTATTCGGGTTTCAGTGCTTCCTACTCTATGACTTTTTAGTCAGTATTTGCGCCGCCCCTTCACTGAGAGCAGTTTCTTCCTTATGTCCTGAAAACAGTACCATTTTTCCTGTGATTAATCTCTTCGTCTCTGTGCCTTTCCATCTTGTCTCGCAGAGTGCCCGAATATGAATCTTGTAATTCGCCAGTTCTGCTGCAGCCTGTGCAGTTTTCTTTCGTTAGTTTAATGTTCGAACATTCAAATTACCAAGCCTGGAGATTTTCCTAGACGAAAAAAAGGTTAATCCAGACTCCTTTGGATATATACAAATAAATTAAAAATATATGAGAGCTGCGCACTTCTGTTCGGTGCAGAATGCTGGAGAGTAGAAGAAAAGGAAATGTCTAAATTGTCATTTTCCCACACAACCTACCTGAGGAAAATTCTTCGAATTTTCTAGCCGAACAGCATCACCAGCCGAGAACTGCTAACTCGGAGCCACCAAGAAGACATGCGCACCATCATAGCGGGTAAACGCTAGACTTTAGTTGGCCACATCCTCAGAAGAGACCCTGACACCATCAGCAGAACTGCCATGCTACGGACTCTAGAAGGAAAGCGAAAGCAAGGACGGCTAAAAGCCACCTGTTTTGTCAAAGCAGAGATGCTAAGCTTCTACCAAAGCTGAGGCATCACACGAAGGATGGCTATCGACCAAGCAAAGTGGAGACAGTTTGCTGCTGCCCTACAAGACGCCACCAGGCGTGATAGCCACTGATTGCTCTGTCAGTCAGTGGCCAAGGACCAAAGAAGATATATGTTTTTGTATGTGTGTGTGTGTTTCTGTGTGTCACAGAACGGGGTGACCTCTCTCGATCTGGATGTCACTCCAGCAGTATCGGTACATTTGTCGTACTGATTTTATTTGCGTGCTGTCAATTGTTTCACTTTTCTTTCTTTATTTATTTTTCTGCTAAGTAGCAGATATTTGATTTTATCAAATCATTCGATTTTATCAAATCTCCCTGTAGGTGATAATAATCACATTTGCTTGGCGCTACCTAGATGTGTTAGTTATAGGCGCGGCAGATTAACACGTACATCGATAAGACACGGGTGCACGCATCACTAAAGCTTGGAAGAGGGGAGAAAACTTACAGACCGACATGGATGACAAGATTACTTTAGATAAAAGTAAGATTGCTACATCTCGAACACATGTTGTCATGTGAGTTCCCCGATCTGTCTGTGAGTTTGTACACAAGGGCATCGGACATCATATTACCATATATGAGAGACGTGACCTTTGCAAAATCTTTCCATGTCTGAAATATTTTGAAAGTACGACACCCGACCTGTTTGAATATGACTGGAGCGTTTATTTAACTCCATAACAAATGAAGGCGTGGGAAGATAGGAATATAGTCTGACCATTTCGTAGTTTTATTTCATTGTGAATTTCACGCTCGCCAAGACAAACATCAGACCTCGCTAGAGTTAAGACTAGATTCATAATTCCTTTTAGTTAGCCGGACCTTTTATTGGAGAACCAAATAAGACTTACAAAGCACAGGAAATCTCTACATTTTAATAAGGAACACCGGGACTATGAAACTGAAGAAATACACGGGTTCAGAGAGGGAATCTATTGTCAAATTAAAGACCACCCAGACGCGTGTAAGAGACCGACTCGTCTCTTTTATTCATCTGAGCAACAAGTCTGTAGCCAAGATTGGCGTAAGTAGTGCATTTTTCATTATATGTTTCATTACTAACATGTGAACTAACATATATATATATATATATATATATATATATATATATATATATATATATATATATATATATATATATATATATATATATATATATATATATATATATTACCATGTGAATTTTAATGTGTGAAAATTGCTACAGGACGCCCAAGTCATTTGAGGCTGGCAACCTCAGTATCTAGAATGATGATTCATGAACCACCACTGCACGGGCCGGTGATTGCTTTATTGCTAATTTCGTATGGAGAACTAAAAGCATAAAGTAGTTCCAGGTTCCCTATGGAGCAGGGAGGGAAAGATGAAAGAAATGATGTACATTCTAAGAATAATACTTACAGTTTCAAAGCTTTTCACTCAGTGTAAATGTAAACGAAAAAACATATTCATGTTAAAATTAATAGAAGTTTCAAACTTTTCAACAAGTGTAAATATAAAGGAAACATAAATGAATTTATATTGGGAACACTTTTCAAACAGGGGAGATGTAAATGTAAAACGTATTATATCTGTACGTTTAACCTTTTCATTTAAATGTAATGTAAAGCTAAAGCTATTCAGTTTAAATGTAAAGAAAGTTTTATCCCGAGGGATTAAATTTAATTCTCATCGAGGGTAAATTCTGATATGGTATGGTAGAGTAGAAGAAGGGGGCACATAACAATGTGTCGGAAAATGTCATACTCAGAAGAGCGTTTCGTTTCTATTTCCATTACCAGTTATTGGTGGTACCAGCAAAAAGGACCATTTCTGGGACAAGACAGAACGAGTGGTTACGCTTTAAGACGGAAGACCAGCTTTGAAAACACTCCTAGACTTTCCTGGGAAACGAGCTTCACCCTACGAACCTTGACCAGAGACGAGTGAACGCAGTGTACAGAAAACATCAGGAGGAGGAGGATCAGAATCGTCACTGACAGCTAAGTTAACCCATATGCTGCCACTTGAACCTCTTATCAAAAACCATCACCCGAGTGATGAAAACTTTATTTTGCAATTAACTATTATTCTTTTCTTTTAAACTGTTAAAGTGATTATTAAATTTTGTTATTTGTAATTATACCAATTTAACTTCGATTTAATCATTTTAAATGTACTACATGTTTGTCTCAGTCAAAGTTACTAAACACACACTCTAAAGAGAGCTATATTATAATAATAATTCCACTGATTAACTCAGCTTAACGCGATAGAATAAACAATTGCTTAAATTCTTCACAAAAGTTGTCGGCAGATTACAGAATTAACGTGCTCAGCAACAGCCAGCGTTGTTTTCGCTTATCTGAATATCCTGTGAAGTCTCCCATGTGATAGAAGCTTTACTACTCTTCTATCTACATTTCTGCCAAAGAAATCTTGTGTAGACTCCATTGAAGCCTATAATAGATACTCTTGAGTTTTGGCCACTGTTGGACCACTACTGCAAAACAGGGGAGACAATACCGTCACACTGTCCATGCATTCATACTTATTCACTTTGGTGCTTATATATGCATAAATACTCGCAAAAATAGATTCATATGCATGTATACATAAACTTACACTGGAAAATAAGTTTACAATGTTATAAACAGCAACTTAGAAACGCGGCAGAGGTATGCCAATCATGCCAAGCATATAACATTTTAAATTAAAGCAATACAAACTTAAGATTCAGCTATAATGGAAATAAAAATATAAGGGATATTTCATGTTTTACCTTGGTAACGGCTGTAATAATATGCAGATATCGTTCCGTGTCAGAGCCCTGCAATATCAGATGTATCTTATAACTGTAATCGTAATTGAATTTGAATCTAATTTAAATTAAATGACACTTTCCCCATGTTTGCACCCTAATATTGCACAAGCTCCGTGTAGTTCCCGAGGGTTCCTGAAGGCACAAAGAAAGTATAAGATTTCTGCACCATTTAGCATGTCGTATCTGCACCATTTAGCATGTCGTTTCTGCACCATTTAGCATGTCGTATCTGCACCATTTAGCATGTCGTATCTGCACCATTTAGCATGTCGTATTTGCACCATTTAGCATGTCGTTTCTGCACCATTTAGCATGTCGTATCTGCACCATTTAGCATGTCGTATCTGCACCATTTAGCATGTCGTTTCTGCACCATTTAGCATGTCGTTTCTGCACCATTTAGCATGCCGTATGGCCACTAATACGAGGGCTCGCAACCTCATCATGGACAAGAGCATGTGCCTGCTTTGTGTGGACTTCCTGCAAAGGGAACCAGCGGTGGTTCCATGCTCTGTAAGGAACGCAAAAGAAAAGATGATGATGATGAATATTACACAAAGCTAACAAATCATTGTTTCTTGTTCTGTACAGAGAATATCACTATAACCCAGTCATTTACTTCTTAATGAGTTCAGAGGCTTGTATTGTTATACTTAATTACTGCAAACTTCATTGCAACTGATGCTGAACATTGTACATACTTAGGTTTATTCGTAGTAACGTTCGATCGCGTGCTATTTGACAAGTTGCACGTTGAGCAAACCATACAGAAGTACAAGTGCCGTCTGATGGCTCTAAAAACAATGGCAGCTGCACACTTGGACAGAGACTACTGGTTCTCCTATATCACCAGCTGGTCATGGCAGGAATCGACTATGGGCTGGGAACACTCACGTTGTCAAGGAAACAACTGGAACCCATTCAAAATGAATAAATGCGTATAGTCTTGGGATGTACGAGAGATACCCCCCTCCCCATTGTGACGATGAGGTGCATGCTTGGACGTCTGTCGATGTGACGAATTTACCGTGATGCAACGTTAAAATATCTCCAAATATAAGGATAAAATGTAGGGATAAAAATAATGCGTAAGATACTAGGAGACATGCTCGCCCATGCCCGCATTTCCTACCGCCAGTCAAACTAACTAGTTAGACGTGCAGACGAAACGGTTACCCTTTGTAGACGGGAGGGAAACGGAGATCAAAAAAGGAAAAATATGACTGAACACGTGTTTGATTCTAGCAAGGCTAAAAAGACGCAATTGGTGGGAAAAGGAAAAAAAAAATTCACGTCACTACTTGACACAATGTAAGGAAATTGACAAAAAGGACCTTAGCTCTTAGTCGAAACAGTCATTTCTTGGACGTTTTTCGATACTTGGTCCCTTTATTTGAATTCAGCGGCAAACGCCGTAGAGAAGGTTCTCGAACAAATTTCAAAAAAACTAAACATGAGAAAAAATATGTTTTTTTCTTAATAATAGAGTTACGAATATAAAACCTAGCTAGTTTGATAGCCCATCTTGAGCAGAGAACTAATATACTTTAAATTATACAGACGGATAGATAACAAGGAAGATATTGACAAAAGACTGTGTTGTTCATATCAGACTAGCGACTGTACTGTTCCTACTGTCACTAAAGTTACAAATTTTCGTCCTTGAGACACGCAAATGCAAAAATCAAGCTGTAATGTAAAAGAGGGGAAAGGTGGAGAATTGTAGCTAAAAATAACTTAGGAGGCAGATTTGTGTAGGATATTGCATGTAGAACCAAGCGTGTTTTTATGAAAAAAAAAAACAAGTAGAGACAGACGGACCAACAGACAATAATGCACACTTGACTGAGATCTGACTGAATTTGACTTTTGGTTGTAGATTTGAAAAGTTAGGGGGGAAGTCGGTGATTGGGCAAATGTAATCATATTAGCGGGACAGAGATGCGCATTTTTGCCATTTGATACAATACTGTCCAGGGACACAGTCGGTTATTGCCTGTGGTGTTGTTCCTAGAAGATGGTACATACATTTAGAGGGACGCCATCATATAGCCAGCAGCTCAGCTGAGTTTTGCTAGCAATTAACTGTGTTCTCAATTCTGAATTCTGGTAAGAATGAAAGTATTTATTTTGTACATTTTAATATCTCGAGTCTTGGGGAACTGATACTATATGAAAACAACTGGGTAAGATGTGCTGTGTGGTCAGAGAGATCTGACCTATTCTGTGTAGTGTTGATGTGTTGTGCTGTGTGTAAGAGTGGTGCAGTAAATAGATTACTGACACAGCGCACAAATTTTGTTTCAGAATTGTGAGTTTCTGTTGTGGCACTAGGGTAGTGCCACATAAGTAATCAAGATTGCACAAGCAGATGTGTGTGCAGCCAAACAGTGTGTCGGTGCAGTCTACCATTGTATTCTAGCTACTGAGAGGAGTGGGCCACCGGAATCCAGCATTAGATCTTCGCAGACAAGATGAGTGATTTAGTGGCCTGCTGAGGATTCACCATACTCCTAAAAAATTTATAAATATTTCCCCTCATAAATATATTGAATTTTGGGAAAGATACATTTATTAAAGTTCTAAGACAATGGACAAAGCTTGTTCTAGTCACAGAGTGGGTGTGATGACACCACCCCAACAGCACATCCAGTAATAGTTTCCCAGAGACATTAGAAATATAATTAATATTAACCAGTCTGATAAAATATTATGTATACACATTCCATTTTATTATGCCATATATTTATGCATTCCATTTATAACTCCATAACATTTCATATGTTCTGACCAAAATAAAACATTGGTTCAGAACAAATAAATTTAAAGAAAATTTTAATATTTAAACTAAAACAGCCTGAGTTAGTTCAGTGTGTTATAGAATTTTATTAATATTATTAGACATTAATTATCTGTGTGTGTTTGTATATTTTACTACAACATATTACATTTCAGTACCCTAGACTTTTTAACGTAGCTACATTCATAATAGTAAAAAAAGATATGTTTGAGGTTGTAAGTGGTAGTACGAAGGGCCTTCTGTAATTCACATCTACATTTATCTCAGGAGCCTTCACAGCTGACATCATACACTACACTAGGAAACACAACAACCATACAGTACCATCAAAAACCACTACAAATATTGGGGTCTTGTCCAAGGATAATTAGTTTATCATAAATATTAGAATCTCCTGGTGGGAGAATTAAACCAGTGGGGACAAATTGTATAAATTTAAAAAGTGTCCCTTAAAATAAAAGGGGAAAATAAAAGTTGGTGAATCTTCACAGCCAGTGGTAGTTAGTTAATTAATTAATTAATTAGAATTACCTTAGTCACCATTAATTAGAATTACCTGTCATTAGTTAGATTTACCTGGGTCATTGTTATCTTGTATGATGGCTGAACTAGCAAAATTTAGATCAGCTGCTGTGCTAACGGCGAAGGAAATGGGAATGGAGGGTCAGGTTTTAATTCAGTATGTATCTTCTGAATGTGACAAGTATATTGAAAGGGAAGATAGGAGGTTAGCTGAAGAGAAGAGGTTACAAATTGAGGCTGACAAAGAACTTAAGAGGCTGCAGATTGAGGCAGAAGAAAAACGACAGCAAAGGGAGTCAGAAGAAAAAAGGTTGACTGCCGAAAGGGAGTCAGAAGAAAAAAAGGCCGAAAGGGAGGCAGAAGATAAAAGGTTGACTGCCGAAAGGGAGGCAGAAGATAGAAGGTTACAAAGGGAGCACGAATTACGACTAAGGGAGCTGGAATTACAAGGCCATGCTCCTGAAAATGGTGCCAGCCCTTTTGCCTCAGATGCTGCAGCTAGTCAGGGAGCCTCAAACTCAGCTATGGGGTTTCATTTAGACCATTTTGTTGAGAAAGATGATGACATCGAGGGGTACCTCAGTAGATTTGAGTTATTAGCTACTACATATGGGTTAGAGAGAGAGAGGTGGAGTCTAAAGTTATCACAGGGACTGAGAGGTACTTCTTATGAAGTCTTCGCTAAAATGAATAGAGAAGACCAAGACAATTATGACATGCTAAAACAGGCTTTGTTATTAAGATACGAAAAAAATGGTGAATTTTACCTTAATACAGTAGAACTCCATTTATCCGAACCCCTTGGGACCGAGCATCGTTCGGATAATCAAATGTTCGGATAATTGGATTACATAATGTATCGAGTACATGTACACATACGCTCGTATTTCTAAAAATAATTAACCATCACAAGGGAAATACACATTAAAACATATTTACTTGTACTGTAATAATAATACCCACACTGTATTAGATCACCGTATCACCAAAATCTTTTATTACACAGCAGTGCATGTACTACTTGTATTAATTATGTTTTTTTAAGAAAGAGAAATGTTTTCAAAATAACATTACAAACGATTCAAAACCATGCGCAACTTACGTATACATGTACTTGCACAGATGTAGCCCACTATTTAAAATAATGAGGAATCCTCTTTTGCACCAAACTGGATAGTCTCCTTTTGGCTGCTAAGTCCCGCATTCTCTTCAACAGCAGAAGCTGTGTAGGACAGCTGTCATCTTCTTGCTCGTACCAAGCCATCGCTGTTTCTAGTGCTATAAAGGCCTCTTCGGGACTTGGTCGACGTTTTGGGTTTTCTTCATAATCTACAAGTACATCATGTACTTCTGAGGAGTCTTCATCATCGGTCACTACATGTATTTGGTTTTCTTCTTGCACAAAAGACAAAATTTCTTCGTCATTCAAAAACTGAAAACCAGAATCATTATCATCTTCTAGCCACGTGTGTGCATCATCTTTGTCACAGTCCGAAAATCCGGGCATTGCTTGAAACAGTTCCACAACTTCATTTATACAATCATCATTTGTGTCCACTGCAGTAGTTTCATTTCCTTCTTTTTTCCCAAGCAATCTATTCCAAGCCTTGTTGAGATTATCTTGTGACAGGGTGGTCCAAGCATCAGCTAACATATAGCAGCAGTCTTTGAGATTAAGCTTCTTGGAAAACGCCACCACACTTTCTTCATCTTCAGCCAACAATAAACAACGCAGGACTTCCTTCTTGTACATCTTTTTAAGTTTTGCTATAACACCCTGATCCATTGGTTGAATCAGTGCTGTTACATTAGGAGGCAGAAAAATTACTTTAAAATTTGCATCAACTGCATTCAATGTATCCGTCTCTGGATGAGATGGTGCATTGTCCAGTAGAAGAATTACTTTTCCAGTTTTCTTTTCTTGTTCTCTCAACCTCTTCACATTTGGGATGAACTGATTTGTATACCAATCAAGAAATATTTCACTATTCATCCAAGCACTCTTCTGTGCTTTGTAGCACAATGGGAGACATGTCACATTCTTTAAACAACGTGGTTTTTTTTACTTTGCCGATCGTTAGCACCGGTAAATGATGACTTCCACTGGCATTCGCGGCTACCAAAATTGTTACTCTCTATTTGCACTTTTTAAACCCAGGGGCAGCTGCTTTGCGCTGAGATGCAAGTGATTTTTGAGGCATTGATTTCCAGTATAAGCCAGTCTCATCGGCATTATACACATCATCGAGTGAATAACTTTCTTCTTCCAAAAAAGCCAAGAGTGTTTCTTTAAAATTTTCAGCGGCAGTTGCATCGCTAGATAAAGATTCCCCTTGAATCTCCAATCCTCGTATGCCATGACGAGATTTAAAGTTTCTTAACCATTCCTGGCTAGCCTTAAAGTCAGGAGGACCGTCAAGTTGATTGTTGAACTGAAGTGCCTTTTCACACAATAGAGAGCCAGAGATAGGTTCCCCTTTGCTTCTTCTTTGCACAAACCATATATACAAAGCCTCTTCCAATTTCAAATCTTTCGCATTTCTCATGGTTTTACGTTTCTTCGACCCATTTTCACTATCCAATTTCGATGCAAAACTCATAATTTTATCCTTGTTACTTTTGATGTCAGAGACTTTAGCTTTCCCAACATTGAAAATTCTGGCAAGTGAAGACACAGTTTCACTTTTTCCTAGTCTCTTGATAATTTCTGTTTTCGTTTCAATTGACAAAACATTGCGGTTCCTTTTATATGCATTAGGCCTACTGGAAGATGCCTTATCGCACAGAGAAATACTTGTACACCAAAATTATTCTGCTGTGGTAGCAGAGACAATTATTTTAAGTTGAACTGTCTGTTTAGCCAGTGTTCTGCCTAGAACGCACTCGTACACTGGATTGGTAAACTAGATATTAACTGACTTTATGATATAATGATCTAACTGACTTCCTGTATGTAAGCGACCGACCATTAGCCCATCCCATCCTCTACAAATTGTTCGCACACATTTGAAGCTTGCCGCATCAAAAGATTCAGAATTGTAGTCTAACGTGACTGGTGGCACCTGGTTTTTTTTTTTTCTGGACAAAGTGTTCGGATAATTGGATGTTCGGATAATTGGGGTTCGGATAAATGGAGTTCTACTGTAATAATAATAATAGCCCCTTCAGTCATAACTGACTATGGGAATGCGCCCCTGAGGTGACAGCCCTCAGCTGCTTATTTTCCTGGTGCTCCTTTCGACGTTTTCTCCTCACCTCTGCTTCTTGTGTGAGCCTCTCTTCGCCCAATCTGAGGTGGCGCCGTAAATAGCATCGCCACTTAGTGCGATCGGCAGCTTTATCCTCCCATGTTGCTGGATCCTTGTCCAGTGCCCTCATATCTCTCTTGCACACATCTTTGAACCTCAGCTGTGGTCGCCCAACTGTTCTCTTGCCCTCTGCTAATTGTCCGTAGAAGATATCTTTTGGGATGCGACCATCATCCATGCGGCGAACATGGCCAAGCCAGCAAAGTCTGCGCTGTCTAAGAAGCGTATACATACTTTGAAGGCCAGCACGTGACAACACCTCGACATTTGTCACTTTATCTTTCCACGAGATGCCGAGGATGCGGCGTAGACACCGCAAATGGAATTTTACCGTAAGAAATTTAGAAATGCCAAACTGTTGTCTGGGGAGACATACCACCAATTCTCTGTCAGACTGGAAACCTATTTGGAGAAATGGACTGCTCTGGGGAAGACCCAAGATCTGAAAGAGATGATCATGATAGAGCAATTACGAAAGTCCATGACTCCAGACTTGAGAAAATGTCTCATGGAACAAGGTGCAGAGAGGTTGGGGAAGGTTTTAAATGTCGCTGAGAGGTATCAGGCAGCCCAGGCAGAGGTAAGTGGCACTAAAAAGAAGCACATAGAAAATTTTAAAGCTCCACAGCAATTTAATAAATTTGATAACAGAGAAAAGGGTAATAAAGGCAGGACAAACTTTGAACGGCCAAGAAATGACTATCGTGACAGAAACTCACAGTTCAATGACCAAAAATATAATGAAAGAAAACCGTTAAACCAAGGAAAAAGATGGTGCAAATGGTGTAAGAAAGACAACCATAACACCGAATTTTGTAGAAGGAAACCTTCAAACATTGCTGCAATGAAGTCGGGGACTCAAAGATTAAAGGTTAATCCTAATGGACAGCAGGAACCTTATCACCCCCCAGTTTGTGAGGATGTTATTTGTAATGGGGTCACCACAAGGTGCCTTTATGATACAGGTTTGGATTATGATTCAGTTGTGAAGTCTAGCCTAGTGGACCCAAGTCAGTATACCACAGAAACAGTGGAAATACAAGGGGCGACTAAGTACATACCACTCATGACACTTCCCATCGCAAGGATAACGGTGAAAACTCGCTATGTGGAAGGAGAAATCAGAGCAGCAGTGATAGATGAACCAATCTACCCTCTGATATTGGGGTGTAGGTACGTCTTCTTGGGGAATCCCGAGAAACCTGTGATCATGGCGACAGTGCAGACCAGGTCACAGAAAAAGGAGGAAGAAGGTGAACCTATAAATGCTCATCCAGAGGAGATGAGGAAGGCGCAGGCTGAGGATAGGACACTCAAGCCATGTTTTAAAAAATTGCCCAAATGCCACACACCTCCAAGCAAGAGAGAGTACTTTATGAAGAACAAACTATTATACAGGAAGGCCGGAACTGGAACAAATGGTCACAACCAGCTGGTTCTTCCCACTTCATATAGGGATAAAGTGATGGAACTCGGGCATGCGATTCCCTTCAGTGGTCACATGGGGATCAGCGCCACAGGACAGCGTATAGCTTGTCATTACTTCTGGCCAGTGATAACGGAGGATATAAAAAGATATGTCAAATCCTGTCCAGAATGTCAAAGGGTAGCTCCAAAGCATTGGACTGCTCCTGCAACTCTAGGGGAAATGCCCATAGTGGGAACACCTTTTGAGAGGGTTGCAGTGGATATTGTGGGACCTCTCACTCGGACCAAGAGGAGGAACAGTTAAATCCTTACTCTGGTGGACACTTGTTCTATGTGGGGAGAGGCGGTAGCCCTGCCATCAATTGATTCAAAACATGTAGCAGAGGCACTACTTACAATATTCACAAGATTAGGATTCCCGCATCAAATCTTGACTGATAATGGCTCACAGTTCAAGGGGAAACTAACGGAAGAAGTTTTTAAGCTATTTCAAGCCAGACACTTTCATTGTAGTCCGTACCATCCACAAGGGAACGGCCAGGTAGAGAGGTTCAATGGGACTCTCATTTCTATCCTGAGGAAGCTGGCACACGAAAAACCGGATCTGTGGGATCAATTCCTGCCCGCCGCGTTGTTTGCGTATCGGGAGGTACCACATAGTTCAACCGGGATGGCTCCCGCAACTCTGCTTTTTGGGAGGCCAATAAAAGGTCCATTGGAAGCCTTATTAAGGACCTGGACAGGTGAGAAGGCAGAAGAGACTGTTACCTCATCGTATCAATATGTGAACGAACTGACCACTCGTCTGAAAGCTGGATGGAAACTGGCAAATGATAATTTGAGACAAGCCAGGAAGAAACATGCAGCATATTTTAATAGGAAGGCAAAGGACAGAGAACTAGCTGTGGGAGAGAAGGTGCTTCTTCTACTACCCGGCAGCCAGAATAAATTACAAATTGGATGGCAAGGTCCATATACGGTTCTAGAGAAGGTGTCTAGAATAAACTATAAAATTGACAAAAAGGGGAAGGAGAAAGTTTATCATGTAAACCTTTTAAAGAAATATCTGGACAGACCACTCCAGGAAAGCACCCCCTTACTGACCTTGGCTATCGCAACTCAAATGCAAAAGGAACCACTCACCTCACATGAATACCCATTACATCCTTGTGAAACAGCAGCACAGGTAAAAGTCAGTAAGCACCTGACTAAAAATCAGAGGGAGAGAGTTCAACAGGTTCTGGAGGAACATACAGATGTATTAACAGATAAACCAGGACATACAAATTTGCTACAGTATGACATGAAACTGGTAGACTCAAACCCAGTCTGTATGAGAGCCTATTCTATTCCGTTCGCGAAGGAGAAGGCATTGAAGGAAGAAATAGATTATTTGTTGAAGGAGGGGATTATTTCACACAGTGAATCATCTTTTAGCTCCAGTGTAGTTCTGTTAAGGAAACCGTCTGGGGAACACACTCTGTGCATAGATTACAGGAAACTGAATGCTGTCACAGAAGGACAAGTGGATCCATTACCAGTCACAAAACAGTTATTTGCCAGATTAAACAAGGCAAAATACTTTTCAAAGGTGGATCTTAGTAAAGGCTATTACCAGATTCCAGTGAAGCCTGAAGTGAGACCTTATTTAGCTTTTAGCACCTCGGAAGGACATTATGAATTCAACATGCTACCATTCGGATTGAAAAATGCTCCGAGTGTATTTTCAAGGATGATGCGCAAATTGTTGCATCCCCCTGAATAACTCATGTATCACGAATTTCATGGATGATATTCTCGTCGCCACAAAGACATTTGAAGAACACATTAACTCTCTAAAAATGTTATTTGATAGGCTTAGGGAGGCGAATTTAACTGCTAGACCAACAAAATGTTGTATTGGATGCAAAGAATTGGAATTCTTGGGACACACTGTATATCAGGGTAACATGACCCCTGACCCCAAGAACTTGGAAAAACTGCAGAGAGCACCTAGACCACAAACAAAAAAGGACGTGCGATCATTCGTGTCGTTATGCGGATTTTACCAAAAATATATCAAAAATTTTAACTCTATTTGTGCTCCTCTGACTGATCTGACTCGCAAGGGACATCCAGATACAATAATTTGGACTGCGCAATGTGAATTGGCTTTTCAAGAGTTAAAGGAAAAACTCACTAGCAAGCCTATTCTCAAATTGCCTGATTTGACACAGGACTTCGTGGTGAGAACAGATGCAAGTAATGTAGGCCTTGGGGCGGCTCTGTTGAAACGGTCATCTTCACCCGATGGGGAACTGAACCCAGTCGCTTATGCAAGCCGCAAATTGAATAAAGCGGAACAAGGATATTCTACAAGCGAAAAAGAATGTTTAGCGTTAATCTGGGCAATAAAAAAGTTCCAAATCTATCTGTATGGTAGGAATTTTGTGGTCCAGACGAATCATCAGCCCCTGGTGTTCTTATCTCAGGCTAAGCATGAAAATGCTAGATTGTTGAGATGGTCTTTATTATTGCAACCTTATCAGTTTAGTATTGAGTATATCCCGGGGTCATTGAATGTCGGTGCAGATTTCCTCAGTCGGCACCCCTGTGATCAAAATTAGAGTAGTGGTAGGCGTGAGGAGTAATGTTATCTATGTGTATCACTGGTTTTGGAACTTGCCGTAGTGCATGTTCTCAGGTGGGGAGATGTGTGACGAATTTACCGTGATACAACGTTAAAATATCTCCAAATATAAGGATAAAATGTAGGGATAAAAATAATGCGTAAGATACTAGGAGACATGCTCGCCCATGCCCGCATTTCCTACCGCCAGTCAAACTAACTAGTTAGACGTGCAGACGAAACGGTTACCCTTTGTAGACGGGAGGGAAACGGAGATCAAAAAAGGAAAAATATGACTGAACACGTGTTTGATTCTAGCAAGGCTAAAAAGACGCAATTGGTGGTAAAAGGGAAAAAAAATTCACGTCACTAGTTGACACAATGTAAGGAAATTGACAAAAAGGACCTTAGCTCTTAGTCGAAACAGTCATTTCTTGGACGTTTTTCGATACTTGGTCCCTTTATTTGAATTCAGCGGCAAACGCCGTAGAGAAGGTTCTCGAACAAATTTCAAAAAAACTAAACATGAGAAAAAATATGTTTTTTTCTTAATAATAGAGTTACGAATATAAAACCTAGCTAGTTTGATAGCCCATCTTGAGCAGAGAACTAATATACTTTAAATTATACAGACGGATAGATAACAAGGAAGATATTGACAAAAGACTGTGTTGTTCATATCAGACTAGCGACTGTACTGTCCATACTGTCACTAAAGTTTCAAATTTTCGTCCTTGAGACACGCAAATGCAAAAATCAAGCTGTAATGTAAAAGAGGGGAAAGGTGGAGAATTGTAGCTAAAAATAACTTAGGAGGCAGATTTGTGTAGGATATTGCATGTAGAACCAAGCGTGTTTTTATGAAAAAAAACAAGTAGAGACAGACGGACCAACAGACAATAATGCACACTTGACTGAGATCTGACTGAATTTGACTTTTGGTTGTAGATTTGAAAAGTTAGGGGGGAAGTCGGTGATTGGGCAAATGTAATCATATTAGCGGGACAGAGATGCGCATTTTTGCCATTTGATACAATACTGTCCAGGGACACAGTCGGTTATTGCCTGTGGTGTTGTTCCTAGAAGATAGTACATACATTTAGAGGGACGCCATCATATAGCCAGCAGCTCAGCTGAGTTTTGCTAGCAATTAACTGTGTTCTCAATTCTGAATTCTGGTAAGAATGAAAGTATTTATTTTGTACATTTTAATATCTCGAGTGATTGATACTGCCATATCATATAAAATGATTACGACAAGTAAGTGTTCGCTCTAGGTCCCCAGCCCAAGTTCAGGGTCTAGAGACAAACAAAATATATGGACGCCTAACTAAGACTATGGAAGGCGGATCTATTGTTGAGATCAGTGGGAACATATCACCTATCTTATTGAATACAAGGAAACTATTGAACATATCTCAGATGCAATGCAGTCTTGGGGAACTGATACTATATGAAAACAACTGGGTAAGATGTGCTGTGTGGTCAGAGAGATCTGACCCATTCTGTGTAGTGTTGATGTGTTGTGCTGTGTGTAAGAGTGGTGCAGTAAATAGATTACTGACACAGCGCACAAATTTTGTTTCAGAATTGTGAGTTTCTGTTGTGGCACTAGGGTAGTGCCACATAAGTAATCAAGATTGCACAAGCAGATGTGTGTGCAGCCAAACAGTGTGTCGGTGCAGTCTACCATTGTATTCTAGCTACTGAGAGGAGTGGGCCACCGGAATCCAGCATTAGATCTTCGCAGACAAGATGAGTGATTTAGTGGCCTGCTGAGGATTCACCATACTCCTAAAGAATTTATAAATATTTCCCCTCATAAATATATTGAATTTTGGGAAAGATACATTTATTAAAGTTCTAAGACAATGGACAAAGCTTGTTCTAGTCACAGAGTGGGTGTGATGACACCACCCCAACAGCACATCCAGTAATAGTTTCCCAGAGACATTAGAAATATAATTAATATTAACCAGTCTGATAAAATACTTATGTATACACATTCCATTTTATTATGCCATATATTTATGCATTCCATTTATAACTCCATAACATTTCATATGTTCTGACCAAAATAAAACATTGGTTCAGAACAAATAAATTTAAAGAAAATTTTAATATTTAAACTAAAACAGCCTGAGTTAGTTCAGTATGTTATAGAATTTTATTAATATTATTAGACATTAATTATCTGTGTGTGTTTGTATATTTTACTACAACACATTACATTTCAGTACCCTAGACTTTTTAACGTAGCTACATTCATAATAGTAAAAAAAGATATGTTTGAGGTTGTAAGTGGTAGTACGAAGGGCCTTCTGTAATTCACATCTACATTTATCTCAAGAGCCTTCACAGCTGACCTCATACATTACACTAGGAAACACAACAACCATACAGTACCATCAAAAACCACTACAGTCGATATGGTCCAGATATGTGATGCTCCAGGCAAAAGCCTATATGCTGGGAACTACAGACAAAAGACACTCCTATCATGGGAACATATCTGATATAAAGGGAACAATAATAAAGAGACGTATGCCATGGATAGTACAGGCAGAGGCAACCATTTGGCATACGACAACAGTAGAAAAAATATTCAAAGTGGAAGAACAGAGTAAGACTGGTGAGTACTAGACAAACTATCAAGGTCATCATCATTCTTGGTAGAAAGTGTAGAGATTGGTGCAGTGCGAAAGTATCTCTATAAATTAATCAGCTGATGATGTTATGGCTGTTAACGTCACGTTGCACACTGATGGGTCTGTACTCTATGGTGAGAAATCAAGATGTGGCTTCTCGGCTAGGGTAAGGTTGGGGTCTCTCTGAACAGAGCGGAGCTTATTTGACAACAACTTCCAGCATGAGAATGGAGATGACTATTGGAGTTTGTCAGCAAATGTAGACCCAGCACGGATAGTCGAATGAGAGGTTGGATCAGGCGTGTATTTTACTACCACCGCGCTATAGAAACAGTCTGCATTCCTTTCGACCTTTGTTAAGGGGAAATGAGTACCTATGAGTTTGTGCTACGGCAGATAATGCCGATTGTGATCAACAATAACAGTGACAGTTTTACCAAAAAATATCTGTATATAGTGTTGACATCCGGTATGTTCTTCTATATAGCCATAAACGTATGGCTCCCAGCTATTTTCTAAGTAACTGTAGTGGTGTTTGATGGTATTGTATGATGGTGTTATTACTAAATGTAAATTGTATGAGGCCAGCTGTGAAGGCTCCTGAGATAAAATGTAGTGGTGAATTGTCAGAAGGCCTTTCTTGCTACCACTACGACCTCACACTTAATTTTTTTTTTAATGAATGTGGCTACGTAAAGTGTCTAGGGTTATGATATGTAGTGTGGTGTAATGGATTATAAATATACCCACAGATATTAACAAGACTAATAATATTAATAAATGTTAAAATACACTGAACTAACTCACGTGTGTAAAATTTTTTGATATAAGTATATTACATTTATTGTGTTCTGTGTCAATTTTTTAGGTTGACCAGAACTTAAAAGGATTTAGAGATTATGAAAAGAAATGCATAGAATATTATATCATAAATGCAATAGTGTACATATATATGTACTATACTAGTTAGTTTTATTAAAATGTTATAGTATTCATCTACTTGGGAGGATAGTACTGTTTGTGCTGTTGGGGTGGCCTCATCACACCTGTCTATATTGACTACACAGTGTCCAGAAAATGGTGGGAATCTTTATGGGGTTCTTAGTAACTAAAGGGCGTTGGTGAAAGTCCAGCAGACCAGAGGCTCACTCATCTGGTGGTTGTCGCTCTGGTGCTGAAATCAGGTGGTCCCACCTCTCCGTGCTGGCGGGCAACAATGGTGGTCTCTGTCACAAATACTGCACAGATACACTCGAGTAAAGTCACCAACTGAATAGACACTGCTTTGTTGACGACAGAAACTCGCAGCTCAGATTATGAATAAATAACACAGAATTGCTAGCAAAACTCAGCTGAGCTGCTGGCTATAGTATGGCGTCCCTAAATTTATTTCACTTGCTTTCATATGGAATCACCACACTTTAAAATCTGTGTCTATCACTGAACAACTATTGAAGAATGGCCCCACTTTCGCGTCTGAGCGCTAATGATATGATTGTCTGTGGCCAATCACTGCCTCGGTTTATTTTAAATTTCAAATTTCCTACCATAAAGTCATTTCAGTCATGCTTCAGTCAAGTATGGATGTTTATCTGTTAGTCTGTCCGTCTCTACTTGTGTTTCTAAAAAAAATGTGCTTGATTTTTGAACCAACCTTTCTCTCCCCTCCAAAATTTTGTCGTTAAAAGTTATATTTAGACACAGCTACCGCTCAAAAACCCTCTCCTCCATACTAAGTAAATTTGAACACCTGCGTCCAAGGTCGTGTTTTTGTGTGCAAATTGCGACACTTTTTTATTCAACACAGTCTGTCGATGATGTGAACTACACTGTCTTTTGTCATTATCTTCAATATTATCTATCCGTTTGTAAAATTAAGACCATCTTAGTTCACTGCTCAGAATAGGCCATCCGGCCAGCTAATTTTTATATTCCTAACATTAATATTAAGAAAAAATTACTTTTTAATTTTTGTAATATTCCTAACATCTGCGTTTTACCGCTCCATTCAAATCAAAAGCTTGGTATCGCAAAAGCGTCCAATAAATGACTGTGGCGTAACATATCTAGGGTCCCTTCTGTGGAGTTGCTTACTTTTTATGTCAACTTGGGAAACGTGACTTTTCTCCGTTTCCCCCCCCAATTGCGTCTCCTTAGCCTTTCCAGTCATATTTTTTTTTCTTTTTGATCCGCCGTTCCCCTCCTGTCTAGCAAGTCAACTATTATGGAGGATGATGACCCGCGGTCTAGGCGATCATGTACATCAGCAGCCTACGCATTATGTTTTTATCCTTAAATGTTATCTTTGGAGGGATTTTACCGTTGTATCTCTGTCAATTTCACTACACATCTCCCCACTTGAAAACATGCCTATGGCAAGTTCCAAAACCAGCGATACACATAGGTAAAATTACTCCTCACGTCTGCCACTACTCTAATTTTGATCACAGGGGTGCCGACTGAGGAAATCTGCACCGACATTCAATTTGCCTGGGATATATTGGATACTAAACTGATAAGGTTGAAGCAATAAAGACCACCTCAGCAATCTTGCGTTTTCATGCTTAGCCTGAGACAAGAACACGAGAGGCTGATGGTCCGTCTCCACCACAAATGTCCTACCATACAGATAGATTTGAAACTTCTTTATTGCCCAGATTAATGCTAAACATTCTTTTTCGCTTGTGGAGTATCCTTGTTCCGCCTTATTCAATTTGCGGCTTGCATAAGCGACTGGTTTCAGTTCCCCATCAGGTGAAGATGATCTTTGCAACAAAGCCCCTCCGAGTCCTACATTACTTGCATCGGTTCTTAAGACAAAGTCCTGTGTCAAATCAGGCAGTTTGAGAATAGGCTTGCTAGTGAGTTTTTCCTTTAACTCTTGGAACGCTAGTTCACATTGTGCAGTCCAAATAATTTTATCTGGAAGTCCCTTGCGAGTCAAATCAGTCAGAGGAGCACATATAGCGTTAAAATTCTTGATGTATTTCTGATAAAATCCGCATAACGACACAAATGATCGCACGTCCTTTTTTTGTTTGCGGCCTAGGTGCTCTCTGCAGTTTTTCCAAGTTCTTAGGATCAGGGGTCATATTACCCTGATATACAGTGTGTCCCAAGAATTCCAACTCTTTGCATCCAATACAACATTTTGTGGGCCTAGCAGTTAAGTTTGCCTCCCGAAGTCTATCAAACAACATCTCCAGAGCTTCAATGTGTTCTGCAAATGTCTCGGTGGCGACGAGAATATCATCCATGAAATTTGTGATACATGGGTTATTCAGGGGATCCAACAATTTGCGCATCATCCTTGAAAACACACTCGGAGCATTTTTCAGTCCGAATGGTAGCATATTGAATTCATAATGTCCATCCGAAGTGCTAAAAGCCAAATAAGGTCTCACTTCAGGCTTCACTGGGATCTGGTAATAGCCTTTACTAAGATCCACCTTTGAAAAGTATTTTGCCTTGTTCAGTCTGGCAAATAACTGTTTTGTGTCTGGTAATGGATCCACTTGTCCTTCTGTGACAGCATTCAGTTTCCTGTAATCTATGCACAGTCTGTGTTCCCCAGACGGTTTTCTCAACAAAACGACACTAGAACTAAAAGATGATTCACTGTGCGAAATAATCCCCTCCTTCAACAAATACTCTATTTCTTCCTTCAATGCCTTCTCCTTCGCGAACGGAATAGAATAGGCTCTCATACAGATTGGGTTTGAGTCTACCAGTTTCATGTCATACTGTAGCAAATTTGTATGGCCTGGTTTATCTGTTAATACATCTGTATGTTCCTCCAGAACTTGTTGAACTCTCTCCCTCTGGTTTTTAGTCAGGTGCTTACTGACTTTTACCTGTGCTGCTGTTTCACAAGGATGTAATGGGTATTCATGTGAGGTGAGTGGTTCCTTTTGCATCTGGGTTGCAATAGCCAAGGTCAATAAAGGGGTGCTTTCCTGGAGTGGTCTGTCCAGATACTTCTTTAACAGGTTTACATGATAAACTTTTTCCTTCCCCTTTTTGTCAATTTTATAGTTTGTTCTAGACACCTTCTCTAGAACCGTATATGGACCTTGCCAACCAATTTGTAATTTATTCTGGCTTCCGGGTAGTAGAAGCAGCACCTTCTCTCCGACTGCCAGTTCCCTGTCCTTTGCCTTCCTATTAAAATATGCTGCATGTTTCTTCCTGGCTTGTTTCAAATTATCATTTGCCAGTTTCCATCCAGCTTTCAAACGAGTGGTCAGTTCGTTCACATATTGATACGATGAGGTAACAGTCTCTTCCGCCTTCTCATCTGTCCAGGTCCTTAATAAAGTTACATCTGGATCTTTAATTTATCATACGTATTTTTCATGGAACCCGTCTGGTCCCGCCCCTTAGAAGCTTTATAATGAGGATTTTTCTTCCTAGAATCATCACTCACAAATCGACCACTACCAATTTTTCTCTGGGGTTTGTCTCCCCACTTAAGATTGTTTATGAGAGATCTTCGCTCTCTTGTCTGTTCTTCCAGTTTATATAAGTCTGACCGAGGGATTGTCATCCTATCCTGGGTAAAATTTCTTCTTTGTACTCTTCGCATAGTGGCCATGTTAATCCATTCAAGTGAAGACTGGGTGTGAAAAGGGGGCTCCCATTCCACTTTGTCTACCCGAGTATAATTAGTTTTCCTTTCAGGCCTAAAGTTGCCCCGTGGCGTTTCTAGGTCCTGCACATATTTTCCCTTTGTGGGTGTTCCCTCATGAAATACGCCACATGCTTCTACAAAGTTTTCAACATCGACATTTACGTCGGGCCAATAGTATCTTCGAGCAATCTTTTGGCAGATGGTACCGACTTTCTCATGGTCACCATCTTTTCCAACATGTAAGTTCCTTATTAAGTTTGCCCTATATATCTTGGGAAGAACTAACTGTCCGTGACCAGTGGATCTAGTTCCTGTCTTCCTGTATAATAGTTTGTTCTTCATGAAATATTCCCCCTTGCTCGGAGGTGTGTGGCATTTGGGCAATTTTTTAAAAAACAGGGCTTGAGTGTCCTATCCTCAGCCTGCGCCTTCCTCATCTCCTCTGGATGAGCATTTATAGGTTCACCTTCTTCCTCCTTCTTCTGTGACCTGGTCTGCACTGTCGCCATGATCACAGGTTTCTCGGGATTCCCCAAGAAGACGTATCTACACCCCAATATCAGAGGGTAGATTGGTTCATCTATCACTGCTGCTCTGATTTCTCCTTCCACATAGCGAGTTTTCACCGTTATCCTTGCGATGGGAAGTGTCATGAGTGGTATGTCCTTAGTCGCCCCCTGTATTTCCACTGTTTCTGTGGTATACTGACTTGGGTCCACTAGGCTAGACTTCACAACTGAATCATAATCCAAACCTGTATCATAAAGGCACCTTATGGTGACCCCATTACAAATAACATCCTCACAAACTGGGGGGTGATAAGGTTCCTGTTGTCCCTTAGGATTAACCTTTAATCTTTGCGTCCCCGACTTCATTGCAGCAATGTTTGAAGGTTTCCTTCTACAAAATTCCTTCTTGCACCATTTACACCATCTTTTTCCTTGGTTCAACGGTTTTCTTTCATTGAACTTTTGGTCATTGAACTGTGAGTTTCTGTCGCGATAGTCATTTCTTGGCCGCTCAAAGTTTGTCCTACCTTTATTTCCCTGCTCTCTAGTATCAAATTTATTAAATTGCTGTGGAGCTTTAAAATTGTCTATGTGCTTCTTCTTAGCACCACTTACCTCTGCCTGAGCTGCCTGATACCTCTCAGCAACATTTAAAATTTCCCCCAACTTCTCTGCACTTTGTTCCATGAGAAATTTTCTCATGTCTGGAGCCATGGACTCTCTCAATTGCTCAATCATGATCATTTCTTTAAGATCTTGGGTCTTCCCCAGAGCCGTCCATTTCTCCAAATAGGTTTCTAGTCTAGCAGAGAATTGGTGGTATGTCTCCCCAGACAACAGTTTGGCATTTCTAAATTTCTTACGATAAAATTCACCATTCTTCTCGTACCTTAATAACAAAGCCTGCTTTAACATGTCATAATTGTCTTGGTCTTCCCTGTTCATTTTAGCAAATACTTCATAAGAAGTACCCCTCAATCCCTGTGATAGCTTTAAACTCCACCTCTCTCTCTCTAACCCATATGTAGTAGCTAATAACTCAAAACGTCCTAGGTACCCCTCTATGTCATCGTCTTTCTCAACAAAATGGTCTAAATGAAACCCCATAGCTGAGTTTGAGGCTCCCAGACTGGGCGTAGCATCTGAGGCAAAAGGGCTGGCACCATTTTCAGGGGCCGGGCCTTGTAATTCCAGCTCCCTTAGTCGTAATTCGTGCTCCCTCTGCAACCTTCTATCTTCTGCCTCCCTTTCGGCAGTCAACCTTTTTTCTTCTGCCTCCCTTTGCTGTCGTTTTTCTTCTGCCTCCCTTTGCTGTCGTTTTTCTTCTGCCTCAATCTGCAGCCTCTTAATTTCTCTATCAGCCTCAATTTGTAACCTCTTCTCTTCAGCTACCTTTCTATCTTCCCTTTCAATATATTTATCACATTCAGTCGTTACGTATTGAATTAAAATTTGACCATCCATTCCCATCTCCTTCGCGGTGAGCACAGCAGCTGATCTAAATTTTGCCAGCTCCGCCATACTTTTTAGACAATATAATAATATACAAGCTAAATCTCTAACCAGTAAATACACTAAGTACTTCTTATGACTATAGTCTAACTAATTCTAACTAACCAGTTAACTAATTAATTATTACTGGCTGTGAAGATTCACCAACTTTTATCTGCAGGGACACTTTTAATTTTAAGGGAAATTTTACAATTTATTTCCCTACTTTTATTTCTCCCACCAGGAGATCCTAATATTACTGTTGGGCTAATTATCCCTGGACAAGACCCCAATATTGTAGTGGTGTTTGATGGTATTGTATGATGGTGTTATTACTAAATGTAAATTGTATGAGGCCAGCTGTGAAGGCTCCTGAGATAAAATGTAGTGGTGAATTGTCAGAAGGCCTTTCTTGCTACCACTACGACCTCACACTTAATTTTTTTTTTATGAATGTGGCTACGTAAAGTGTCTAGGGTTATGATATGTAGTGTGGTGTAATGGATTATAAATATACCCACAGATATTAACAAGACTAATAATATTAATAAATGTTAAAATACACTGAACTAACTCACGTGTGTAAAATTTTTTGATATAAGTATATTACATTTATTTTGTTCTGTGTCAATTTTTTAGGTTGACCAGAACTTAAAAGGATTTAGAGATTATGAAAAGAAATGCATAGAATATTATATCATAAATGCAATAGTGTACATATATATGTACTATACTAGTTAGTTTTATTAAAATGTTATAGTATTCATCTACTTGGGAGGATAGTACTGTTTGTGCTGTTGGGGTGGCCTCATCACACCTGTCTATATTGACTACACAGTGTCCAGAAAATGGTGGGAATCTTTATGGGGTTCTTAGTAACTAAAGGGCGTTGGTGAAAGTCCAGCAGACCAGAGGCTCACTCATCTGGTGGTTGTCGCTCTGGTGCTGAAATCAGGTGGTCCCACCTCTCCGTGCTGGCGGGCAACAATGGTGGTCTCTGTCACAAATACTGCACAGATACACTCGAGTAAAGTCACCAACTGAATAGACACTGCTTTGTTGACGACAGAAACTCGCAGCTCAGATTATGAATAAATAACACAGAATTGCTAGCAAAACTCAGCTGAGCTGCTGGCTATAGTATGGCGTCCCTAAATTTATTTCACTTGCTTTCATATGGAATCACCACACTTTAAAATCTGTGTCTATCACTGAACAACTATTGAAGAATGGCCCCACTTTCGCGTCTGAGCGCTAATGATATGATTGTCTGTGGCCAATCACTGCCTCGGTTTATTTTAAATTTCAAATTTCCTACCATAAAGTCATTTCAGTCATGCTTCAGTCAAGTATGGATGTTTATCTGTTAGTCTGTCCGTCTCTACTTGTGTTTCTAAAAAAAATGTGCTTGATTTTTGAACCAACCTTTCTCTCCCCTCCAAAATTTTGTCGTTAAAAGTTATATTTAGACACAGCTACCGCTCAAAAACCCTCTCCTCCATACTAAGTAAATTTGAACACCTGCGTCCAAGGTCGTGTTTTTGTGTGCAAATTGCGACACTTTTTTTTATTCAACACAGTCTGTCGATGATGTGAACTACACTGTCTTTTGTCATTATCTTCAATATTATCTATCCGTTTGTAAAATTAAGACCATCTTAGTTCACTGCTCAGAATAGGCCATCCGGCCAGCTAATTTTTATATTCCTAACATTAATATTAAGAAAAAATTACTTTTTAATTTTTGTAATATTCCTAACATCTGCGTTTTACCGCTCCATTCAAATCAAAAGCTTGGTATCGCAAAAGCGTCCAATAAATGACTGTGGCGTAACATATCTAGGGTCCCTTCTGTGGAGTTGCTTACTTTTTATGTCAACTTGGGAAACGTGACTTTTCTCCGTTTCCCCCCCAATTGCGTCTCCTTAGCCTTTCCAGTCATATTTTTTTTCTTTTTGATCCGCCGTTCCCCTCCTGTCTAGCAAGTCAATTATTATGGAGGATGATGACCCACGGTCTAGGCGATCATGTACATCAGCAGCCTACGCATTATGTTTTTATCCTTAAATGTTATCTTTGGAGGGATTTTACCGTTGTATCTCTGTCAATTTCACTACAGTAACTATGAAGAACTCTCTTTGGCGTATCGAGTTTTACTATTGCAGAAGATTTGCAGGTGTAATTAGAATCAACAACACCTGCCCAGAAAAAAAAATAATGTTGCAGAAGCTGCATCCGTGTATCCATAGGATATGGTATCAGGATTTTTAAAATTCAGCTTTGCCTTCAGCTCTCTCTTCCACCACATTATGGGACTCTACAACATTTACCAAGAAAGAAAAATTGCACTAGTCAACTCGTAGTTGTCAATCTGTTCTACTCTATGTATTAGACAAGTTGCAGGTAACAAAAAATATCACATCTAAACTCCAGGAATTTACCTCCAGATGACATAGCCGTGTCCTCCGTTTCAAATGGCCAGATGTAATAATAAACACATATCTACGTAACAGAGCCAAACAACAATCAAAACACATATGAATGAAAGTGTGATTGAGAGAACAGCCAACCACAAGATTTGCCTAGAACCCACAAGTGAAGAGAAGAGTGGGGAGACTGTACAGAAACCGGACCCAACCCTGTGGATATTTTCGTAGTGAAAAGAAATCACCGTAGGAACCCCGCAAACAAAATACTTCACAGCGACTGGTAGAAATATATTTTCTCATAGACGAATGGATAATGCAAAGACAGATACGCAGACGCCCGAGAAACAAGTAAGTACAGGCCACGGTACAGAGAAGAGTACGAAAAGGGCAGAAAGCTAATCAACTCAGAAGCTTAGAAATTCTCAGAGTGAATAAAATCCCGCTCATAGTTGACTCCAACACATTCCCAATTTCAAATCAAAGCACATCGAGCTGAGACAGGCGACGATCAACTTGAAATCTCGAAAGTAAAGTTGTGTCTGAAAGTGTTTATAACTTAGTATCAATCGCTTAGCATATTTTACTGTAGTATATCTTGAACTTGTGTTTAAATTAATGTTGTTATTTTTAAAATTATGTTTGTGATTTGAAACATATATACATGTTTCGGTATCACCACGTTGTACCTTAACCATACTAAGGCACTATTTTACAAACGGATAAATAATGTACGGGCAGCATTGGAGCAGCTGATAAGTATTTTTCAGGACTTCACCATCCTGTCAGATAGATACTGTCAGTCCTTTTCAGGACTTAGTATACAAACGCTGCACGGGCTAGCAGCCCTTATCAGGACTAATCCTTTTCAGGACTGCTTTATACTAGCTGATAGAGTTTGAGTACTTTTCAAGGTTAAGTTTTATCAACATTACGAAGCTGTTGACAGAGTTAATTAAACTGCTTCTTGATATAATCAGTTACACTTGTACTGGTACCAAGAGAGACCACGTGGTTACAATAAAATTTCAAGTGGGAATTATTGTAATTTAACAGGGTATTTCTTTATAGTAGACTTTAAATCATCATCATTCACATCGAAGGTGGGCTACAATCGACTGACAACCAAGTCCAGCTCCCGGCCTTCACGTGTGGCTCAATTTGAGCCCGGCGGAACTGTTTCTACTGACGGGAGAAGGGGCAAAGGCGAGCGACTGGCGCCTTGAAACCAGCAGCTTCGGGCAGATAGGGCTCGTGATCAATGGTTGGTACCTTATCTAAGAGAAGGAACTCTGAATTCAAACCACCGCTGCCTTGCGGGAATATCCATTTATGGAATTGGCTTCGGGAGTAAACCCTGAGGATAAATCCGGAGTCGGAGTCCCTAAGGCAGTCTAATGTCGATTCGACATTATTCTGGCAACTCCTGCGACATGGCTGGTACCAAACTGTATCGGCTACTGCCGTTCCTTTGGATCTACCGGCTGTGTGGAGAGGGGAACATGCTGCATGGGCAACAGCTTGATCTCCATATAACTGTGCCCAAGCTCGCGCCCTGGAGAGGACACTCCAGCTTCACCCTATAGGTGTCGGCAAAACACGGGAAGTAGCAGTTACCGGTTATAAGCATTTTGCCCAATTGGCGTAGGGCATGGCGCCAGGGGCTACTTCCGACAGTGGGAGAGGTTCTAGGATCTCACTGGACAGCTACCGCCCGCTTCAAGCTGGGCAGCCCCCAGTCAATAAGGTGTTGTCCCGCCACTGTCTGCTTTCCCCATTGGGTGCATGGGGATTAGGGTCAAACCCGAACTGTGGACAGAAAATTTTGCACCAAGCAATTATCGAAAAAAATAGAAATAAGCAAACTCTCAGATTGGGATGCTGGAACGTCCGGACTATGTTGACTGGACTATCCGAAAACCTACAGGATGTAAACGATGTAAGGAAGACAGCCATAATTAATGATGAGCTTAAACGACTTCAGGTGGATATAGCTGCACTTCAGGAAACGCGCCTGGCGGGCTCTGGAACGGTGAGCGAGAAGGACTACACATTTTATTGGCAAGGGAAAGATCTTAATAAAACTAGAGAACACGGAGTAGGTTTTGCGGTCAAAAAATCGCTAACTAAAATGGTTGAACCAGGCGAGAATGGATCAGAACGCCTGTTAACGCTCCGCCTGCAAACTAGCACAGGTCCCATCACCCTTGTCAGTGTGTATGCTCCTACTCTGTACTCTGCCTCAGAAGCTAAAGATGAGTTCTACGAGAATCTAGCAGCAGTTATCAAAAGCATACCTAGGCAAGAACAGCTTGTTCTCCTTGGTGACTTTAACACTAGAGTGGGTGCCGATAATGTTTCATGGCCTTCATGTCTGGGCAGGTTTGGTATTGGCAAGATGAATGAAAATGGACAACGGCTCTTAGAGTTGTGCGTCCACCATGACCTCTGCGTGACCAACACCTACTTTCAGACAAAACCCCAGCATAAGGTGTCATGGAGCCACCCACGATCCAAGCACTGGCACCAACTTGACCTGATTCTCGTCAGAAGGCCACTCCTCAGGTCTGTGCTCTCCACGCGCTCGTACCATAGTGCAGACTGTGATACAGATCACTCCTTGGTTTGCTGCAAAATCAGAGCACAACCAAGAAAACTCTATCGTGTCAGACATGAAGGGAAACCACGCATTGATACCAGCAAGATGTCAGACCCTGTCATGATCGCTCTATTTACTGCGACCTTCAAGAAAGTGCTCAGTAGCCCTCAGCATGGAATACTATTACAGAGAACTGGGAGCATCTACGGAACACCATTCAAAGTACTGCACTTGCCACCTTTGGTAAGATAACGGCAAAGCCAAATGACTGGTTCGATGCTTCATCAGATGTGATGGCACCTGTCATTGAAGCTAAGCGCAGTGCTGCGAATGAATACAAACGTTCACCAAGTGCTAGAACCCTTCAGATCCTGAAGGCTACGAGAAGCAAAGTTCAACAAACTGCTCGACGCTGTGCAAATGACTATTTTCTCCAGCTCAGTGAGAGCATCCAGACCGCAGCGCAAACAGGCAACATTAGACAAATGTATGACGGAATAAAGAAAGCACTCGGCCCCCAAAAACGTAAGACGGCACCGCTAAAAACCCTCAGCGGAGAGAAGCTAACCGATAAGGGTAAGCAGATGGAGAGGTGGGTCGAGCACTACTCTGAGCTTTACGCTTGAGAAAATACCATTACGCCTGCAGCCCTTGATGCTGTCAAATGTCTGCCAACTATGGAGGAGCTGGATGCCGAACCAACATTAGAGGAACCCAGCAAGGCCATTGATAGCTTGGCCTCTGGCAAAGCACCAGGCAGTGATGGGATTCCTCCTGATTTAATCAAATGCTGTAAGAGCACACTATTACATCCCCTGCGTAGGATGCTGTGCCAGTGCTGGGAAGAGACAACTATTCCTCAAGACATGCGAGATGCCAAGATAGTAACACTGTATAAACATAAAGGAGACAGAAGTGATTGCAATAACTTCAGAGGCATCTCTCTTCTTAGTATTGTTGGTAAGGTTTTAGCCAAAGTCATCTTAATGCGACTACACAAGTTAGCTGAGCACATATATCCAGAGTCACAGTGTGGATTCCGAGCTGGTAGATCAACAACAGACATGATCTTCTCTCTCCGCCAGCTACAGGAAAAATCAAGAGAGCAGAAAAGGCCTTTATATATCGCCTTTATAGACCTCACAAAAGCATTTGACCTGGTTAGTAGGGATCATCATCATCTCAACCCATAACCCGTCATGGGTCGTAGGGGTGCCATGGTGGAAGCATCAGCAGACATGGTCCTCCACTGCTCTCTATTCTCAGCAATGCGTACAAGTGTGGAAAAACCGTGTCCTGCCCATTCTTTGATGTTATCAGCCCAGGATTTTCTTTGCCTTCCTCTTCTCCGTTTCCCTTCGACTGTTCCCTGGAGGATCGTTTTCGAAAGGGAGTCATGACGAGTTACATGCCCAAACCAGGCAAGCTTTCGACGTTTCACTATTGACAAAAGTGGTTCTTGGTGGCCTGCATAGGTGTTTATCTTCTCTCTAACATAGACATTTGTTTTGTGCTCTTTATAGCAAATGCGCAAAATTCTTCTATAACATTTATGCTCGAAAGCCTCAATCCTTCGCTCCGTATCTGCAGTGAGTGTCCAGCCCTAACACCCATACAAGAGAATAGATAATACAAGTGATTTGTATAATTTGATCTTCACAGGAAAACTGATGTTACTTTTCCAGATCACATTCAACCTTGTCATGGCAGCTGAGGTTAGTAGGGATGGACTCTTCAAAATCCTCCTGATAGATAGGCTGCCCTTCTATATTGCTGGAAATGATAAAGTCATTCCATGACGACACGAAGGGAACAGTCCAATTTGCTGGAAGCACATCATAGCCCTTTGACATACGAAGTGGCGTTAAACAAGGCTGTCTTCTGACTCCGACCCTCTTCGGGATCTTCTTTGCCTTACTCGTGAAGCATGCATTCAGAGATGCAACTGAAGGAATATGCCTTCACACTAGGTCAGATGGCCGTCTGTTTAATCTTTCAAGGCTGAAGGCAAAAACAAAAATCAGAAGGGCCACTATAAGAGACTTGTTGTTCGCTGATGATGCTGCAGTCGTCACTCAAAGCCAACAGGAGCTTCAAAGCTTGATGAATCGCTTCACCCAAGCATGCAAGGACTTTAGCCTCACAATAAGTCTAAAGAAAACGAATGTGCTGAGTCAGGATGTGGGTGCTGCACCAGTTATCACTATCGATAACTATAAATTGGCGGTGGTGGACCACGTCACATACCTAGGGTCTACCATCAATGACAAACTCTTACTGGACACAGAAATTGACAACCGCATTGGCAAAGCTGCAGCTACCTTTTCCAGCCTTACATCGCGTGTTTGGGGAAACTCTAAACTCACAACGAAGACCAAAGCTGCGGTATATAAAGCCTTCGTCACCAGCACACTCCTATATGGCAGAGAGACCTGGACAACCTATGCTAAGCAAGAAAGAAGGCTGAATACCTTCCATTTACGGTGTCTACGCCACATCCTCGGCATCTCGTGGAAAGATAAAGTGACAAATGTCGAGGTAATGTCACGTTCTGGCCTTCAAAGCATGTAGACACTGCTTAGACAGCGCAGACTACGCTGGCTTGGCCATGTCCGCCGCATGGAAGATGGTCGCATCCCGAAGGATATCTTCTACGGACAATTAGCAGATGGCAAGAGAACAGTTGGGCGACCACAGCTGAGGTTCAAAGATATGTGCAAGAGAGATATGAGGGCACTGGACATGGATCCAGCAACATGGGAGGATGAAGCTGCCGGTCGCACTAAGTAGCGATGCTATTTACGGCGCCACCTCAGAGTGGGCGAAAAGAGGCTTACACAACAGGCAGAAGAGAGGAAAAAACGGTGAAAGGAGCACCGGAAAATAAACAGCAGAGGGCTGTCACCTCAGGGGCGCATTCCCATAGTCAGTTATAACTGAAGGGGCTATTATTATACTCTGATAAACTCTTTTTTTGTCCATCTCTTGATGTTATCTCCAAACCTTTAGCGCTGTCTTCTTCTTGCACATTTGCCTTCAACTCTTCCTTCTAGTATGGACTTCGTTAAAGGTGTTATTTGTCATTTTATATGGCCAAAATATTTTAGCTGAGAATGCAATGGAGACTTGAAATATGAATGTAATAATATTTATAAATTCTTCTTCTTCTTCTTCGTTCACCCTCAGAACTTGAATACGTTCAAAGAAAGCAGTGGTCAGCCTGAGGCTGTTGATATCTCCGTAATTATCTCCAGTAATGGTACTGGTGATGGCCATATGCGTTTTCTCTGTTCCTCATATGTTGGGCACCTTTGAAGCAGATGTTCGGCAGTCATTTTATCAGTGCTACAGTCACACTCATCAGTAGTTCCTATCTTTAACTTGTTGAATAGATGGTGTCTCAATCTGTCATGACCTGTGGAAGTCTGAAGATTACCACTTGTTCACTTCTGCTGAGCTGGTAATACGGATCATTTTTGTGTGTGGCCTGGATGCTCTTCTTCCCACTTGTGCCTGTACCTACGCATGATAAAACTCTTGGCCTCCTCATAAGTTATGTTTGTGTCAAGTTGAGGAAGCTTTCCCCCTTCCTTTGCCAATCTGTCAGCTTTTCATTTCCAGGGATGTTGCAGTGAGAAGGGATCCACTGTATCACGACTCTTTTGTATTGCTGACATAGTCTGTGAAGTGTTACTCTTAGGTCATCCAGTTCAGCATTACCTTGACTTTTCAGCGTTGTAATCACTGACAGCGTATCAGAGAAGATAGCTAACGGTCTCTCTGAGCTTTCTTCTGTCATTAGAATTTCTGATGCAGTTTTTAAGGCCTCTGCCGCTGCTCTGAAGTTACTTGAAAATTTCCCTGTTGCGACTGCTATCTTTTTTTTTGTATACCATTGCTTAAGCTCAGGAAGACTCCTCCATCCCCATCTTCTGTTGCATTAGTTGCTGATCCATCTGTGTATGCATGGATCTAGGTGTTGCTTGGGTAATGTTTCTCTACATATTTTGGGGTTAGGACTCTCCTTTCTGTTTCATTCTGGCTGTTCTTTCTCTCAATACCAGGAACGTTTTCAATCATTTCAGGGAAGCACTGTTGTTTCCAAATTGGTAGCTTGTGTGCAGTACATATTGGCGTAGATGTTGATATTGCGTTTATGGAGTCTGCTCTCATCTTTGTTTTGACTGTCTCTACAAAGTTGCTTCGCTTCAGTCTTCCCCTTCCAAGTCCATTTATTCTCTGGTGCATTGGGTGGTCTATCAACCTTTTGAATTTCTGGCTTGTTGCTGGGCTCTGCTATCTCTTCTATCCTCCATAGGCTGGAGGTGAGTAATCTTTTCCAACTGTTCAATGGGTGTTGACTTCATACCCCCTGTTATGTTTCTCAATGCTTGGTTTTGGGTTCTGTTTATTTTGTCAAAGTTCAACTTAGCTGCCGTTGACCATGCTGCAATGCTATATGCTAAGACTGGTCTCACTCACCCAGTATATAGCTTCTTTAGTACTTTCTCGTCTGCTCCCCAACCCGTGCCAGCAAGTTTTTTTTCACGATTGCCATTCTCTGCCTTGCTCTTGTCCTGTTTTTTTCAATCTGGGTTTTCCAAGTCAAGCGGTGATCAAAGGTAATGCCTAGGTAGATTGGGTTTTCATCCAGATGGATATTTTTCCCATTTAGCACAAATTTGGAGATCTGTGGTTTGTTTGAGAGAGAAAACACTGTGTATGATGTTTTCCCTTCATTTATATTTACTAGCCATGCCTTGGCCCACTCCTCCAATGATGTTAGGGCTTACTGCATCCGAATGCTTGCCGTAGTGATATATTCCTCTGAGATCCACAGGGCTAAGTCGTCTGCAAAGGAGGCATTGTGGGTTCATTTATAAATGTATATAAGCCGTATTCCCATGACTGACAATATCACAGTCGCATGGCAGTGTAGTCAAAATGAGAGGACTCTGATTAAAATGGCGGTCAGTCATCGGAAGAAATCGTCATGCTACAGCACGTTTCACAATCAAAGGTGTGTCTACAAAAAGTATTGTGTGGTTAAGTAGGAAAAATGAGTCTGCGAGTACATTTTATGACATTATAGCAAATCACAAATAGGATTTTTAAGTATTTCTGCAATGAAGCTACTCGAGGAAAACTATATCATTCTATTTCAAACCCACAAAAGAGGACTATTCATGCCTTGGGGATAAGCAAACGATCATTGCACCGCTGGATAGCGACATCTGAAATTTCTAATTCCAGTGTTTTACACACGAAAATTAGGCCAAGAGTGGTGGATAATTTTGACAGAGAAATTTGCAATTTGTTTCACAATAATGAGGCAGTGACTTTAAGGAAATTGAAAATTTGGTTAAGAAAGAATAATGACATTGATATTTCCAAATCTACGCTATGGAGGACTATCAGGAGTTTGGGATTCACTTTTAGAAAATATGTTGGTGGTAGAAACCTTATTTGTAAGAAGCCTCATATAGTTGCAATGAGAAGCAAATATTTACGCGAGGTCAGAGAAATGAGAAGAGATTGTTATGATTTTGTGTATTTAGATGAAACTTGGATCAATGCGCACCACAGTAATGAACGAGAATGGCAATCATCTGATGGAACAACTAAGAGACTAGTACCAAGCAGCAAAGGACAGCGCCTAATAATTGCACGTGCAGGAAGCAGCCATCATGGGCTTCTAAATAATACTGAACTCATATTTGTTTCAAAATCCACAGATAATAGGGATTATCATACAGAGATGAATGGCAAGATATTTCAAGATTGGATTGTGAATCATATACTTCCTTCATTGGATAGACCGTCGTGTTTGATAATGGACAATGCTTCATATCACAACGTTGTGGCACCAGAAGATAAAGTTCCTAATTCATCAAGTACTAAAGATGTAATAAAGATTTGGCTGACCAAAAACAACATTCCATTCAACGAAATGTCCCTGAAAAAGTCACAGCATACAAAGATATTTCACATAGACAAGGCAATCAATGAACATGGTCACAGATGTTTAAGATTACCTCCTTACCATTCTCACTTAAAAGCAATAGAATTAGTCTGGGCTAAAATTAAGGAACAGGTAGCAACAGAAAATAGAACGTTCAAATTAAAAGATGTTGAAATACTTACAAAAGCTGCCATCTCCAATATAGCCAGGGATTATTGGAAGAAATGTGAGAACCATGTGTTACAAGAGGAAGAGGAATATTGGACGAATGATGGTTTGTCCTTCATTCAGCCGAGATTGATTATCAATTTCTCAGAGACATCTGATTATTATTCGGATGAAGTTTAATTTCTTTAAAGATGACTTTACCGTTATTTACAAGCACAGTAGAGGCGCAACGTTCCATTGTGATATTTATGAACCGCAAAGTGGTGATACCTATTGAAATAATTAGATCCATGAAGGTCCAGTTTGGTAGCGCACTAAATGTCGATGACAAACAATGTCACGAGTATCTCGCATGCAGATAATTTAAATAATCATCTTCAACAGGTATTCATATGCAAACGTGATGGCCACATTATTGTAATAGTAGACACGCCTATGCCTAATCAATTCACAGAATCTGTGACTGAAGTGGTAAAATTTCTTTTCTCGATACGCAATAATTAGTATTCCGACAAAGATCAAAGGATTTCATTCGTTTATAGGAACTAGACAAGATGCACAGATATAAAGTATATATTTGTTGGGTATAACCCAATATAACATCGTATGCAAAAAATGGCATTAATACGTTGGACGGTTAATCAGATAATTACATTTGTTTGCGGGCAAAGCTAGTGAAACGTGCTATAGTAAAGCTAAAATATACAAAAGACTTGGTTTGTGCTAATCAGTTCCATATCCGGAAATCCACGACCGAATCCCTTCACATAACGCTGAACAAGACGGCACTCACAGGCAGATTCTACAGAAGAAGCACTGCCTCGTGAAGCGATTTTATCACAGACTGTTAAGATCACAAAAAGCGTGGACATCACCTTGTTTTACTCTGGAACATCATCAGCAATAAGAAAGATCCACCAGCAAGACTGAATTGTCCATCAGAAATACTTAAGTAATTCATTATATTGGAGAAGAACATTACCAAGCAACGAGCTCCGATCAATGATGAAAGGTAGCGGGCAGCTAAACTCTATAGTTCTTTGTAATATATATATATATATTACTCTTCTTCAAGCACCATGCCTGGTGGCGCAGATAATCATGTTTTTCCACAGCTTCCTGCCTCCAGTACTATTTAAGCAATTCTATTCTTGACTTCTTTCCATGACATTAAGTCAAACTGTCCAGTTTCTACTCTCTTTGTCTTCCTCTATCTCTTCTTCTTTCAATCTTGCCTGTTGCTACCATGTATTTCAGCTATCTACGTCTTATAAAATGCCCAAAGAAAAAGTGAATTGCTTCTTTCTAACTTGTGGAATAAACTTCCTTTGCGCATTGGGTACTTTTTTAAAAACTGTCTAGAGCAAGATGGAGAGAAAGTGATATTTTATTACAATTTTACCCCTTGTTCGTTCGTCCAGTTGAATCCAGCTGGTGTAAGCCTTTTGTTATTTCTCCAGCAGGCCATGAATGACCTGTTTATTCCAGACTTGTAGATAATATGGAACAGATTAGAGGGCGGATCAATGTCAGGTGTGTAGAACTCACATACGGCTCCTGTGAGGTCGGTGAGGGCGTCCAGCGTCAATCCATATTCAATAGCTTGAAATGTTTTCTTGCATCTATATGGAATAAGATGACAAGTAGACGGGGTTAAACGTTTCTAACATTTTTTAAGTTTGTAGTTTTACTGTTTCCTAAATTTATTTCCGTTCTCCCATCGCGTCACAACAACAACCGCAGCAATCAGGAGCTTTTACATTTTTACCTCCACACATCCATCGGCAGACATGTTTGCATTCATCTTTTAGTTTCAGACTACCGTTCAGAGTACAACATCTGTACATCTTTTATTTTCTTTATTTCTCGTCATTTCTCTCAATCTGCTCACTTCATCCAATACCCTTAACAGACACAAACAGACACACAAGAACGTGGGCATATGTTCATAGTTTTCACGAGGTTATTTCATTTTTTTTTCTTCTGTAAAACACATCTCCACTCTCAACGGCGTATTATAATGCAGGTCAATCTAATATTTCAAATCTACTTACTTAGCGTATGCCTTTTCCACTAAAGGCCCCCACATTTCACATGCACCGCCCAGAGGTTTAGAAAACAAGGGTAAGCCATCAAGCATTGGCAAATAATCATCCACAACAATGTCAACCCATTCTCCAAATCGCCAGATATAAAAATGAAAGCATCCTGAAAGAAAACATAGTAACAGATAAAGCTCATTAAAAGTTTAATTGTCTTATGAACGCCATTAACAAGAACTACTGCTCATCTTTGTCACTGAAGTGATTATAAAGAGACAAAGTACGGACATTGAATTAAGTACAAATAAAATTTCAAGTGATACACTTTCAAGGAGAGAAAGAAGAATGTATAGAAGCCGTGTCAGAACTGATTGGTACGGAAGAGGAAAAAAAAAACCTCCCAGTAAAATCTAGTAGCAGAGGTAAAGAATGGCGACGATGGTGATTTTCACCTGTTTTCATTATTGTATGCCTGCATCAGTTCACTGTATGCCTGTATCAGTTCACTGTATGCATGTATCAGTTCACTGTATGCTTGTATTCAGATCACCGCATACCTGTATTTAGATCAACTCGTATTTGCGTTCAGATCAGTCAAAAACATATTTTCAGATCATTGTACATTCTGATCGCGTTGTACTTGTATTCAGAGAACTTAATCTTTAATTGAGATCTCTGTATAGCTATATTCAGATAGATCATTGAATATACGTGTTTATATCACCGCAGATATGTATTCAGATGGCTATACCCATGTATTCAAAACTTTCTGTGCATTTGTCTAGAATATTGGATCCCCGGTATTCAGACCAGTAAATCTTAACAGTACTAATAATTTAAAAACCAAAAAGTAATGTCAGTTAGGTACTTAAATAAACAACAACAAAACAAACACAGGCATGTTGTTATAAGGGTGTAAGGATGATACAGCCTGCTTACCAACATAAGCAGCATCAAAATTCTGCTCATTCTTTCTAAACCCAGGGATCAAGCGTTCTAAGGCCCGAACATTTAGTGACACGACCACTAAAGCTGCTTGAAACCAACCACGTTGTTTCCAGTGTTGCCAAGGAAATGGCTGGTCACATATCCCTCCGACTCCATTCAATGTGGGTTCATCTTTAAAATCCTGCAAAAAAATTAAAGGAAGTATTTGGTATATTTATTTCAGACACATGAGCAGTAAGCAATCAGCGTGGAGCCAAGGAGAAATAAACCTAAACTCGTAGTTCCAACATTACGTCCACAATATTAGAAACCTCATCTAGGCTTCTCACAGGAACAATTTCCGAGATCACTGTTACTGCTCATTATTTGGCAGTACTGAAGTCGTACGTGAGTGTGTGTGAATATCTGTGTCTGTACGTCTGGGTGTGCATGCCGATGTGTGTATGTGTGTTTATCTGTATTGTGTACGTGTCCGTGTGTCTGTGCCAGTGTATGCTAATTAGTATGTAACGACGTGAGCATGTTTATAAGTTTGTGTGCCGTGTGTGTGTGCATCTAGGCACATTTAAGTGTGTCGCAGCATGCATATGCGACACAAAGTAAAAAACAGAGATATGTAAATAAATTAAAATAAATCTAAACATAAAAATTGTGTTTTCAATACTTTTGAAATACCTAAAAACGTTTCTTTTCTCAAAACATGCTTCTACTAACACATCTTAATTACATTCGATACATTCTCGTTCATTTGTCGAAAAAAGCCTAAGCGAAGAATTTTGTTTTGAAAAGGTTTTCTTGTGCATAACCATAATTTGGTTTTCCTTTAATGTTCCGACGAGATGACAACTTTAAATTATCAATTAATGAAAATAGACCGACAGATAAGGTTTGTGTTTCTACATAAACCCTAATATATTGACGGACCTTGTGCGCAGATACTGCCCATGGTAAATTTCCGGTGTTGTGTGTTGCGGGTCGCACTAGTGACCCGTCATCGAAGCATCATTTGTTGGTGATGCCTAGATGGCAGGGAGGATAGTGTGATTCGCTTGCATAGCTAGGCGGGGTTGTCGTACGGAAGGTCCTGGCTTCGAGTCCTGGGTAAGCCACTCACGTCTGTTGTTTTTCCGTTGTCTAGTTTTCTACTTCTTTATTTCTTACTAGTGACCTTTATGTTTGTCTAATATTTATTTACTGTTTACAGGCCTCGGGTTTCCCTTCCTTATGTGTTATAAATGTTTGCGCAGATTAAACAGAGCGGACCTCGCCAAAACGAAACAAAATTAACATTCTTTTTTTAAAAAACCCGATCGCTTACATTTAATTAGAATGGAAATCTTGACAGGCCTGACATATGACAGTAGCGATTTACGATGTAGAGAGATTGTTAAATTGCAAGGCGACACAGAAATCTTTCTGTTCGAACAGGGCAAATTCACTTCACTTCCTCGTTTATTTGGAGAAAGGAATACGAATATCCGTTATTCTAAATAAGGAAAAAAAACATGTTTGTCGGTAGAGCATATGAAAAGTTGATTCAGAATTTTTGTCGATTTTCTTAGCGTTAGAACCACCCCTTTATTAACTTTGATGTTTGTTTCCTCCCCTCTACGTTTCCGTTGAGTCTACTGTAAAATTCAAGACCTCGTCAGTGTCAATCTTTATTTAGACAGACCCTGAGATCTCTTCACTCATGTTTCTTTTGCTCGTCTACACAGTGCCGACCGAATACTTTCGTGCTGGTCACGGTACATTTTCAGATTTCTTTCATTCAGAGATGTAGCGGAAGGTTTTATATGTGTGAGATGATAGTGCTAGAGTAGAAATAGTATTCTCTCCAGAATGTGTGAGGTCCCAGTGACAGAGAAGTACACTGGTATCACGCGATAGTCACGGCTGTGAAAGTATCTGGACTGAAAATATTCAGAGAACAGTCAGACCTTACTGCGCCACCTCCTCTATGTGACCACCTGTGATATTAATAAAAATTCAACCAAACTCAGTATCAACTATATTGAATGAATAAAGCTGGTGAATACAATTTATATCCTCTTTATTTACATCTATCTAATTGTGGTGATTGTATGTGACTTGATACAAAATTTATATTTATACAAAAAAAACCAAATTGGCGAAATCAATTACAGTTTTTACAAGTTACACTAAAATGTCATTTCTTTAGACTCTTCCAATTAGTTGGGTAATAGACTTCTTCACTGTCTTATTCACTTTATAACTTTCACTAGCTATCACGCAAATTGTCATCATAAAACTCTGCTTGACAGTTATCACTTCTTGGGTGCACGATTGTCACAAATATCACTCATCTGTTTTTATAATCAGTGTTCATATGAGATTCAGTAAAGACTGGCTTTTGTGGAGTAACAGAACTGCCTGGCTGCAAATAACAAGATATTGGCCGTGACACGTTTCTCTCTCTCCAGCCGTTGTCCTTCTGTCTTGTTTCGCTGTACAAGTGAATTTGAAATGTTGTTTTTTGTTTAATTTGAAATCATTTACGACCGCCCTTATATAGGGAGCTAACGGACGTACAGGAAACAAGGCTCGCAACTCCAGCAAATTTCCCAAAATAGTTGTAACTTCGAGGGGGTTGTGCTAAATGAGTTTCCAACCTTGGTCTCGGGCATTTCACCTTTCCCAGTTCAAGCCTTTGGAGTTATATATTTCCGTTCTCCGTGAGTTGACCTTTATATCCATATGTTGTTTTCCCATATCTGTCGTGTTAACGATTTTATCTAGAATTTTAAATAGGAAAAACACAGGATTTCTCAATGCACGGACACTTATTCTTGCAAAATTCTTCACAACTACTTACTCCCTTCTGATTTCCTTGTACCTATACATAAATGAAGATATTCCCGTCAAAAGGAGACCATTCTCATCCTTGTCTGTCATTCCGCTCTCCTTCCCGATGTCTAATTCTAACCATGATTTCGGACGATTTATTCTTCCTTAGACACTCGCCGAAGTCGTTAAATCTGTCCGTGGGAAACCCCTTTTCTGATTGGCTGCCCTAGATACACACAGGAAAATACCCCCGCATTCCTTTGTTCAGGCCAGAACACTGGTGTCCCACTTTTCGGTCTTCAAACATTTAACTATGCAATTGCGTAACATGCGACAGAGCCTCCCTCTCTTTTAAGCTGTAAATTTCTACAGCTAACAACTGTAAGCTTTGCCGTAGTTAATGTTCTTCTTACTCTCGTTCTATCTCAGTTGGGTGTCGACTAAGAAAATCTGCTCCAACATTTTCTTTACCAGGAATGTAATGCACTGTAAACGAATATGGAGCTAAAAGTAGACTCCATCTGAGCAATCTGGAATTTAATTTTCTCGACACCGCCAAAAATGTGAGAGGTTGATGGTCATTTTGTAATATGAAATGTTTGCCGTACAAATAGGTCGAGAACTTCTCGATGGACCAGACTACCGCCAAACATTCTTTCTCTATAGTAGAATAGTTCAGTTCGGCCGAATTTAGTTTCCTACTAGCGTAGGCGACTGGTAAAAGTTCTTCCGGCTGGGCTTTTGATTTTTGCAACAGCGTTGCTCCTATTCCAATATTACTTGCATCCGTTAGCAATACAAATTCCTGAGTGATATCGGGTAATGCAAGGATGGGTTTGCTGGTGAGTTTTTTCTTTAAGTCCGTGTAAGCGTTCTCACACTCAGCATTCCACTGAATATTATCAGGCTGACCTTTCTTCGTTAAGTCTGTTAACGGTGCACACAGAGAGTTAAAGTTGGATATATACTTTTGGTAAAATCCGCATAAGGACACAAATGACCTTACATCTTTCTTAGTTCTTGGTCTGGGTGCCTTCTTGTTTTCCCATATATGTCGTGTTAACGATTTTATCTAGAATTTTAAATAGGAAAAACACAGGATTCCTCAATACACGGACACTTATTCTTGCAAAATTCTTCACAACTACTTACTCCCTTCTGATTTCCTTGTACCTATACATAAATGAAGATATTCCCGTCAAAAGGAGACCATTCTCATCCTTGTCTGTCATTCCGTTCTCCTTCCCGATGTCTAATTCTAACCATGATTTCGGACGATTTATTCTTCCTTATACACTCGCCGAAGTCGTTAAATCTGTCCGTGGGAAACCCCTTTTCTGATTGGCTGCCCTAGATACACACAGGAAAATACCCCCGCATTCCTTTGTTCAGGCCAGAACACTGGTGTCCCACTTTTCGGTCTTCAAACATTTAACTATGCAATTGCGTAACATGCGACAAGAGAAGAGGTACCTATTTAGTATTCTTTTACTCTCATCTATGATCTTTGTCACGGTTCAGTCCCGCCGTTTTTTGTCGCCACCTGCAGTAGCAAGAAAGAGAGCAGATGTGCTCAAAAGTACGACAGTTTCCCAATATAAGCTAGCACTTAACCTTTCCTACTCACTAGCAGCCTGCGATCACGGAGTTGTTATATGAAGTGTATAATCGAGTCTCAGTATTTCAGTCACTGCAAGCTAACGGATACTTTTATGTTAGACAACAGCCGGTTCAATCGCTCGCTGGTCATGGAGCAAAACATCGCTTTAACAGTAAAGTCAGGATCGAGCAACAGCCAAACAACTTCTTAAACCACACAGTAATTCAGTCACGCATTCACTCAGTCATACGGAGTCTTGTAACCACAATTGTACTGGCATACATGTTAAAGTGAGCTTGCTAAAGTGCTCCTTATAGCAGCACAAAAGGGTACTCAGTAGCCTAGAGATTTTACCCCTTATGGCCCAGATCTCACCTGGCTCTAAAAGCCCGGTGTGTTGGGACAGCTATCGTATTGTGGAATAAATTGCTCTATTTGTTTTGGCCCCTCGCCAGATAACTGCAATACCCAGTCATTGATCAACCTGAGAAGGGCAGTTCTTCTGAAGCTGTAATTCTTCGGTAGAACCAGATATATTTCAGAGAGCCAGGATATTGTACCTTACACAGCAGGCAGACTACACAGTTGGGTTAGACTTGGTTTTGTTAACATTCTAGGAGCACAACCTTCGCTGCCAACTCGGCAAGACAAACACAAAAAAAAAAAAAAAAAAAGGAACAATCTGTGTCATTGTCCTACTTGTGAAAGTGTAGTCCTGTTCAGTGTCGTGACCCTGTGCTTACTGTTGGTTCAATATTGATATAGTAAAACTAATCGTTGTTTCATATGTGATGTCCTAATGCTGAGTTTTGTTTTCTCTATATAGACAGGAAGATAATATTGTTTATATTCAATTCCTGAATATATATATATATATATATATATATATATATATATATATATATATATATATATATATATATATATATATATATATATATATATATATATATATATATATAATATATATAATATATATATAATATATATATATATATATATATATTAGGCTCTGTAAAGTTTCGTTATTTTTTAATGTTTGCATCATTTTGTAATGCCACGCTTTGTTCATGAAAGACACAATTTCCTTCCGTTATATTAACGCGAGTATAAAATTAAAATACTCCTAATATAATACAGTAGAACTCCATTTATCCGAACCCCATGGGACCGAGCATCGTTCGGATAATCAAATGTTCGGATAATTGGATTACATAATGTATCGAGTACATGTACACATATTTCTAAAAATAATTAACCATCACAAGGAAAATACACTATAAAACATATTTACTTGTACTGTAATAATAATACCCACACTGTTTAGATTACTGTATCACCAAAATCTGTCATTACACTGCAGTGCATGCACTACTTGTATTAATTTTTTTTTTTTAAGAAAGAGAAATTCTTCAGGACTTGGTCGACGTTTTGAGTTTTCTTCATAATCTACAAGTACATCATGTACTTCTGAGGAGTCTTCGTCATCGGTCACTACATGTATTTGGTTTTCTATTTGCACCAAAAGACAAAATTTCTTCGTCATTCAAAAACTGAAAACCAGAATCATTATCATCTTCTAGCCACATGTGGGCATCATCTTTGTCACAGTCCGAAAATCCGGGCATTGAAACAGTTCCATAACTTTATTTATACAATCATCATTTGTGTCCACTGCAGTAGTTTCATTTCCTCCTTTTTTCCCAAGCAATCTATTCCAAGCCTTGTTGAGATTAATCTGTGACAGGGTGGTCCAAGCATCAGCTAACATATAGCAGCAGTCTTTGAGATTAAGCTTTTTGGAAAACGCCACCACACTTTCTTCATCTTCAGCCAACAATAAACGACGCAGGACTTCCTTCTTGTACATCTTTTTAAGCTTTGCTATAACAACCGGATCCATTGGTTGAATCAGTGCTGTTACATTGGGAGGCAGAAAAATTTCTTTAAAATTTGTATCAACTGCATTCAATGTATCCGTCTCTGGATGAGATGGTGCATTGTCCAGTAGAAGAATTACTTTTCCAGTTTTCTTTTCTTGTTCTCTCAACCTCTTCACATTTGGGATGAACTGATTTGTATACCAATCAAGAAATATTTCACTATTCATCCAAGCACTCTTCTGTGCTTTGTAGCACAATGGGAGACATGTCACATTCTTTAAACAACGTGGTTTTTTGGCTTTGCCGATCATTAGCACCGGTAAATGATGACTTCCACTGGCATTCGCGGCTACCAAAATTGTTACTCTCTCTTTGCACTTTTTAAACCCAGGGGCAGCTGCTTCGCGCTGAGATGCAAGTGATTTTTGAGGCAATGATTTCCAATATAAGCCAGTCTCATCGGCATTATACACATCATCGAGTGGATAACCTTCTTCTTCCAAAAAAGCCAAGAATGTTTCTTTAAAATTTTCAGCGGCAGTTGCATCGCTAGATAAAGATTCCCCTTGAATCTCCAGTTCTCGTATGCCATGACGAGATTTAAAGTCAGGAGGACCGTCAAGTTGATTGTTGAACTGAAGTGCCTTTTCACACAATAGAGAGCCAGAGATACGTTCCGATTTGCTTCTTCTTTGCAGACACCATATATACAAAGCCTCTTCCAATTTCAAATATTTCGCATTTCTCATGGTTTTACGTTTCTTCGACCCATTTTCACTCTCCAATTTCGATGCAAAACTCATAATTTTATCCTTTTTACTTTTGATGTCAGAGACGGTAGCTTTCCCAACATTGAAAATCCTCGCAAGTGAAGACACAGTTTCACCTTTTCCTAGTCTCTTGATAATTTCTGTTTTCGTTTCAATTGACAAAACATTGCGGTTCCTTTTATATGCTTTAAGCCTACTGGAAGATGCCATATCGCACAGAGAAATACTTGTACACCAAAATTATTCTGCTGTAGTAGCAGACACAATTATTTTAAGTTGAATTGTCTGTTTAGCCAGTGTTCTGCCTAGAACGCACACGTACACTGGATTGGTAAACCAGATATTAACTGACTTTATGATCTAACTGACTTGCTGTACGTAAGCGACCGACCATTAGCCCATCCCATCCTCTACAAATTGTTCGCACACATTTGAAGCTTGCCGCATGAAAAGATTCAGAAATGTAGTCTAACGTGACTAGTGGCGATTGATTTTTTTTTCTTTCTGGAAAAAGTGTTCGGATAATTGGATGTTCGGATAATTGGGGTTCGGATAAATGGAGTTCTACTGTATATATATATACTAGCTGTAAGTACCCGTCGTTGCCCAGGTTATCCTAGTAACTGTTTAGGAAACTTAGGAAATGTAAATATCACACTATAATATTTTGATATTCGAGTGAAAATGAATTTTCATTTAAGTTAGCGACCACTCCTTTAAGTGACTATCTTCGTGAATTGTTTACAGTAATTGCAAATGCAAGCCGCACAAAATACTGTTATTCTTTATGGTTCCACCGGAAGAGTGATTTCATTTTGCTTCCAAGTTTTTGCAAGAAGCAAATTAATAAGGCATATTTTCACGTTCGATCTGGCTCACCAAGGAAGAATAGTGCACCATTTCCTTTTTTAAACGTGTTTACTATTTATCTTTGTGGCACAACCCCTTCTAACACGTACATTGTTTCGTAAACTAAGACGCGTATTATTTTATTTGATATCTTCCTCGATTGTTTATATTCTTTTTGCGGCACTGAAATATTCCTCTTGATGATTTATTTATGTTTAAGTTGTTATTCAGATTGTTTTGTTGTTCTGACGCTCTGTTTATACTTGCACGCGTTTAACATTGGTTGGAGGTTTGTTTATGTCAATTTGTATCTTTCTAGGCAAGTCTGCTACAGTGGAACTATTGGAAAGTCAAGCAAATGGCTCTGTAAAGTTTCGTTATTTTTTAATGTTTGCATCATTTTGTAATGCCACGCTTTGTTCATGAAAGACACAATTTCCTTCCGTTATATTAACGCGAGTATAAAATTAAAATACTCCTAATATAACAGACCGAGTCACTGTGTTAAGCTGTATTCCACACAAAATACTCTTATTTCTTATGATGGAACGGCAAAGCAATTTTATTCTGCTTCCGAGTTTTTGTAAGAAGCAAATTAATAAGACACATTTTCCCTTTCCGACCTGACGCACTAAGAAAGAATAGTCCAACTCATCATATTTTAACGTGTTTACTACTGTTTTTCGTAGCATGTTCTTGTCAAACATATATACATTGTTACTTGCAACAACAACAACAACAAAATGGAAAAAAACACGATTATTTTCTGTTATACATACTTCTAATATAAAAGGCCTAGTGATTGTGTTGAGCTGCATTTTAAAAATAAAAGTTTCTCTTTTTGGCGAGACGCGACCCATTCAACCTAGACACACGGATTTTCACACATAGTGCATGACAAACGCGGACGCTGGCCTCTCCTCCTGCTTGAATTAGTTCAGTTGGTATGTCATCGCATCCTGATGATTTCCCTTCCTTCAGGCTTTTGATTGCTGCACGTACTTCACCTAACATAGGTTCTGGCTATCTCTCTCTCTTCACTTTCAATCGTCATGTCCGGAGTCTTTGTACTATCTTCATGCATTTCTCTGCAGTACTGTAGTGAAATTGACAGAGATACAACGGTAAAATACCTCCAAAGATAACATTTAAGGATAAAAACATAATGCGTAGGCTGCTGTAGTACATGATCGCCTAGACCGCGGGTCATCATCCTCCATAAAAATTGACTTGCTAGACAGGAGGGGAACGGCGGATCAAAAAAGGAAAAAAATATGACTGGAAAGATTGCGTGAGACTAGAAAGGCTAAGGAGACGCAATTGGGGGGGGGGGGGGGGGGGGGGGGGGGGGGGGGGGGGGGGGGGGGGGGGGGGGGGGGGTTGGTGGGGGGGGGGGGGGGGGGGGAGGAGGGGGGGGGGGGGGGGGGGGGGGGGGGGGGGGGGGAACGGAGAAAAGTCACGTTTCCCAAGTTGACATAAAAAGTAAGAAATTCGACAGAAGGGACCTTAGATATAATACGCCACAGTCATTTATTGGACGCTTTTGCGATACTAAGCCCTTGATTTGAATTCAGCGGCTAAACGCAGATGTTCGAAATATTACAAAATTTAAAAAGTACTTTTTTCTTAATATTAATGTTAGGAATATAAAAATTAGCTGGCCGGATGGCCCATTCGGAGCAGTGAACTAATATGGTCTTAATTTTACAGACGGATAGATAATATTGAAGATAATGACAAAAGACAGTGTTGTTCACATCCGCGACAGACTGTATTGAATAAAAAGTGTCGCTATTTGAAAAAAAAAAAAACACGACCTCGAGACGCAGGTGTTCAAATCTACTTGGTATGGAGGAGAGGGGATATTGTGGTGGCTGTGTCTAAAAATAACTTTTAACGACAAAAATTTGGAGGGGAGAGAAAGGTTGGTTCAAAAATCAAGTACATTTTGTAGAAACACAAGTAGAGACGGACAGACTAACAGATAAACATCCATACTTGACTGAAGCATGACTGAAATGACTTTAGTGTAGGAAATTTGAATTTCAAATAAACCTAGGCAGTGATTGGCCACAGACAATCATATCATTAGCGCTCAGACGCGAAAGTGGGGCCATTCTTCAATAGTTGTTCAGTGATAGACACAGATTTTAAAGTGTGGTGATTTCCATATGAAAGAAAGTGTAAGAAGTTTAGGGACGCCATACTATAGCCAGCAGCTCAGCTGAGTTTTGCTAGCAATTCTGTGTTATTTATTCATAATCTGGTAAGATTGAAATTATTTCCTTATATATTTTGAATATTGTTTCATGTTCGAGTGATTTGATACTGCCATATCGAAATCTAGCCTTACAAACAAGTAGGGATTTGCTCTAGACCCCCCGCCCTAGTCAGGGTCAAGGGACCAACAATATATATAAACTCCAACAAGGGTTAGGCAAGACAGATCAAGTGTGAGAATAATGAAACATATTACCTATCCTCTTTTAGGGCAGAAAACTAATAAATATTTTTCAGAATCTATAGTCTGGGAGGATCTATCTGATGTAAAACCACCATGGTAAATGTGCTGTTTGGTCAGAGAGATCTGACCTGTCTGTATGATGTGGTTGTTGTGTCAGTGTTGTGTCCAGACGTGGGTAGAGAATAGATTTTGACACATGGCCCATACTTTGATTGCAGAGCTGTGAGTTTCTGTTGTCAACCAAGCAGTGTCTATTCAGTTGGTGACTTTACTCGAGTGTATCTGTGCAGTACTTGTGACAGAGACCACCATTATTGCCCGCCAGCACGGAGAGGTGGGACCACAAGATTTCAGCACCAGAGCTACAACTACAAGATGAGTGAGCCTCTGGTCTGCTGGACATTCACCAACGCTGTGTAGTTACTAATATCCCCATAAAAATTCCCACCATTTTCTGGACACTGTGTAGTCAATATAGACAGGTGTGATGAGGCCACCCCAACAGCACAAACATTAACTATCCTCCCAAGTAGATGACTACTAGAACATTTTAATAAAACTAACTAGTATAGTACATATATATGTACACTATTGCATTTATGATATAATATTCCATGCATTTCTTTCATAATCTCTAAATCCTTTTAAGTTCTGGTCAACCTAAAAAATTGATCCAGAACAAAATAAATGTAATATAATTCTATCAAAAAATTTTACACACGTGAGTTAGTTCAGTGTATTTTAACATTTATTAATATTATTAGTCTTGTTAAATATCTGTGGGTATATCTATAACCTATTACACCACACTACATATCATAACCCTAGACACTTTACGTAGCCACATTCATTAAAAAAAAAATTAAGTGTGAGGTCGTAGTGGTAGCAAGAAAGGCCTTCTGACAATTCTCAAATACATTTTATCTCAGGAGCCTTCACAGCTGGCCTCATACAATTACATTTAGTAATATCACCATCATACAATACCATCAACACCACTACATAAATTGGGGTCTTGTCCAGGGATAATTAGCCCAACAGTAATATTAGGATCTCCTGGTGGGAGAAATAAAAGTAGGGAAATAAATTGTAAAATTCCCTTTAAAATTAAAAGTGTCCCTGCAGATAAAAGTTGGTGAATCTTCACAGCCAGTAATAATTAATTAGTTAACTGGTTAGTTAGAATTGGTTAGACTATAGTCATAAGAAGTACTTAGTGTATTTACTGGTTAGAGATTTATCTTGTATATTATTATATTGTCTAAAAAGTATGGCGGAGCTGGCAAAATTTAGATCAGCTGCTGTGCTCACCGCGAAGGAGATGGGAATGGATGGTCAAATTTTAATTCAATACGTAACGACTGAATGTGATAAATATATTGAAAGGGAAGATAGAAAGGTAGCTGAAGAGAAGAGGTTACAAATTGAGGCTGATAGAGAAATTAAGAGGCTGCAGATTGAGGCAGAAGAAAAACGACAGCAAAGGGAGGCAGAAGATAAAAAGGCCGAAAGGGAGGCAGAAAATAAAAAGGCCGAAAGGGAGGCAGAAGATAGAAGGTTGCAAAGGGAGCACGAATTACGACTAAGGGAGCTGGAATTACAAGGCCAGGCTCCTGAAAATGGTGCCAGCCCTTTTGCCTCAGATGCTACGCCCAGTCTGGGAGCCTCAAACTCCGCTATGGGGTTTCATTTAGACCATTTTGTTGAAAAAGACGATGACATAGAGGGGTACCTAGGACGTTTTGAGTTATTAGCTACTACATATGGGTTAGAGAGAGAGAGTGGAGTTTAAAGCTATCACAGGGATTGAGAGGTACTTCTTATGAAGTATTTGCTAAAATGAACAGGGAAGACCAAGACAATTATGACATGTTAAAGCAGGCTTTGTTATTAAGGTACGAGAAGAATGGTGAATTTTATCGTAAGAAATTTAGAAATGCCAAACTGTTGTCTGGGGAGACATACCACCAATTCTCTGCTAGACTAGAAACCTATTTGGAGAAATGGACGGCTCTGGGGAAGACCCAAGATCTTAAAGAAATGATCATGATTGAGCAATTGAGAGAGTCCATGGCTCCAGACATGAGAAAATTTCTCATGGAACAAGGTGCAGAGAAGTTGGGGGAAATTTTAAATGTTGCTGAGAGGTATCAGGCAGCCCAGGCAGAGGTAAGTGGTGCTAAGAAGAAGCACATAGACAATTTTAAAGCTCCACAGCAATTTAATAAATTTGATAATAGAGAGCAGGGAAATAAAGGTAGGACAAACTTTGAGCGGCCAAGAAATGACTATCGCGACAGAAACTCACAGTTCAATGACCAAAAGTTCAATGAAAGAAAACCGTTGAACCAAGGAAAAAGATGGTGTAAATGGTGCAAGAAGGATAACCATAACACCGAATTTTGTAGAAGGAAACCTTCAAACATTGCTGCAATGAAGTCGGGGACGCAAAGATTAAAGGTTAATCCTAAGGGACAACAGGAACCTTATCACCCCCCAGTTTGTGAGGATGTTATTTGTAATGGGGTCACCATAAGGTGCCTTTATGATACAGGTTTGGATTATGATTCAGTTGTGAAGTCTAGCCTAGTGGACCCAAGTCAGTATACCACAGAAACAGTGGAAATACAAGGGGCGACTAAGGACATACCACTCATGACACTTCCCATCGCAAGGATAACGGTGAAAACTCGCTATGTGGAAGGAGAAATCAGAGCAGCAGTGATAGATGAACCAAACTACCCTCTGATATTGGGGTGTAGATACGTCTTCTTGGGGAATCCCGAGAAACCGGTGATCATGGCGACAGTGCAGACCAGGTCACAGAAGAAGGAGGAAGAAGGTGAACCTATAAATGCTCATCCAGAGGAGATGAGGAAGGCGCAGGCTGAGGATAGGACACTCAAGCCATGTTTTAAAAAATTGCCCAAATGCCACACACCTCCGAGCAAGGGGGAATATTTCATGAAGAACAAACTATTATACAGGAAGACAGGAACTAGGTCCACTGGTCACGGACAGTTAGTTCTTCCCAAGATATATAGGGCAAACTTAATAAGGAGCTTACATGTTGGAAAAGATGGTGACCATGAGAAAGTCGGTACCATCTGCCAAAAGATTGCTCGAAAATACTATTGGCCCGACGTAAATGTCGATGTTGAAAACTTTGTAGAAGCATGTGGCGTATTTCATGAGGGAACACCCACAAAGGGAAAATATGTGCAGGACCTAGAAACGCCACGGGGCAACTTTAGGCCTGACAGGAAAACTAATTATACTCAGGTAGACCAAGTGGAATGGGAGCCCCCTTTTCACACCCAGTCGTCACTTGAATGGATTAACATGGCCACTATGCGACAAGTACAAAGAAGAAATTTAACCCAGAATAATCTGACAATCCCTCGGTCAGGATTATATAAGCTGGAAGAACAGAAAAGAGAGCGAAGATCTCTCATAAGCAATCTAAAGTAATACGTGAACGAACTGACCACTCGTTTGAAAGCTGGATGGAAACTGGCAAATGATAATTTGAAACAAGCCAGGAAGAAACATGCAGCATATTTTAATAGGAAGGCAAAGGACAGGGAACTGGCAGTCGGAGAGAAGGTGCTGCTTCTACTACCCGGAAGCCAGAATAAATTACAAATTGGTTGGCAAGGTCCATATACGGGTCTAGAGAAGGTGTCTAGAACAAACTATAAAATTGACAAAAAGGGGAAGGAGAAAGTTTATCATGTAAACCTGTTAAAGAAGTATCTGGACAGACCACTCCAGGAAAGCACCCCCTTATTGACCTTAGCTATTGCAACCCAGATGCAAAAAGAACCACTCACCTCACATGAATACCCATTACATCCTTGTGAAACAGCAGCACAGGTAAAAGTCAGTAAGCACCTGACTAAAAACCAGAGGGAGAGAGTTCAACAGGTTCTGGAGGAACATAAATATGTTTTAACTGATAAACCAGGCCATAAAAAATTGATACAGAATGACATGAAACTGGTAGACTCAAACCCAATCTGTATGAGAGCCTATTCTATTCCGTTCGCGAAGGAGAAGGCATTGAAGGAAGAAATAGAGTATTTGTTGAAGGAGGGGATTATTTCGCACAGTGAATCATCTTTTAGTTCTAGTGTCGTTTTGTTGAGAAAACCGTCTGGGGAACACAGACTGTGCATAGATTACAGGAAACTGAATGCTGTCACAGAAGGACAAGTGGATCCATTACCAGACACAAAACAGCTATTTGCCAGACTGAACAAGGCAAAATACTTTTCAAAGGTGGATCTTAGTAAAGGCTATTACCAGATCCCAGTGAAGCCTGAAGTGAGACCTTATTTGGCTTTTAGCACTTCGGATGGACATTATGAATTCAATATGCTACCATTCGGACTGAAAAATGCTCCGAGTGTGTTTTCAAGGATGATGCGCAAATTGTTGGATCCCCTGAATAACCCATGTATCACGAATTTCATGGATGATATTCTCGTCGCCACAGAGACATTTGAAGAACACATTGAAGCTCTGGAGATGTTGTTTGATAGACTTCGGGAGGCGAACTTAACTGCTAGGCCCACAAAATGTTGTATTGGATGCAAAGAGTTGGAATTCTTGGGACACACTGTATATCAGGGTAATATGACCCCTGATCCTAAGAACTTGGAAAAACTGCAGAGAGCACCTAGGCCGCAAACAAAAAGGGACGTGCGATCATTTGTGTCGTTATGCGGATTTTATCAGAAATACATCAAAAATTTTAACGCTATTTGTGCTCCTCTGACTGATCTGACTCGCAAGGGACTTCCAGATAAAATTATTTGGACTGCACAATGTGAACTAGCGTTCCAAGAGTTAAAGGAAAAACTCACTAGCAAGCCTATTCTCAAACTACCTGATTTGACACAGGACTTTGTCTTAAGAACCGATGCAAGTAATGTAGGACTAGGAGGGGCTTTGTTGCAAAGATCATCTTCACCTGATGGGGAACTTAAACCAGTCGCTTATGCAAGCCGCAAATTGAATAAGGCGGAACAAGGATACTCCACAAGCGAAAAGGAATGTTTAGCATTAATCTGGGCAATAAAGAAGTTTCAAATCTATCTGTATGGTAGGACTTTTGTGGTGGAGACGGACCATCAGCCTCTCGTGTTCTTATCTCAGGCTAAGCATGAAAACGCAAGATTGCTGAGGTGGTCTTTATTGCTTCAACCTTATCAGTTTAGTATCCAATATATCCCAGGCAAATTGAATGTCGGTGCAGATTTCCTCAGTCGGCACCCCCTGTGATCAAAATTAGAGTAGTGGCAGACGTGAGGAGTAATTTTACCTATGTGTATCGCTGGTTTTGGAACTTGCCATAGGCATGTTTTCAAGTGGGGAGATGTGTAGTGAAATTGACAGAGATACAACGGTAAAATACCTCCAAAGATAACATTTAAGGATAAAAACATAATGCGTAGGCTGCGAATAGTACATGATCGCCTAGACCGCGGGTCATCATCCTCCATAAAAATTGACTTGCTAGACAGGAGGGGAACGGCGGATCAAAAAAGGAAAAAAAAATATGACTGGAAAGATTGCGTGAGACTAGAAAGGCTAAGGAGACGCAATTGGGGCGGGGGGAAACGGAGAAAAGTCACGTTTCCCAAGTTGACATAAAAAGTAAGAAACTCGACAGAAGGGACCATAGATATGTTACGCCACAGTCATTTATTGGACGCTTTTGCAATACCAAGCCCTTGATTTGAATTCAGCGGCTAAAACGCAGATGTTTGGAATATTACAAAATTTAAAAAGTACTTTTTTCTTAATATTAATGTTAGGAATATAAAAATTAGCTGGCCGGATGGCCCATTCGGAGCAGTGAACTAATATGGTCTTAATTTTACAGACGGATAGATAATATTGAAGATAATGACAAAAGACAGTGTTGTTCACATCATCGACAGACTGTATTGAATCTAAAAGTGTCGCTATTTGAAAAAAAAAAAAAAACACGACCTCGAGACGCAGGTGTTCAAATCTACGTAGTATGGAGGAGAGGGGATATTGTGGTGGCTGTGTCTAAAAATAACTTTTAACGACAAAATTTTGGAGGGGAGAGAAAGGTTGGTTCAAAAATCAAGTACATTTTGTAGAAACACAAGTAGAGACGGACAGACTAACAGATAAACATCCATACTTGACTGAAGCATGACTGAAATGACTTTAGTGTAGGAAATTTGAATTTCAAATAAACCTAGGCAGTGATTGGCCACAGACAAGCATATCATTAGCGCTCAGACGCGAAAGTGGGGCCATTCTTCAATAGTTGTTCAGTGATAGACACAGATTTTAAAGTGTGGTGATTTCCATATGAAAGAAAGTGTAAGAAGTTTAGGGACGCCATACTATAGCCAGCAGCTCAGCTGAGTTTTGCTAGCATTTCTGTGTTATTTATTCATAATCTGGTAAGATTGAAATTATTTCCTTATATATTTTGAATATTGTTTCATGTTCGAGTGATTTGATACTGCCATATCGAAATCTAGCCTTACAAACAAGTAGGGATTTGCTCTAGACCCCCCGCCCAAGTCAGGGTCTAGGGACCAACAATGTACATAAACTCCAGCAAGGGTTAGGCAAGACAGATCAAGTGTTGAGAATAATGAAACATATTACCTATCCTCTTTTAGGGCAGAAAACTAATAAATATTTTTTTCAGAATCTATAGTCTGGGAGGATCTATCTGATGTAAAACCACCATGGTAAATGTGCTGTTTGGTCAGAGAGATCTGACCTGTCTGTATGATGTGGTTGTTGTGTCAGTGTTGTGTCCAGACGTGGGTAGAGAATAGATTTTGACACATGGCCCATACTTTGATTGCAGAGCTGTGAGTTTCTGTTGTCAACCAAGCAGTGTCTATTCAGTTGGTGACTTTACTCGAGTGTATCTGTGCAGTACTTGTGACAGAGACCACCATTATTGCCCGCCAGCACGGAGAGGTGGGACCACAAGATTTCAGCACCAGAGCTACAACTACAAGATGAGTGAGCCTCTGGTCTGCTGGACATTCACCAACGCTGTGTAGTTACTAATATCCCCATAAAAATTCCCACCATTTTCTGGACACTGTGTAGTCAATATAGACAGGTGTGATGAGGCCACCCCAACAGCACAAACATTAACTATCCTCCCAAGTAGATGACTACTAGAACATTTTAATAAAACTAACTAGTATAGTACATATATATGTACACTATTGCATTTATGATATAATATTCCATGCATTTCTTTCATAATCTCTAAATCCTTTTAAGTTCTGGTCAACCTAAAAAAATTGATCCAGAACAAAATAAATGTAATATAATTCTATCAAAAAAATTTTACACACGTGAGTTAGTTCAGTGTATTTTAACATTTATTAATATTATTAGTCTTGTTAAATATCTGTGGGTATATCTATAACCTATTACACCACACTACATATCATAACCCTAGACACTTTACGTAGCCACATTCATTAAAAAAAATTAAGTGTGAGGTCGTAGTGGTAGCAAGAAAGGCCTTCTGACAATTCTCAAATACATTTTATCTCAGGAGCCTTCACAGCTGGCCTCATACAATTACATTTAGTAATATCACCATCATACAATACCATCAACACCACTACAAGTACTCCTTCTATCTCTCCAGTATATCCTTACTTTACGTTAATATGTTACCATTTTTATCATTAATTGCATGTAATGATTGTCTAAAATCATCTGTTAGCGTTCTGATTTCCTTGAACATATCCCCATCTTTTCCCTGAAATTGCAGATCTTCTATTATATTGCAGGTGTTCGTTATGTACTGTTTCTTGTCTTTCTTCATCTCTCTCCTGATGTTTCTTGTCTTTCCTAATCTCTCTCCTGATGTCTCTTGTGCAGTTTTTGTATTTGTCACTTTTATGTTCTACCACTGTTTGCTTTAATTTTCTTCTTTCTTCTGTGAGCCTCAATGTTTCCTCCGTGATATATATCTGCTTCTTGTGCACTTTTCTAGGGATCATGTTTTGTGCTGATGAGATGAGAATATCTCTCGCGTGTGTTGCTAGCTTATCAGGTGTCATATCCTCTTGTACAGCCATCAGCACTTCGAATTTGTTTTGTACTTCTATGATATATTCAGGGGGTATGGCGCTTACATCGAGACGGACAGGTCGAGCTCTTTTTTCAATTTTAACTTAAAATCTGCAATTAGTAGCTCATGATCTGAATCACAATCTGCTCCTGGGAGTGTCTTTGTAGGTGATATACCTGACCTCCATCTTTGTTGTATCAAGATTTAATCTATCTGATTCCTGCTGTTGCCATCTGGTGAGGTCCATGTGTGGAGCCTTCTGGGATGTTATCAAAATAAGGTGTTTGTAATAGAGAGGTTGTTTTCTAAGCAAAATTTGATTAGTTTTTCTCCTCTTTCGTGTCTATGTTGTAAGCCGAATGGCCCTCGTACCTTTTCCTCTTCCTCTGTTCTTTCAATGCTAATTTTCGCGTTGAAGTCACCCACGATTGTCATGATTTCCCTTTTTTCCACTTTCCCTAAAGTCTCTTGTAAACTGTTGTAAAATTCCTCAATTTCATCATCATCTGCTGCAGATGTGGGTGCATAAACTTGTATAACTGTGATGTTCCTTTTCTTTCTCTTGAATCTAATCATGAGATGTCGATCACAGGATTGTATCCAAGTAGTGCTATAGATGCTTTCTTTGTCAGGAGGAAACCAACACCCTTTTCCTTCCCTGAATATATGAAGGCCTCTCCTGTCTGAGTTATAAAGTGAACTTGTCTGGCCCATCTATGTTCAGAAATGCCCAATATGTCTGTTTTGGTTCTTTCCGTTTCTCTGCTAATCATAAAAAGTTTTCCGTGATGTAGGCTTCTTATACCACGTGCCTATTCTTAATTTTTTTCTTTAGCCCGATGTCAGGGCTTTCCGCAGTAACACAGTCAAATTTTTGGCCGTCATCACCATTACTTGTACTTGCGCTGGCATCGTTCTCTTCCCCAGTTCGCATGGTCGATCTGCCTGGCCTGGGGGCCTCACCATCATTTCTTTGAGTTTCGAGTTTCATCATTATAAGCATTATTTCAGCAGTATAATAGCATGAATATTCTACATCACTATTGACCTGTGGCACATTTTTCATCTTCACAATTTCTCATATTTCTCTTCAAATTGACCTTCAAATCCTATCGGCAATCATATTCTCACCGTAAGATTATTGTCTGACAAGATGAGTAAACAAATCGCGTTATTTCCTATACATTCATCACCATACTCTAAACTTTCGTCAACTTAAATATGATTAACAGCAGTATTTTATATACCTTTGGCTGTGTTCCTGTCACTTTTACAAAATGAATGTTATTCATCATTGAGCATTATCATCTAAAAATGTCTGTGTACTTTACATGAACGTATGTGTGATGAAGTACATTGATACAGCGATAAAATCATTAATTATATGTAATAAAGTCATAATAATATGTATAGAATTAGTAAAGTTGTAACGCGTCTTCTTCCCTGCGCCAGAAAACGCATTGATTTAGATAGGATAGAACGTAGTCTAAAACCTTATTGCAGCGCTAGTAGTATTGGTCTTTGTAACCCGCCCGGCAAGGGTTAACGATAAAAATTTGAAAAAAAAGACAAGCGTAGTGGTTCCAGGAAAGATAGAAAGAATAAAACACACGAACGCATAAGATTGAGAGAGCGGACACATGCTGCCGGCTTGTCAAGTGTTAGAAGTTTGAATTAGCTACTCAGGCCGACAGTGCGAGACGATGCCGTTAGCTTGTGTCGAAAACGATGTCGCGAGCTTTAAAATTTAAAAATAAACCGCCAAGTCCAATACATTTTCTAACAAAAGGCACACTGTAGAATCATATATACACACACACGCATAATTACTTCCTGCCGGGAAAAAGGAAGATCTGCGATGATTTTTATAACATTCAAGTAGTTGAGACTTAGAAAACAACGAACACCAAAATGGAAAATATATTGAATTCTTTATTAATAGGTTTAAGATCATAAAAGTTAGCTAGTCTTAGAGCTGGTCTTTTCCTGATGAGTAATATGCTTTCGAATAAAAAATCCGACAGATAGAAATAAAGTTATGGACAAAAGATTGCATTTGTTCGTACAGACAGACCAACACATGCTCGTTTGGACTTGCACTAACGGTAACATTTTTTGACGCGTCCTTGAAAAAGGCAAGAAAGGGTACATGTAGAAAGGGGTAGACAAGGGGAGAAAAAATTATGGGATGGCTCAAACTGAATATGTTTTTTGGTAGTGTTAGGCCAAAACCAAGTTTATTTTTGGTGAATGCCAAGTTCGGACGGACAGACCGACAGAAGTACACTAACATTGGACCGAAATTGGACCTTAGATTTAAAAATTTGAATGGAAAATCTTAGTAGTAGATCCCATTGGTCAAAACGTTTCATATTATTGAGTACATTCAAAGACTTGACGCCATTTTGTAGAAGATAGTCCCTAGAGCAGGACGTTGTGTATTTCTGGAAAAAGTGATTAGCCTTATTAAAGCAAATATATATTAAAGTAATAGGCATCACTGTTCAGCCAGCAGTATATCTGGAGTCTGCTATTCAACGTATCTGTGTTTTTTTCATTGAATTTCTGGGTTTTTATCTGGCACTAGTCCGGTGCCAGATGTCTATGAGAAGCAGTGAGAAGTCGTTTCATGCACAATAGTGACAGGGACCTGCAGAGTCTACCCTGTTACTTTTGGCCATTATCATAGCGAAATCGTGTAACACCAAGTACAGACTGTTCAAGTGTGCCCAGATAAGTAAAATAACTGGCACCCTAACTCTACATCAGCTTTAAGACCAGCACACCCCTGTATAACAAGAATAAACTATTTCCCCAGAGAACTTAACAGTGACATTGTATATTAAAGAGACTGGGAGTGATTATAGAATCCCAAACCGCCATCCAGTGTTAGAAACCAGTAATAGACAAATTTTAGTAACACTATTAGTATAGTTTAACAGTATTTGTTTGGACACTTGTCCCTTTGGGTCTAAAATTTACATTTTGTATATATCTTGAATTCTTTTCATTTTAAAGTCCTGACCAGAAGAATACTAGGTTCAGGGCCAAATAAATCATACAGAAAATTATTAATTGTACAAACTTATCCCAGGTATTATTTCCTTTAATCATAGACCTTAATACTTGTTTGTATAGATGTGTATTATTGTTAAAGTACCATCACACCACACTTGCATATCCCTAGACATTAGACATAGCTATCATTCATGCTAGTCAAGAATAAGTTTGCTTGAGGCCATAAGGTGGTAGCAGCAAGGTACCTTGATAACTCAAACCCTAATTTTGTTAGAATCAGGGACCTTCACAGCTGGCCTCATTCAGTACAATAAGGAAACATATCAACAACATTTCATAACATCAAAATCCACCACAGTATGCTGCTGGCATACTCCATTGTATACTCCCGTAGACTGATATTTATAAGGAAAGTCATCACACATGAAGGCATGGTAACTGCAAGTATTGGCTCGTTTGGTATATACACTTTATAAAATTAGCAAGATAGGTGTGCCAGGAAAAAATATATAATGCCATAGAAAACACAACAAATAAGTTACAGTATAGCTAAATAATATTAAATCACAGTTATACGAAAAATAGAATGGACCTCCCTAAGGATTTGTACTATCACCAAACACCCCAAAGATTTGTACTATCACCAACACCCCAAGGATTTGTACTATCACCAACCTATCATAGTTTGATTTTTACATTTTCAGACGTTTCATAAACCGTTACTAGAAAATCCGGGCAAAGCTGGGTACTTACAGATAGTTTGATATAATGGTTAATTACCTATGAGAGAAATTCAGAGACATAAGAGGCAAACTTTTACTCTTTTCACATGATGCAGGAATCTGGAGAACTCGGAAAAACCGTCCCAGACATTATACAAAGATTTAAAAGTGTAAATAATGTAGTTAGTTATATACGAGAGTGAACCTATGTGAATAGTGAAGTGATTGTAATGAAGTCTGAATCATATCTCAGCATCATTCAAAACTTATCACCGCGCAACCCCCGTGGATGTAACTGACCAATGAAACGCTAGCTTGGTATACGTAGTGTCGGAGTATACGCTAGGCTATTCAACATGGAGACAACGAAAGTGTAGATGTTGATAATATTTCGGAAGGCAGTGTGCAAATAATCATTGAGTACCTAGTTAAAGAAGGACCCAGTTCGAAAATCGGGATCATTAGCCTTAAGCAGATAGCAATAGATTCACTGGATGTGTTGTAGAGCCGAAGTTATTATGAATAGAAGACAGTGGAGCGTGAACCATGTTGTGTTGTTCCCTGTTTTCCATATTCAGTGAATAGTCGGATAAACTATAGGATATAGTGGATATCCATAGCGATATTCATATGAGTAAAATAAGCCTAAGATGGAGGAAATCGGTGCAGAAATAAGGATTCCAGAATTATTTTAGATTTGTCATCTCTGTAACAAGTGAGTTACTGAAATATTGTGCTGGAACTTGAACGAATTATGTTATTCATGACTTACTATGTCTCTTATGATTTACCACAGCTTGTCTGAACTGTCTCATTATACCTCTTGACTGTGTAGGGAGACAATGAGCGATACTACGTAAGTTGTATATTATGTTTCAGGTTATATCCTGCCCTGAGTGTCGTACTAAATCTTTAGTGACCAAGTCAGCTAGTATATGTTCAAGTTGTTCAGAGCATGTGCCAGTATCAACTGTGTCATCTTGATTTGGAAGACCCGCAGTTGTGGGGTTCTCTCCAATCATACTGCTGTACGAGGCCTAGAATGACTTTTTAAAGATAAGTAGCTCTTTGTTGAGCTACTTCTACTTTCAATTACCATACACCTACGAATAAACAGTGTAAGGATGCTATCTATTATAGCTGGTGGTTTATATAGACGACAAATGACAGTCATGTGAATTGTATAAATTAACATTGATATTATACTCAAGAAAGCACAAAAGGAAGACAGATTCCATCAAGGATCCAGAGAACAGTTGAAAAATGAACTTTATAAATTAAATGTAAATGTGATATATAATGAAAGTGAAACAGATGTTATTTTGAAATCAATTTGATTTTATTTGAAATTTAACTGAAGAACCAAAGAAAAAGATCTTGTATATAAAGAAATTATAAATTGTACCCACAGTCTTCAGTGAATTAATTAAATTTGGTTCAAAGTTATTGTTGTTTAGTTTATTACCCCTAGCAGAGTCAGTGTCTAAGGTTAGTCTGGAGAGGAGCCCCATAGGAACCTAAGATAGTACATTACCATCTCATCTAGGAACCTATACAGCTTGATTATACCTTTGATGTCGATACATCATTACTCTTTTCAGAGAATGGGGTATTTCTTGTAAGATCAGTCTCTTATCTGGCACTATCCTGGTATCATCTGATACATCTATTTGTCCAGGATAGTATCATCATCATTATAGATTTCCTCTCGCTACAGTGATGATGGGATATATTAAGTGTTACCACACTGATGTCCAATCTACACTGTCTATGTATCTCTCAACTTTCCTCCACTGTATTATACACAGGTATGTATAGACTATCCAATGTAGGTGTATAGTATGTCGTGTGGGGTATCTCCAAGACGAGTAAGCATAGCTGAAACTCTTGTACGTACCGTAATGAGAGCTTAGATATCTCTCTAGCGTTGAATACTCGTTGACAATCGTCCCATGAAAATGTCTGCTGTCTGATTTTGGAAAGACACTGACTTGACTGGAGTTCGTCATGAAATGATATTCTGGTAACAAGTGAGTTTCGTATTTCATTCAGGAAATACGCTTTTGAGTGAGTTGAACTGGATATATATTGGAGTACCAACTTACGCGTGTTTTAACTTGACTCAGATGATAGGCTTTTGAACTTCATATATATTGCCATAAGTCAGAAGAGTTCAGGACCACCACTGGTGTAACACAAGGTGATATCCTGTCACCTTATCTTTTCATACTCCTCATGGACGATGTTATCAAGTCATGTAAGGAGAGAACAAGAAAGTATTCAGTGGGGTACTGGAAGATGAGACAGGTATGTACTTCAGAGCTGGCATTTGCTGATGATGTTGCCCTGATTGCTAAATCAGAGGCACATCTCCAATCCAACCTGCAAGGCTGGAAGGAAGAGCTGGAGAAGAGAGGGATGGTCGTAAGTAGCTCTAAAACAAAATCCATGGTGATATCACGAGAAGAAAGAAGACATCAGATTAAGCTGGGAGAACAGGTCCTGGAGCAGGTCGACCACTTTAAATATCTCGGAGCTATTATAGACCGAAAGGGAGGCATCAAAGAAGAGTTGACCACTCGAAAAGCAGCAGCTGGGAGACTTTTTCAGGCCATAAATCGAGGATTCCTCAGCAGTAATGTTAATAAAAATGACAACAACTACACCTATAACTTAATGAACAAGTAATTAAACAAGTCGCTGAGTAAATTTTAAATGAAAATCTTTTTTACAATTTATTTTGCCTGTATCTCAATGGCTGGGATACAGGACTGTTTAAAACTCAAAAGATAATTGTTAACTCACGTTTTATTTGTTAAATGCCGTGAATGTCCACCAGTTGATAAATGTAGATGTTGGGACTGGTGTAGTAAAGTGTAACGATTGTCAACTCATTAAACCCAGCACAGTTTTGGTCATACAGGTCATCTTGTCCTGGAACGTGATGAGGCTCCGACAAGAATGTGAGTGTAGACAATGAGTGTGTATATGAACGTCAGAACGCGAATGGTAGAATGATTCGATAGAGTTGACAGGTTGGTAGTACATCACTCATACTCACACTGTTCGAATTCAAGAAGTACTGGAACTACGGTGGTCTTTTTATAACATTTAATGAGACGCACACTTGGACAGTACGTGTATGGTTACAGGAACAAATGTCGACATAGACAGCATAATGTTGGTCACAGGAATATCATCTTAAGTTAGCATTCATGCTTGGCAAATATCATAATGGAGCATTCGTAAATAAGCATTCAGAGTTCCATCATGTAAATCATCTGGCTTTACTGACTGGGCACGTCAGACCATAACCAATATATAGGAAGGCTCCTAGACCTAACCTCGTCTAGCGAATATCCCTTCACGTAAAGTTCAATATATATATTTTTCATAAAGATATAGGAATCCCAGACATGGGTTCTCACATGTAGCAGTGATCTCTTGGTTCATCGAGCGATAGTACAGGCATCCCTTTTTCTCACTCGATAAATACAAAGTATATGGATTTCAACATGGCTGTGCTTCTCTCGTGAGCTTCACTCACTATTGGATACAGACCAAAATTGGTCATTCGTTAAATGTCCTCATTTCTTCATAGCTTCTATCATAGAGGTAATTGAATAATATCATATAATCTAGTGCTGATACATAGGAATGTCATCTTCCTTTGAATAAATATTCTTTTCAAAAGTACCACTGTGCATCTGCTTATCGACAACGATGGCGAAGCCCAAGTTCATAATAAATTGTGGTTTTACCTTTCTATGCGAAATATAACTTTGCCATTCCTTGGCAAAAGAGAATAAACACTGGGGTAAAGTACATACAACATGTCTAAATGACTATCACTTTTCCCCATTTACTTATAGATCACTTTTTCGGCGATAAGCCGGCTACAACAAAATTCGACATCCCGACAGGATGACAGCCATGAATCACACCCCCTGCTAGCGATACTTCCGCTGCATAGCCTTTGACCTTTTCTAGCGACAACCAACATAGTTCGACTTAGAAAGGTAAAGATATACATCTATAAGACAGACTCGTCCTACTCATACAAACACTACGTATAAATTCAGGCCATAGATATACTGAAGCAAGAACAATCTATTCCTACCCAGCCAAAGAATAAATCGCAGTAGGCCTAGATTCGTCCGCGGAGTCCGATCGAAGATGACGGAACTCCTTTCAAGGGAAGTAACTCAAAAATGACTTCTCCTTAAGCACTTAAAAAGGAAATACTTTGTTTACAAAATATTTGCGAACATAATAAGTATATAAATGTATTATATTGCAAGATAGTAAAGATTGCACTTTACAGTCTTACCACACCTCCCGGGAAAAAAAAAAAAAATTTTTTTTTTTTTTTAAATACATCTAGGAGCAACGTAGAATAGGCTCACAACGCAAGAATACTGCGCAGATGAAAATATCAGGAATAACTATAATTCCTAATATGACCGGTGAGAATATATCTCAAAATCTGAGAGAAATTGTTTCTCTACGAATAAATGTTTCCAGGAAGGTGTGATGTACGTATAATACAATTCTGGTAATTATACAATGCATACCAAAAATTCACACTATAATCTTAAATTTATGATTTATGAAGAAACAATCATCAAAGAACAGCGGTGAATAAACATCAATAAACCGCTAAGTAGCGATACCATCATTCTATTATTAAATTACAAATGTGTATCTTAGTAAAGAAACAAAAAATAACTGTTGTAAAGTTATACATATTAAAAAGATCCAATATTTAACAGTTAAGTGGCATCATGTGGGCATCTGGACAGAATGTCCGCCATCACATTTTCTGAACCACGGATAGCTCGTACCGAGAAATGAAAAGGTTGAAGAGCGATTGCGTATCGAGTTGATCTCGAGCTCTTCAAGTTCTTACTTTGGATAGCCGTAAGAGCTTTTTGGTCAGTTTCCACTACGAAATGCGCGCCCAGAAGGAATCTTTGGAGTTTGAGAATTGACCAAACCATTGCCAATAATTCACGGTCTAAAACCGAGTAATTCCTTTCTGCAGCATTAAGTTTTCTGGATATATACATTACAGGATGCAGAGTTCCAGAGTACTCTTGCATTAGTGCCGCTCCAATCCCAGTGGATGAAGCGTCACTACGAAGAACAAATGTCTTATCTGTTGTAGGTAACACTAAAAATAGGTGGTGATGAAAACATAGTTTTGATCTTCTCTAGTGAAGATTGGCATTCATGAGACCAGTGAACCATGTTAGGCGACCCTTTCTTTAATAGTGTAGAGAGAGGTGCCATGATAGAGGACAGATTCGGAATGAAACGTCCATAAAATTGTATGAGACCTAAAAGACTTCGCACTTGCTTTTTAGTCCTAGGGATAGAGATGTTAAGTATCTTAGTGATATTATGGTCTTCTGTCTTCAAGAAACCGTGACCTACTCGATGGCCTAAGAAAGCAATTTCGCTAAAGCCAATACAAGCTTTGGATGGTTTTGCTGTCAGGTTATACTCACGCAGAGTTGATAATAATTCAACTAACCCTGAATAGTGATCTTCCCAAGTATCGCTGAAAAGACAGATGTCGTCTAGATAAGCAATGACATCTGACCGATACGATAGGATTCGACGCATCATGCGTACAAATGTAGCTGGTGCGTTCATAAGGCCGAAAGGCATAAAATTCCATTGGAAAAGGCCTCTGGGAGTAGAGAAAGCGGTAAGAGGTTTGGCGCGTTCGGATAATGGAACTTGCCAATATCCTTTAGACAAATCAAGTTTAGTGAAAAAATGCGATTTAGAAAGACGAGTAAGTAACTCTTCTAGTAAAGGCATAGGTTCAGCATCGAACTTCGTAACTTGATTCAATTTGCGATAGTCAACGCAAAGACGTATGTTATTGTCTTTTTTTCGAACAATAACCATCGGCGAAGAATATGCAGAAGTGGATGGTTCGATTATTTGTAAATCTATCATTTCATCCAACTCCTTTTCAACCTGTGTTTGGAAATGTATAGGGATAGGATAAGGTCTAACCCTAATTGGAGTATGTTCAGTTAGAACAATGTCATGCTCAATGACATGAGTTTGTCCAGGGATGTCAGTGAGGACATCCTGAAATGTTTGTAACATAGACGAAACTTGTCGCTGTTCTCCTAGAGACAAATCAGGAGAAACAGTAACGTCTTTCCATGATTCACTAGAATGAAGTGGGATCATTGGAAGCGGAAGATTAACATCCGAAAAACTTGTTTCCTCATCCTGTATTACAGACAGTGATGAGTAATGACCATGTTTGACATGAGAATCGTCCGTTGCCTGGAAAATAGGCTGTAGATAGTCAGGACGTTCATGGAACTCCGTAAGCATATTGATGTGGAAGGTTTTATGCTTCCCGTTAATATCGACGATGTAGTCAACATCTGAAATTTTCGATATTATATCGTACGGACCTTTCCAACTAATAAGGAGTCTGTTTTCACGACAAGGTAGCAAAACAAATGCTTTGTCACCAGGACAAAGTTGTCGTAAAGTTCTCTTCTTATTAGCAAATTGTCTTGCCTTCTGCTTAGCAAATTCAGAAGAGGACGTTGCCAATTTGCATGCTTCGATAATCTTTTGTCTCAGCGCGATGACATACTCGTAAGAAGATTTTGTGTCATCGTCAATATTGTCAGCTGTTATAAGATCATGCAGCAAAGACATTGGGCCGCGCGGTCGCGCGCCAAAGACAAGTTCAAAGGGAGAAAACCCTGTATGTTCATTGGGGACCTCTCTGTACGCGAAGAGGGCCGCGGGTAAAACCCTATCCCAATCTTGAGGATGATCCTCAGTTATCTTCCCTAATAAGTTCTTAAGTGTTCTATTTAGTCGCTCGACCATCCCATTGGACATAGGATGATAGATGCTACTCAAAGATCTCTCTATCTGTAGAGTAGACATTACTTGAGACATGGTATCCGATATCAGTTGGGTGCCATGATCTGATAATATTTCTCCGGGGAATCCCAGCCGAGAAAATATAAGCCAAAGAGCATCTGCAATGTCAGCGGTAGTAATGCTCTTTAGAGGGATAGCCTCTGGCCAACGTGTGCACATGTCTACACACGTTAAGATAAACTGATGTCCTCTAGCAGATTTGATCTTGAATGGACCAATGATGTCTATCGCCATTTTCTGGAATGGACGAATAGGAATATCTGCAGCCTGAATAGGCGCAGCATGACGAGGACCTTTGGATTTGACTTCTTGACATACTTTACAGGATCGACAATAGATCCGTATGTCCTTGTTCACAAAAGGCCAAAAGAAAGCCGCAAGAACTCTTGACTTTGTACGGGAAAAACCCATGTGACCAGCACACTGAGAGTCGTGTGCATGTTGTAAGATCTTAACTCTCAAATTCTTGGGTACAAGAATCTGAGAATGACTTGACTTAGTGGAGTCTTGCACCATACGTACAAGTACGCCATTCTTCATTGTAATCCAAGATTTACAATTTGAATCTTTATTCGGATCACCTTTTGTTACAAGAGTGAAGAATTTCTTAAGAGTCGGATCTTCTTCTTGTTGTTTTATAAACGAGTCACGAGAAATTACCAAGGGATCATCTTGGTTATGCACTTCATTATCTTCAACAGATGAAGTTTCAGGCATATTGAGAGCTTGAGCTCTAGTGACTACCGCATTAGCAGATTGCATATTTTGATTTTCCCAAACGGAAATTTGCTCCGGAGTGCATTCTTTGACTCCGTGAATGCGACCGATGATAAGATCAGCGATCGGATTCGGCAAAAGACATGCGTGTACATCTCCTGTGAAGAAAGGAGTAGCAATCCTAATGATAGCGGTAGAGTATTTCTCTATGGTGCCGCCAAATGTTACGCATTTGACTACTTTGCCTGTAGAATGAGAAGGATCTATGAGTGACTGCCTAACCCCAATAGTTGTGCATCCAGAATCAAAAAGTACTGAGACTGGATTGTCATTTACTAAACCTTTGTGTAAGACAAGAGAACCTCTCCCATCATGCGCGATTGACGCAGGAAGAGCGGGAAGAGGATGCCCACAGCTTAAAGTAGACACTGTGGTTGGCTCAAATAATGTTTTGCATTGGGGGCACTGAGATGCTCTCCCAAAATCAAAAGCGGCACATGCCATATTATTAGAGTCATCATTATCTTTATTTTGTTTATAGGCTTCGTGGGACTCTTGCTGTGCAGAGTTCGCCTGGTAATGAGCTTTATGTTTTTTGAATTGTGCTCTACCTCTGTTATTATTGCCTCTGTACTTATCATTGTTTCCACTATTATAACCCCTACTCGGGTTTGAATCATAGCTCCTTTGGTTACTATCATCATATTCATTATAATGAGTATCTCGGTAATTATGATCTTGTTGTCTCCATGAAGGAAAACTTGGATAGTTTCTAGAATGACTTCCTTTGCGAAAGTTCCTGTAATTATGACCACCCCTGAATCGAGGGCTGTCAGCTCTTCTCCAGGTATTCGAAGAAGAACCCTGAAATGAATGGTTACCTTGGTTCTGATAACTGTAATAGTTACCTTTTTTATTAAACCTATTTTGAGGTCCTTGGAATTTGTGAGAGTGATTAGGGTTGTATGGTGTTGCAGAAGCAACTGGCATACCTTCTTTAACCTTACTGTTGCTAATAGCTACGTCCGGATGTGCAGTGACGTATTGGGTACAATACTGTTCCATTTCTTTTAGAGACTTAGGTTTACGCTCATGTAAGCATTCGAGGAAAGGTTTATTTATACTTGACATAATCTTGTCTCTGAGTATCAAGTCCATAAGTGCTTCATAAGTCTTTTCTGTTTTGGATAGCTCAATCCAACGATCAAATGTAAGACGTGTCCTTGCAATGAATTCTGAGAATTCTACACCTGCCTCAGGCACCATTGTCTTAAACAACTTCCGATAACCCTCTTCAGACAACTGATACTTCTTTAATAAGGCTGCCCTAATAACATCATAGTTATCTTTGTCAGCCTCTTCAACCAAACTTAAACTAGTCAGAGAATCACCTTTCAGATTTTCTGATAACTGGTTAGCATATTGTGATTTGTCCACATTATGGGCTCGACAAGAGCGTTCAAATCTATTTAGCCAGAATGTTATGTCATCACTGGAAGGGTTGAACGCTGGTACCTTGACCTTGTAAGTAAAGGGTTTACCATTACCACCAGATGCTTGATTAACATTACTTATGTTTGTTAACTTTAACTTTTCTAACTCAAATGCTAAAAGTTCTTTTTTGTGTTCATGTTCTCTTTTTTTCTCTTCTGCAGCAGCTTCATCTTTTCTTTTCTCTTTTTCCATTTCCATCTGGAATCTTTTTTCATCAGTCTGTATCTGCAATTTCTTTTGTTCATACTCTCTTTGTAATTTTTTTTCCTCAGCTTCTAATCTTTTCTCCTCAATCAATGCTTTTCTTTCTTCAGCAGCTAATGCTTTGTCATATTGAGCAACTGCCCATTCTTCTAATTGCTGACCAGTCTTATCAAGAGCCTTGCCTTGTGTGATAAAATAATCTAATGTAGACATCTTGTCTAATAAGATCAGTAATTTGCAAAAGTAAATAAATTCACTTTCTTAGTCTTAATCAAAGACCTTGTATGATAACTTTGTAACCTGTGGAAAATAGTACTTAACTATCCCAATCACTGTGGGAAACAAGCCTTACAAAGGTCTTGTATAAATCCTTATATAATAACAGCTATAAGTTGCTGGTTCACTTTATAATATAAGTGCAGTGCACCAGAAATGCCCAGTGGGCTGATCACCCGTTGGCTTGTCACACCGATTACGGAAACAACGGCAGATGGATCTATTTGTTGTTGCCCTAAAGACGCCGCTAGGCGTGATGGGAAACTACAACAGAGAAAATCAATCTGCTGTTGCCCTTAAGACGCCACAAGGCGTGATGGCCACTGACTGCTTGGTCGGTCTTTGGCTAAGGATGGAAGAAGAAGAAGAAGAAGCACCAGAAATAGTGTTTTATATCATCAACTGTGTACCTTTAGTAATAGCAATTAACTATCAGTTGATTCTTGTACATCAATTTATATGATCAACTATATTTTAAATAGTGTATGTCGATCAGGCACAAAACAAAACAGTTATACAGAAGAACATGAAAACATTTGCGGAAATGAAATAAATCAAATGGGAAAAACAATAAAAGATAAACCGCAAGAGGATAACAAATACAAATAACGCCACAGTATATAAATATAAATTGAGAATAGAACTGAAAGATAGAATAGGGTAGACCAACAAATTACAAACAAATCAAAACAAACTAAAGAACAGAGGAATATTACAAAAACAACAATGAGTACAGTCTTCACAGCTAACACTAATAGCAACAGCTGTCGCAGCAAATTTTCAATCAAGAAAATTGCACCTATAGAAACGCACACATCAGACCCTCTATTACGTGGGATACTCTGTTGTGTGACACCGCCCAACCAAAACAACAACCCGCTGGATACAAACAAATATCACATATAAATATTTAAACATAAATACATAAATGCATAAATAGTATGGCAATATGATGTAAATAGAGTGTTGCAGAAAGAATGTGTTGTAAAGAAGGCTCAGTTACACTGCCTAATAGTACAGTACTGTGGTACTTTATTAAATAAATACTTCTGGTCTAATTATTTTAAATTCAACACAGAAATAGAAGCTCCATCGTTGATGTGAATGATAACAATCGATGTAGGACTTCTCAGTTCAATAACATTTCCTTTCGCAAACACTGTCAAATATTCTCCAGTCCTGATGTGTAATGTTCTATGTTTCAACCAAGCTTGCTGTGTAACACTGTCAGTTGTATGGCAAATGTCCAACGAACCAAATGTCAACAAACGCTGACCTAGTTACTGCATACTCTCGACAGGACAGGTCACGCTGACATCACTGTAGAGTTGTACTGCTGATGTATTTGTGTGTCGTAACAGACCCCAAGGAACGTCTGGTCTCAGTAGTTTACTTCTCAATATGGTCACTGTGCAGGTTGACCCAGGAAGCTGGCACACCAGTTGTTAACTCACGTTTTATTTGTTAAATGCCGTGAATGTCCACCAGTTGATAAATGTAGATGTTGGGACTGGTGTAGTAAAGTGTAACGATTGTCAACTCATTAAACCCAGCACAGTTTTGGTCATACAGGTCATCTTGTCCTGGAACGTGATGAGGCTCCGACAAGAATGTGAGTGTAGACAATGAGTGTGTATATGAACGTCAGAACGCGAATGGTAGAATGATTCGATAGAGTTGACAGGTTGGTAGTACATCACTCATACTCACACTGTTCGAATTCAAGAAGTACTGGAACTACGGTGGTCTTTTTATAACATTTAATGAGACGCACACTTGGACAGTACGTGTATGGTTACAGGAACAAATGTCGACATAGACAGCATAATGTTGGTCACAGGAATATCATCTTAAGTTAGCATTCATGCTTGGCAAATATCATAATGGAGCATTCGTAAATAAGCATTCAGAGTTCCATCATGTAAATCATCTGGCTTTACTGACTGGGCACGTCAGACCATAACCAATATATAGGAAGGCTCCTAGACCTAACCTCGTCTAGCGAATATCCCTTCACGTAAAGTTCAATATATATATTTTTTCATAAAGATATAGGAATCCCAGACATGGGTTCTCACATGTAGCAGTGATCTCTTGGTTCATCGAGCGATAGTACAGGCATCCCTTTTTCTCACTCGATAAATACAAAGTATATGGATTTCAACATGGCTGTGCTTCTCTCGTGAGCTTCACTCACTATTGGATACAGACCAAAATTGGTCATTCGTTAAATGTCCTCATTTCTTCATAGCTTCTATCATAGAGGTAATTGAATAATATCATATAATCTAGTGCTGATACATAGGAATGTCATCTTCCTTTGAATAAATATTCTTTTCAAAAGTACCACTGTGCATCTGCTTATCGACAACGATGGCGAGGCCCAAGTTCATAATAAATTGTGGTTTTACCTTTCTATGCGAAATATAACTTTGCCATTCCTTGGCAAAAGAGAATAAACACTGGGGTAAAGTACATACAACATGTCTAAATGACTATCACTTTTCCCCATTTACTTATAGATCACTTTTTCGGCGATAAGCCGGCTACAACAAAATTCGACATCCCGACAGGATGACAGCCATGAATCACACCCCCTGCTAGCGATACTTCCGCTGCATAGCCTTTGACCTTTTCTAGCGACAACCAACATAGTTCGACTTAGAAAGGTAAAGATATACATCTATAAGACAGACTCGTCCTACTCATACAAACACTACGTATAAATTCAGGCCATAGATATACTGAAGCAAGAACAATCTATTCCTACCCAGCCAAAGAATAAATCGCAGTAGGCCTAGATTCGTCCGCGGAGTCCAATCGAAGATGACGGAACTCCTTTCAAGGGAAGTAACTCAAAAATGACTTCTCCTTAAGCACTTAAAAAGGAAATACTTTGTTTACAAAATATTTGCGAACATAATAAGTATATAAATGTATTATATTGCAAGATAGTAAAGATTGCACTTTACAATAATGCAATTTATTTACAGCAAAGTAAATTAAAACAACAACTGTGTCTGTTATTATTAATATAAATTGTTCCTGACTGGAAGTGTTCTGATGAAGCAATAACTCCTATGAATGGACACGCTTCGGAGGAACGACTTGTATCATCATGTCAAGAAAACCGATTGATATATTAATGATGGAGAGTAGGGTTAAATGAACTAACACACGCCCGTGGACAATTGGGCTTAACTTTGTGTCGTAGAACTTGTGATGTCCTTCTCACAACCACCTTCTTCCCGACTGCAACGTCTGAATACTGCTTCCGACTCTTTAGAATAAAGGCAAACAGGTAGTTTTTGCCTCGAGCTTGCAGCTTCAGGAGTACGTATATTTTGGTATGTGGCTCACTAATTGTCTCAAGATAGAACCCTGAAATCAGAGGATTAATGCCTCCTCAGTACATCATATACCTATCTCCATCTCTAAACAATTAAACATTATCAACATTTTCAAGATCAGTGAAGTTGCTAAATAAATAGCTATCGTTCCTATCTGATTTGGTGTCCTATTCATCATCAGGTAATCTTCAAACATTCGTTTGATACATTCCTTGTCATAGAAGAAATGATAGTTAATTATAAAAGTCATGTGCAAACACTGTGACTTGCTGAAGACGGCCATGGTTTGCTGGTCTTATGTCATAATAATGTCATATTTTATTTTCAACTATGCCTTTGCATTCACTCCCACAGTTTAAGTAAGCCTGTCTGGCTTTAATACGAGGTGATAATCTTTCCTAATAACATTGGTGGCATGACACAAAGGTTTAGTTTGGAGCCTTTCTGGTGGTGCCTCTACGCATCAATAAGGCATACACATGCAATAATACAGATACATATCAATAACAAGATTTATATAAATGTTTATCTTACCGCATCAATGAAATAATACACAATTTGTAGGTTAACGGGCGATCAATGGGCACATTCAGATCGCCACTGATGCAGAACAGCGAAGGCACTGGTCATGTATTCCTTGCGTCTGAAGCTAACACTACTTGTGAGATTTTAATTTTCGAATGGCAACTAATGCTGGTTTCAAATCGTTTTTATCACTCCTCTTAGTTTATTTTACAACAGCCAATCGAATTATGTTATGCCCACTAGCCTCTTTTTTTCAAAAATAAATTACACTTTCAAAAATGTACCGTTCCAGCCCCCTTTTTCCCCTACCGGCAAAGTTGAGGGAGGACTACAATGCATATGTCTCTGTGTCTTCTCTTTACCATATTCTGTTATTATCTAAGCGTTTTTACTGTAAAATATTATAACATTATGGGTAGTATTATCTTCTAATAAACATGTATTAGCATTTTATTTGTCAACTGCCCTTGCTTTTATTTTATTTTATTTTATTATTCAGCTAGGTCTCATTGGGCCACCCTTTCTCTCCCCTTTTAGTAACACACTGCATAAGTTATCTTTTCAATTATGCCTGCATGCAAATTCCCCACTTACATTTCTCTCTTTCTCGCTCGTTCGTTTTCAAAACGAAGCAACGCAATAGGATTTCATCAGAAAATATTATCACTGTATACAGGAAATGCGAGCCTGTCTGTTTGTTTATACTAATCGTCTCCCTATCTAAGTGGTTATACATTCAAACTGCACTACTAATGAACGGGGTAGGGCAAGTGGTGGGGTGTCCTCTCATTCAATAGCAGACACTACTGCTTTATTTAACTTTAACTTTTTGGGAAAAAATATGCCCTTAGCAACAGCGTAACTATGGCCAAGTAGTTTTATTCAACTCTCAACCATTCATTCGAGTTTAATGTTAGACTAAGCAAGTCTGTGACGTCACACTGTCGCCTGTCGTCCTAGTTTGAAATTCAAAAAACCAACGCTTGTCAAGGTTGCATTTTTCCTTCTCTCGTTTCATTCCTCCGTTTATTTATTCTCTCACTCCGTTTGAAACTAACTATGCATGTCGTCTGTCAAAAGGCTTGTATTGTAGAGGAAATGGGTATTGCGTAGAGGGGAAAAGCTAACAGTGTTTGTGAATCGTTTACTATGGCGTACTGCTTGTTAGAACTAACATGACGGCGGGCTATGGTGACGATGTTGAACACTACCTCCCTATTTTATCTCTATAGTTTTGAATTTATAAGCAGTAATATTTTATATATTTGATCGGGGTATCAGGGATCTTACTACACCAACTAAGATGGTTTGGCCATGTCTGCAGAATGGGAGAAGATCGGCTACCACGACAAGCATGGGAAACAAAGAACCAGGGATCACACCCCCAGGACGACCCAGAGTCCACTGGGAGGACAACATTAGACAATCTTTGAAAGACCGAGGACTAGAATGGAACCAGGCCAGGAGGAAGACAGCCGATAGGATAGTCTGGCGCTCTCTCTTCCAAACCTCTACACCTCACGGTAGAAGGGGAACGACTAAGTAAGTATATATATTGCGAATCAACTTGTGCGTGCTTTAAATTGACTCAGGCGATAAACTTTTGAGCTTTATATATATATATATATATATATATATATATATATATATATATATATATATATATATATATATATATATATATATATATATATATATATATATATATATATTCCCAGCGACGTCTACATGCTCGCGTGCGAGTTCAGTGCCCATCCATCGTTAAAAGTCGGCGGGCTCTCGTAATCGACTCTTTGTCTCCTTGATGGGTGTTCGGTGACTAAACAAACGGTGGTTTTAGGAACGGTCGCTCGCTACATAAATTATGCGGCCCTTGTTACAAAGTCTTTTGTTGCGACATACCATCAATCTTTCTTTCGTTACGTTGTTGTATGCCCCGCAGGCGATTTCCTTTTAATCTCTTCATTGATTGCCTTGCCACATACACGACATCTAAGTGGCTACCACCATCAAAAGGCATGCAATCTGATTTGTGCGTCTCGCAACACCTTTGTTTCAGTCGCTCCGGCTGGCCTGCCATTGTATCCAAATGTAGTGACACTGGCTTGGTTTAAACAGGGGATTAGGTATCAAACGAATTCTGTGACCCATGCGACCGTCTTGCACGCTAAACAATAACTTGTCCAACGTGCCAGGAGTGTTCCAAAAGATAACTTAAGGTATGGTAATATCAGAGGCGTGATGAAATATTAAAGTTACACTCAGGTAGAAGGCGTGATTAGGAAAGATTTCTGTAAAAAATCATGAAAGAGCGAACACTGGGAGAGAAATAAAATAAAAACGATGATTAAAAAGATACAAGGCGATAAAAAAATAGGACGACTATATCACACCTAGGAACGGGATATTTTATAAATAGGAACCCTGCTGATTAGCATGTCTTGAGAAAAATGCCACAGCAGATTATCTGCTAACTAAGAAATGTAAGAGAGATTTGTTAAAGCTCACAGAAAGGGGTACATCAATGTGAAATAACAACCCCGAACGTCACATTTACCTGTGCCATCCTATAATTCATTCTATGCTCTTCACTTTAGTTTTTCCCACCTCTGACAGTTTTGGTATTTTCGATTCATTGTTTGCCCTCCACCACGCAAAGGCACAACAGGCCAATCACCTGTTTGCTTTAAATCATGATTACGTGAACTACAAGAGAGAAAACCGGACTGATTCTAAAGGCGACAAACTGGAACGGACTACGGACTACAACTTATGGAACTTGGAACACAAGAAGTATAAATGGGAAAGAAGAGGAGCTGGTGGAAGAGATGAGGAAAGCAAAATTAGAAATCCTGGCTATAACGGAAACAAAGAAAAAGGGACAAGGAGTAATGGAACTCGATGGCGACACGCTGCTCTACAGTGGTGTACCCACATCTGAAAGAGCTAAAGGGGGCGTTGGTTGCATTGTGGCCAAAAACCAAAGGGATTGTATCAAGAGATGGAGCTTTGTCTCGGAGCGCATTATAGTTGTAAAACTAAAAGAAGGAGAAACCATAGTCAACCTGGTCATAGTGTATGGGCCAAATAAAGATGAGAGAGCAGAGGTCAAGGAGGAATTCTTCGAGCTGCTTCAAAGGACAGTGGATGACTGCCTAGATGAAATTATCATGCTCGGAGATTTCAATGCCAGAGTTGGAAATGACCATACTAGATGGGGTGGAATTATCGGAAGATATGGAGAAGATACTCTCAATGACAATGGAAAGCGACTCCTTAGATTCTGCAGTGAACAGAATCTGATCATTACAAACACAACGTTCCCCCATAAGTGCATACATGCATACATTAGATGTGAACCAACAAAGAATGAGAAGTCAGTGATCGACTATGCCATAGTTAGGAGGAGCTCATTCAAATATGTACTGGATGCTAGAGTCTGGAGGGGGCCAGAGATTGGAAGTGATCACTACCTGCTTACAATCAAAAGAACAACTGAAAGAGTTGCTCAGCCTAGGAACTGCCCAACATCAGGCAAGAAACCAAGTAAACGAACGGGAGAAATGAGCATTAAGACCTACAAGCTGAGAGAGCCAGAAATTAAGACCAGATATCAGGAGCTTATTGCTACAGCGGTGAGAAACACAGAAGAACAACCTGATGACTTAGAAACCCTCTGGCTTAAATTCAAGGACATCATAAAGACAGCTGCTGCAGAAGCGTGTGGTCGTGTGGTGGGGGAACCGATGAACTTGGGAACAAGAGAAAGGTGGAGTCCCCCCCCGCCCACCCCCCCTTTCCCTGGACCCCCCCCCCAAATTAAGCCAAGAAAAGAAAATAAGCGATTAAAAGAAAAATGGGCATGGAAATCTAAGTATAACTTACCCATAGCTAAAAAACACAGGCAGGTTATTTTTAATGAGAGGAATATATTAGAGAAACCCTATGGGGGATACTCTAAATAACTTTCAGGGGACTTAAAGAAGAATCAGGGTAGAAATTATCATTCAAAAAAAACAGAGGTTCCATGGGTAAGGAATTTAAAACATCTTAGGAAGAAAGATGCCCCCCCCCCCCCCCTCGCATAGAATAGAAGAATGTAAAACCCCCCCCCATAAAATTATTCTATAAGACTTACTAGCCTAGAAGAACACCCTATAAAAAAAAGAGTACTTTATGATCATCACATGTATTTATTTATAAAGGGCGCTAAGTCTGTAGTAACAAGTATTGTTACTGCCCCCCCCCCCACGGAAGAATGGAAAAAAAAAGGTGAAAAGCAACCTCGCTCTCTAAATTCTCACACGAACTCTCTTTCATAGTATACTGGGTGGGCTCATTTAGGGGGGGATCAAAGCACATCAGTAAAATTTGTATACCATCTAGCACAGAAGGAGGAATAGAACCAATGACTGTTTTGGATAATATTTGCATAAACTAAAATTTTTTTACATTTTTTAATTTTTAGCTCCAAGCACGCCTGTTAAAAAATCTGAATATTTTGTCAAAGCAGAGGATGGGTCATGTTCATGCCCCCCCCCCCCCCCCTCCCCCCCCAACCCTACTTTAAAAACACCTCAACCCCCCCGCCAATGGCCCCCCCCCCCCTTTAAGTACACATTCGTGGGGGAGCATTTTTTTTCCCCCCGCTTTTATTCCTGTTTAAGACTCTTTCCCCCCCCCTTCCCCGTCAAATGTGTATCTAAGTTGCAATACAATTATTTTGGGTGGGTACCCTTTTTTTTTTTTATACACAAAGGATTCGGTGGAGGATTGTCCCCATCCCAGTATTTGATAAAAAAAAGAACCCCAAAAAAATTATTCAAAAAAAAAAATGAATACAATTGACAATAGTGGCTAAACCCGGCAGTAGGTTTTTTGATCCGCTTTTCCACCCTATGGTGCTCGCCCCCTTTAGGGAGAAAACAATATATACATAGATCTAGAATCTCCTAGAGCAGGAGATTTTTCGACGCCGCTCAAGCCTTTTGATTTTTTTTTTTGCCACTCGCAATTTGGATGAGGTTCACAGTTTTCGTGTAGATTGTATATAATCCAAGCTGACCCTCGGGCCCCAAAAAAAAACAGTTACTTTTCAAGAGTGATTAAGATCAAGACCTTAAATTTTTTTTAACACCACTTCAGATACCAGCTGAGTGATTTAACGACCGAAAAAAAGTATATAAGAGTTTATTTTGTTGATCTTCATTTGTCTTTTTTTATTTTCGATAGATTACTGGGGATTAAAGCAGGCGTTTGACCCCCCCCCCCCCTGAAAAAAAAAAAAACCTGGAGTAACCCCCCATTTTTTGCCCCTGTTTTTTTTTTACCAATAGGTAAGAACGCATTCTCCAGCGAACGCTGTCTGATTTTTCCCCCCCCCCTATGAACTATTACCAGAGCGTTTACAGAAGTCCCCTTAGTTATTTCATGAAGATTATGTGAGCGAACAGCAATGTACCCATACGTAGAGCCCGTCGCGCGTAGCTATCCAGGGGGCAGCACCCCTGCACTTGAGTGTAGTTACAAGGTGATAGTCGTATGTTCAACTCTTAGATTTCTTTTTGCATACGCGCTCTCATGGACGATCGGGCACATGTTGCAAAGACATGTAAGTGGACGAGAATCAGAAAGTATTCAGAGGGGGTTCTACTGGAAGTGTGGTCCCCCCACAGGTTATATTTCAGTTAGCTTGGCTTTTCGCTGATGATGTTATGCCCTGTAGATTGCCTGTAAATTCAGAGGCACATCTCCATGTCCAACCAGCAAGTACTGCGAAGAAGAAAGAGCTAGGAGAAGAGTGAAGGTGATGGCCATAAGTTGGCCACGAAGTGTGATTTTAAGTATAAGCTTATGTTCTGAGTGTCCCCCCCCCCCCCCCCCCCAAGACCCACCCCCAGTATTGAGAAAAAGGAACCCCGTGAGAAAGACAGTATGTTTGGATAAACCCCCCAAAATGGCCCACAGGTAACCCCGTGAAACCCCCAAGATGACCCAGATATTGGCCCCCTCCCCCCCTTCCCCAAACCCTTGGGCCTTGGGCCCCCCCCCCCCCCCCTTATTAATAGGGTTTTTTTTTTTTTTAGAAACCTAGATTGACTTTTTTTAATTCCCTCGTTTTTTTTAGCTCCGTGACTTCGCAATATTAGCTATAGACTCACACCAGATTTGACTTTTTTTTAGAGAAAAATTTTTTTATTTGATGATAAAGGGTTTAACTAAGGGATCTCCACCCCCCCTTTTTATCACCTTTTTTTTTTAATTTACTATAAGACCCCCCCCCCCCATGTACGCGACGGCTTGATAGTTAGGGGGGGTTTTACCTTTGCTTCATGATCCTATCCCCTCGGGGGGTTTTTACTATTATATTACATATCATGTTGTATTTATATTATATATCGTATAATTTTATATATAGCTGTTATTTCCCCCCCCCCCCCCAATACTATAGCAGGGGGTGAGAAGAGGAGTGAGAGAGTTTTTTTTTTTTTTTAGATGTAAGTGCTGAACTAAGTATGAAGTTTATTGTCGTCATTTACACCTCACAAAATAAGTACATATTCAAATAAATAAAGTGCGTGTTTCGCATCACCTGAAAAAGAAACGAAGAAAACAATAATAAATGATTGTAAGAATATGGTATAAACCACGTAATGTTCAATCTCCCTCAATGCAGGAAAGACAAGTTCCATGGTCATACAAAAAACAAAGAATTTTTACTTGTGGGGTGTATAATTCATAGAATATAATACTCTGTGGTTAATGGTAACTCATTACTAGAGAGACCACTATGTACTAGTCCTAACTATTACTATGGTAAATGTCTACTGAACGAAAAGAACTATAATTTACATACTGCCTACACTGGACTACATTTCAACGCTGTAAAAAAATTACACGCCAAATAATAGCTAACTACACCATAAAAATATAGCTGTCAGACCGTATTCTTATAGGCAACTACATCGAAAGATGTAAATTTGTACTTTTCAAAAACAAATATATAAATCTTAAAACACAAACTGACATGGAACACACCCCCACACAAACCCAAGTATGTCAACAAAAAACAGTGGCAAACCCCCCCCTGACCAACAAACTGGTTCACTAAAAACCAGAGCTTATCCTACCCCCACCCCTTCTCTCTTAGTGCTTTTTGGAAGGAATTTTTGGTCACCTATTTCCTCCAAACTATTATTGTGTAGCTGATGACTTGGGTTCTAAGGCTACTACACCCAAATTACTTCTCCACAAATATCACTAGCTCTCTTTCCATCAAACCATCCCCCTAACATCAAATACTTCTAAGTCACAAACCATCACACATAATCACCTCACATAAACAACGTCAATTACAACCTATGATTCACCAAACCTATATACAAAAAAATAACACAATACTTCAAATTTTACCAAAATCGATATACATCTTAACAAATTCATCTACTCCGATAGATACATTGAAATTTACCAACAAACGCAATATCGCTCGGGACAACCGTGAAACATATGATTGTCCAAACAATAAACACTGTGTCTACCTACCCCTGAGAATGCTTCCAACTAACACATGATACCTATACCTATCACCTTACTATTCTGACGCACTCACAACGCACAACCTCACGCGTTTACAACCACAGACCGAACTCTTAACCTAAGATGTGAGTCTTCTATGAAATGTATAAAAGACTTCCACACCTCGATGGAAACTCATAACAGTGTCAGATCATACATATTTACCAAGTTATTCTATATAACTAATCCTTAAATCATCTCAGGTTACCACCCTCCAATCTTGTGTACTCGTTAGAGAAATGCTGCACCAAAAATATTCCCACAATCAAACTACAACCCATAAAAACCTACACCATCTAATACCTTCTTAACAACATTTATTACAACCATCACCTAAACCATCGCTTTATCATAACAACTCCAATATAATAAAAACCACAACTCACTAACAATCCCACACAATATCACACCTAAACCTTCATGTCTATATTCACATACAATGATATCAAACCTCATCACTAATATCCCAGATCAAGTCCCTCCCACACCCTAATCTAGAAGAGAGAACCCTACCATCCTCCATACAGTACACAAATCCGTTTCGGTAAACCAAACCCCTAACAATAACAACCTATTCATCCCTAACACCCACGTCTACCCCATCCACTCCAAATAAATTTTAACGCACTACAGAATTTATAATCACCAATAACTATTACAAACTATAGGAATTACTTACCTACCATAACAAACCAACAAACCCACCCCCCCTATACACCACCAATAACTATAACCTACTACCTTAACAACTTACTAAACCAACCACCTACCCACCCAACCAATTCATCTAAACCCCACAAACTACCCCTCACCCACCCCATTCCCACCCATTCACTAAACAAAACCTTCCTCACTACACAAACCCATCTGCGTCATATTCCCTGCTAACCCCATACACCCAAAAACAAAAAACATACACCAAACCCTCAACACCCCAAATCCAACGTTTCTACCCATAACCCCTAGTTCACCCTTGCACAATATTAACAACAAAGTACAATATTACCTCGCATCGCGTTTCAACTTTCCCCTAGCAACATCGCGACCACTGTACGCATACATCTACGTACCTGATAAATACACCTTTAGAGACACCTCTATACCTTCGACTAATTTATTCTCGGCAAGCGTCCATATTCACGCTAGAATACTCGACATCGTCCCTCCCTAGAAATCATAACCCACCATATGGAACTATCTCACGTGATTATGCTCGTTAAGCTAAACCCCTTGTCTTCTGACTCTTTAAACTTCGAAGTCAATAGCGCCCATACATCCCGCAGGTATCATATATAGAGATATACTAGACATACACTATATATACGCACGTGTCCCCATAGCTATACATCTGCCGACTCATCATCATCTCGATTTGCGATTTTACCCAGTCTACATAATATACCGATAGCTGTACAGTTGCGCCCGAGTAGAAGCTTAACGTATTATACTATCCAGATAAGATACATTTACACCCCAGCTACCCCAACAACCATAGAGTATCGTGTAGAGATGTCATGGACCCGCTAATGATTTACCCTGTTATTTATCCAAGGGACCCCACACCATACGTCATCGCTTGGAGTCGCTCTTAAACCAATAATATTGCTGCATTTCATAAACTGTTGAAATTCCCCAATGATAACGCAAGCTATTATTACCGCTACCGCGCGTCCAACAATTGCGTCATGTAAGATAATGTTACAATAACCGCGTGAGCAAAATTTTCTTTAATTCGATCCTAGCGCCAGTTTTAAGTACCTGGGTAGTGCTTTTTCACACCCACCCCCAATTTACCTGGGTAGGTGCGGGTTTTTCGGTTTCATCCGAGCTGAAAAGCACCCAGCCTCAAATAACTACAACGCCTAGTTAATACAATAAAATGACCGCGTTTAATTTAACAACGGAAATACGATTACTTGTACGCAATAACTTTAGAGAAAAGAAAACTGGTGCGAGTATAAACTTAAACCCTACAGTAATCCCTCCAGAAAACGCAATTAATTGCCAAAAGAAGAAGACTAAATTCAATTAGTTATAGAACAAAATTACAGGGAGAAAAAGAATGGTCTCATAACAACATAAATAATTATCTAGAGAGGACTAATAGGGCCTATTGAAAAAAATAAAATCACAGTACCACATCACAATAAGCAGCTCTAAAACAAAATCCATGGAGAAAGAAGACATCGGATTAAGCTGGGAGAACAGCTCCTGGAGCAGGTCAACCACTTTAAATACCTCGGAGCTATTATAGACAGAAAAGGGAGGCATCAAAGAAGAGTTGGCCACCCGAAAAGCAGCAGCTGGGAGACTTTTTCAGGCCATAAATCGAGGATTCCTCAGCAAGAGAGAGGTTGGTAAGAAAACGAAGATCTGTCCCAGTCTTGTCATATGGATGCGAGTCATGGGCAATGACTACAACCCACAAAAGCCAGATCCAAACCTCAGAAATGAGGTATCTGAGGTAGGTGGTTGAAGTAACAAGGAGAGACATGATCCGCAACCAGACGATACGTCAAGGCCTAAAATCCCACCCCCTGCAGACCAAAGTAGAACAGTCCCAACTAAGATGGTTTGGCCATGTCTGCAGAATGGGAGAAGATCGGCTACTACGACAAGCATGGGAAACAAAGAGCCATGGATCCAGACCCCTAGGACGATCCAGAGTCCGCTGGGAGAATAACATTAGACAATCTTTGAAGGACCGAGGACTAGAATGGAACCAGGCCAGGAGGAAGACAGCCGATATGATAGTCTGGCGCTCTCTCTTCCAAACCTCTACATCTCACAGTAGAAGGGGAACGACTAAGTAAGTAAGATTCATTGTTTGCACTCAGTTCTCTCAATTCTTGTTATGTCGGGACTTCAGCGACCATCTTTTGCTGATTAAGGTAATCAATCCCTTTCGTTTGAACCAATATTAACACATGTGACCTGTAGAGAGAAGTGTGGTTTGCTAATGTGTAACACCGTTTCCTGCCAGACCAGATAAGTGCAGGGGAGCGACAGGATTAGTGAGTAAACAACCTTGGAATGACTACAGTCGATTCGGACCAAGCTGTTGTCAATGTTTGCTGGGCCAGATGAATGATGTAATCGTTTCCGGACAAGACTTGGCGGAAGAATAATTATCCATCTTGAAAGAGATTACCTGTGATAAATTTTGAAGTCGTGAGTGTAAACACGTTCGATAATAAGGGAAACTGGCATACCATATATGATGATTGTAAACAACATATTTATTTGTACGTTTGTAAAGTAGGAATTTTTTTATGAGAGAAAGAGAAATATACGTATCTTGCATGCTATTGGCTTGGCATTTGAAATGTAAAAATACAACATTTCTGATTGGAGACAAGCCGGAGTAAGGAATAGGATCAGGATTCCACTTTAAAGGATCGGACAGCGTGTTGGAACATCTTGTGGACTTGCATCCCAGGAAAACTCTACTTTCATTAATACGGAAAGCCCGGAATCTTAGGAACCTGAACACTAAGTCGTGGTGGGATTCTATTCGCAAAGTAATATATTAGACTACGTGTAAGAGGCAGCTTAGTTAAGTTGCCTTAACTATTTCTCTGAGCTAGAAGTCAATCTGTATTCCCAAAGAAATTTGGGTAGGTGGTACCAAATGGTTGTGCGATCTGTGGAACAAATGAGTGGTATAAGTGGCCTGCAGTCAGAGCTAGACACCTACAGCAGACGGGTCTTAACAGACGCTGGACCATCTTCGCAATTACTCCACGGACACCAGACTTAACTAATGACGAGAGTGAACCAGTCCATAACCTGCAAAGAACAAGCATCGACAGGAGCAGAAATCTGCCGACATTTTACTGGCAGCTAAGTACCCATTCAAAGTTGCCAAGTGAACTCTCTATTTTCAAACCAGAAAGACTTTTTCAAATCAGACCATCACCTATGATGACATGAAAGACTATCTAAATTCACCCCATCCTTATTTATTTTACAATTGTTAACGATATTTGACTATTAAATTTTGTTATCTGAAAATATACAAATTTATAGTTGATTTTGTCATTTGAGAGAACTGCACCCGTATGCCTCAGTCATCTTAAATACTTATAACAGAGCTATTTAAGTAATATTTTACTGAGTTAAATCAGTTGGTGGCTCATCAGAACGAGCAAAATCTTAACTCATAGAAGGTCAGGAAAGATAAAAAGTTTAAGCGGCCTGGATCCTATTAGCCGTAGTACTTGATTTCCTTAAATTCCTATGAGGCTCCTGTTAAAGAGGATTATTATGTGTTTTTACATGTTGGCCTCACTTAGATCTGTTGGCAGTTTAATCTACGCGGTAACATTTCTATCTGCAGTCAACATGATATGTTTTGCACTATTGTTAATTATAAATGAACGCGATAGTAGGTTGACGTCTCTAGGTAATGATGACATAATGATGTGCCGCGCTAATTGATTCAAACGGTCGATCTTGACCTTTCGTTATCTGATTCCGTCAAAGCAAGACGTGATATATTTCGCTCCCAATGCGAATGGAAGTTTTATGATATCTCCTAAGTGGCTGTTTGTGTACGAAGGTCGCCACAAGTAATTCATTGACGTTGAACGCAAGTATACTAGTTCAAGAATAATTTATCAGAGGAGTCTCTGTTTTTCGGGAGCTATCAAACATAATTTTAATCTCCATACTTTTGGTAATCGCTACTTGGATGTTTCGGATGCCGACATCTTCAGTATATAGGCCAGAGTATGTGACGATACGTAAAGGACTGTAGGAGACGCATTGTTATGCATGTATTAATAAGATGCCATGTACACTGAATTGTGGATTTGTTTGAACCAAATAAATATGTCGATAATTGTGGACCCTAACCAGGTGTTTGAGGCAAGTGAATATTACTCATCTTCTTGATCACCCAAACCATTCGACAACATAGCACGGTCGCTCAATTGCACATAATTTCATCACTTCTCCCTATTACAAATAACAAGAGATAAATCACGCAAGAGAGGACGTGGTGGCCAGTATGGGGATTCAAATGCTGCTACTTCAGCAGGCATTCATAAAGGTAATGATAAGTTCAAATTACCTATTTTTAACCAAGCTTTTGATGACGTGTCATGCTACCTTTCGAGATTTGAAGGTGTATGCATTACAAATAAACTTAACAAATCATTGTGGGTTACCTAATTACTAGAATTGTTGACTGGAGAACATATGACCGCCATTACAACAATGGATGAGTCAGTGAGAAACGACTATGATGCTGCTAGGAAAGTACTGTTGAAACGTTTTCAACTTGATGAAGAGGGATATAGGATGAAATTTGAAACGATGACGGGAGCCGCGCTAGCGTAGTGGTTACAACTCCGCTCTGGCGACCGGGTGATTCAGGATCAAACCCGGGCGACGGCATTTGAGGATTTTTCGTCGACCGGGATTTGGACTGGATTAACTCGAGACCTGGCGAGGACATTTGAAGGAGTGTCGCCGACCAGGGACTGGCGGCTCCTGAGCCGACCCAGCTCTAATGGGTACCTCCGAAAACGGCGAGTATCTGCCTGAATGGCGAGGGACACTTGTCTCTGTACAAGAAAATAGGATACTCACGTAAAAATCAATGTCAGGTTAGACATTAAAAATAACCTGAGATTTCGCCTCGAGTATTAGCGGGCGTACGAAAAAAAAAAAAAAACGATGATTCCTGAGACAGGGAAAAATTTCTCTGAATATATTGCTGAATAAGAATCACTTTTGATAGATGGATTCAACTAGCTGGTATTGAAAAATCGTATGATAAACTTGTTGACTTAAAACTAAGGGATAAGGTATTATCTTCAGTGAACAAGCCATGCTGGTCGTTCTTACAGAACGTAAACCACCAACACTATCTGCTCTAGAGGAATTAGCAACTCAATTTTGCACTGCACATCCTGGTGCATGCATTGCTAACAATCAAATAAAAGATGCTCTTCCAGTTGCTTTTGCCACAACTTGGAATAATAATGACAGAAATAGATCTCAGAGCCTAGATAGAAACTTTATGACTAGGAGATATACTGATAATCAATATGCCAGAAATAGCCATCTCAACAGAAATGATAACTTCAATAGAGGTAGACCACAATTTAGGAACCAGTTACCTCAAAATAGATATAACAACAATTTCAATAACAACAAGTTTCAACAAGGGTCCAACTGGAGGAACCAGAATAATTTTAATTCTCAGAATAATCACAGAGGTAATAATAATAATCAATACTATAGAAACAGAAATAATAGCCAAAATGGCAGACATCAGGGCAATTCTACTGATCGCCAAAGGCAACGATCTTATTCACGTGGACCATCGAGATCTGAACATAGTGCAGGGGCGGCATTTACCAATGGTTCACCTGTGGGTAATGAGGGAGTGAAACTTTGTTTCAGAAAGACAGTAATACAGTTCTGAGATGGGGACATTCTCTCCCAGCTGTTAGTCTGTCGGCCCATGACGGCACCGGTACTCTGGTGTTCAACAGAGGGTTTGTGAATGGGACTGAAGTATCTGTACTCAGGGATTCTGGGTCAACAACTAAAGGGATTAGACAGTCACTTGTACCACCTTCCTGCTCTACTGGGAAAAGTGTCAAGTGCATTACTTTCGGTGGAACGATTGAATTCTACCCCACCGCTATTGTTTATATTAACACACCCTTCTTTTCAGGAAATGTTACACTATGTCTTTTAAACAATCCAATTGCTGATTTGACAGTGGGTCGTATACATGCAAGGATTGCTCGCCAGAAGAGATTGAACAGTGGGAACGTGGACACAGATTCACTATATACTCAGACAATGCTAGGGCTCAGTTACATGCCCGCAATTACCATACATATGGAACTATTTTCTTACTTAATTTCCTTAGTATATTTAGGTGTTACAATTAATTAAGATTTCTCCTGATTTTATTTCTTTACAAATAGACCTCACTTTATAGTATATTTTGTTAATAGTGTAAGGGAACTAGCTCTTGTTTAATTTTCTTTAGTGCATGATAATCATACTTTCTTCCCTTCTTTTGCATATATGTACTATTACTCATCTGTTTTCTTCCTTTCTTTTTATATTTGTCTCCACACTAATTTTTATTCACATTTGCCATGATATTACATGAATTTACTTACTTCACATTTCTTTTACAAACATCTACACATTTCCTTACTTCATTACTGCACCATTATTTATTTAAAATACAATTTAGTTTAATCATTAATACATAAGTCATACGTTAACTTAGTAAATAATTATATACCATATTGACTGTCGACGATTATATTTCGTTAATTAATTTAATACTTAGTACATATGTTCTTCTTTGTATGACATACCATGTTTAGGACAACGATCTCAGACACTGTTTATTGTAAACATCTATGGCCGTATATCCAATTTTTTAAAAATTTTTGCGATTTTTTTTATCCTAAATGCGATGTAAATTTTTATTGATATTGTCGAAATGATCAATATAATTGATTTTTTCTAGCCCACCGGGGGAGGAATTTGTTAAAGAGGATTATTATGTGTTTTTACATGTTGGCCTCACTTAGATCTGTTGGCAGTTTAATCTACGCGGTAACATTTCTATCTGGAGTCAACATGATATGTTTTGCACCATTGTTAATTATAAATGAACACGATAGTAGGCTGACGTCTCTAGGTAATGATGACGTAATGATGTGCCGCGCTAATTGATTCAAACGGTCGATCTTGACCTTTCGTTATCTGATTCCGTCAAAGCAAGACGTGATATATTTCGCTCCCAATGCGAATGGAAGTTTTATGATATCTCCTAAGTGGCTGTTTGTGTACAAAGGTCGCCACAAGTAATTCATTGACGTTGAACGCAAGTATACTAGTTCAAGAATAATTTATCAAAAATGATGTTTCAATGGCAGGTCAATAGTGCGAACCACAATACACGACACCAGAAGTCCTCCATGGGCAGTTCAGCCTATTAATGACGCAATCACTTCTGTTGTATTTCTATCAAGCAGTATAGGCCGAATCCAACAAGACCCTTAGGACCTTAATACTGTGTCCAGTGAATGATAGTAGACTAGAACAGTGAGAACAGGATAGTGGGTAGGTTTGGTATTGTACAAACATTTATTACAAATAAGGGAGGGAAACCTGAGGCCTGTAAACAGTAAATTAATATGAAATTAATATGAAACAAATATAAAGGTATGTTATCAGGCACTCGCAGGAAATAAAGAAGTAGAACACCAGACAACAGAAAAACAACAGACATGAGTGGCTTACCCAGGATTTGAACACTGGACCTTCCGTGCGACAACCCCGCCTAGCCATGCAAGCGAATCACACTATCCGCTCTGCCATTGAAACATCATTTTTGATGATGCGTAGATGGCAGAGCGGATAGTGTGATTCGCTTGCATGGCTAGGCGGGGTTGTCGCACGGAAGGTCCAGTGTTCAAATCCTGGGTAAGCCACTCATGTCTGTTGTTTTTCTGTTGTCTGGTGTTCTACTTCTTTATTTCCTGCGAGTGCCTGATAACATACCTTTATATTTGTTTCATATTAATTTCATATTAATTTACTGTTTACAGGCCTCAGGTTTCCCTCCCTTATTTGTAATAAATGTTTGTACAATACCAAACCTACCCACTATCCTGTTCTCACTGTTCTAGTCTACTATCATTCACTGGACACAGTATTAAGGTCCTAAGGGTCTTGTTGGATTCGGCCTATACTGCTTGATAGAAATACAACAGAAGTGATTGCGTCATTAATAGGCTGAACTGCCCATGGAGGACTTCTGGTGTCGTGTATTGTGGTTCGCACTATTGACCTGCCATTGAAACATCATTTTTGATGATGCGTAGATGGCAGAGCGGATAGTGTGATTCGCTTGCATGGCTAGGCGGGGTTGTCGCACGGAAGGTCCAGTGTTCAAATCCTGGGTAAGCCACTCATGTCTGTTGTTTTTCTGTTGTCTGGTGTTCTACTTCTTTATTTCCTGCGAGTGCCTGATAACATACCTTTATATTTGTTTCATATTAATTTCATATTAATTTACTGTTTACAGGCCTCAGGTTTCCCTCCCTTATTTGTAATAAATGTTTGTACAATACCAAACCTACCCACTATCCTGTTCTCACTGTTCTAGTCTACTATCATTCACTGGACACAGTATTAAGGTCCTAAGGGTCTTGTTGGATTCGGCCTATACTGCTTGATAGAAATACAACAGAAGTGATTGCGTCATTAATAGGCTGAACTGCCCATGGAGGACTTCTGGTGTCGTGTATTGTGGTTCGCACTATTGACCTGCCATTGAAACATCATTTTTGATGATGCGTAGATGGCAGAGCGGATAGTGTGATTCGCTTGCATGGCTAGGCGGGGTTGTCGCACGGAAGGTCCAGTGTTCAAATCCTGGGTAAGCCACTCATGTCTGTTGTTTTTCTGTTGTCTGGTGTTCTACTTCTTTATTTCCTGCGAGTGCCTGATAACATACCTTTATATTTGTTTCATATTAATTTCATATTAATTTACTATTCCATGCACAAGATAAACTGCAGTTTTCTTGTGCATGTGTCAAAAGTCAATCAGTGTAGGCCGTTGTGTTTCAGAAATAGAAGCATGATACACTACAATTTAATAAGTCCTATATAGCTTGGTACGTAATATGAAGGTACAGATTACATACAATAATTTCATTCCCTTACATATCACCCTGCCTTTTAACCTCCCGCATACTGCGACTCATATTTCTTTAATAATAAACGCATACAATTCAATATTAATGTTTGCGAAACCAGAGTTAAAATAACATGTTCGTATTTTGAGAAATAAGAATAGTTCTGACCAAAACAAGAGACAGCTTCATCTGCCGTCTGTAGAATTTTACCTTGGGACGCCGAAACACAGTTCGTTCATATTTGTCATCCCCACTGTATACGTATGTCAAGGACGACAGGTCGGGTGGAAATGCCGAGTCGATGAATAAATCTGTAGCAGTTAGTTCTCCTTTAAGGTCAGCTTTAGCTTGAACCATCCTCTTGATTCGGCTGTGTGAGAGAAGTAAAAGAAAATCAAATTGAACATGTTATTATGTCTATACATCAACTGTTTGATTAAGTGTGATCAGTGTTACGTTTATGTTCCCCGTGTTCGCATTCTGTACTTCGCAACGTCTAGAAAGTTAGTTCCATTTTGTAAGTCTTATATCACGACATTTTTTGTTTTGGAAAAGGCTTTTGACAGTATACAGAGGGACAGTTTATGGAAAATACTGAGGGCTTATGGAATTCCAAGCTGCATAGTGTCAATCATAAAAAGCTTTTATGCCAACTTTACGTGTAGCATTGGGCAGAGCAACCTAACCTTTGAAGTGAAGACAGGAGTACGACAGGGATGCCCCTTATCAACCACTCTATTTTTAATAGTCATAGACTGGGTGATGCGCCAGACAACAGAGGGCAATCCAAGAGGAATAAGATGGACTACATTTTCTACATTGGAAGATCTGGAATATGCAGATGACATTGCACTGCTAGCACATTCACATCAACAAATCCAGGAAAAAACGGATAGACTTAATAAGTATAGCCAGCAGGTGGGAGCCGCGCTAGCGTAGTGGTTACAACACCGCTCTGGCGACCGGGTGATACAGGATCAAACCCGGGCGACGGCATTTGAGGATTTTTCGTCGACCGGGATTTGGACTGGATTAACTCGAGACCTGGCGAGAACATTTGAAGGAGTGTCGTCGACCAGGGACTGGTGGCTCCTGAGCCGACCCAGCTGCAATGGGTACCTCCGAAATCGGCGAGTATTTGCCTGAATGGCGAGGGACACCTGTCTCTGTACAAGAAATAAAGGGATACTCACGTAAAATCAATGTCAGGTTAGACATAAATAATAACCTGAGATTTCGCCTCGAGTATTAGCGGGCGTACGAAAAAAAAAAAAAATTGCCAGCAGGTGGGCTTGAACATCAACCTAAAGAAGAAAGAGGTCATGACGCTCAATGTGAGCAACTGTGAGCCCATATCAGTAAGGAATCAGCAACTAGAACAGACAGATGCCTTCACATACCTAGGATGCATAGTAACACCAGACGGAGGAGCAAGCAAAGATATCATCAACAGAATGAACAAAGCAAGAACAGCCTTTTTTAGTCTAAACAACATCTGGAAGTCATCTCAGTACAGCACAAGCACAAAATTAGGATTATATCAGAGCTGTGTGCTTTCTGTGCTTCTCTATGGCGCGGAGAGCTGGAGAGTTACAGAGAAGGAAATGTCGAAATTGTCCTCTTTTCACACAACATGCCTAAGAAAAATTCTCCGAATCTTTTGGCCGAATACCATCACCAACCAAGATCTGCTTACTCGGAGCAAGCAAGAGGACATGCACACCATCATAGCTGGCAGACGCTGGAGCTGGGTTGGCCATGTCCTCAGAAGAGACCCCGATGCCATCACAAGAACAGCTATGCTATGGACCCCTGAAGGAAAACGAAAGAGAGGCCGACCAAAAACAACTTGGCGGAGGACTGTGGAGGCTGAGATGCAAAGAATGAACCAGAGTTGGAGCGCTGCACGAAGGATGGCCGCCGACCGAGCAAAGTGGAATCAATTTGTTGTTGTCCTACAAGACGCCACCAGGCGTAATGGCCACTGACTGCTTTGACGGTCGGCGGCTAAGGATCAAAGAAGAAGAAGGTATCACGACATGGAGTCAGCAGTAGTGCCTCTCTTTAGACAATTTTTTTAAAGAGATTATAGCGATGTTCTTAAAAATTATAAACAATGTTAATACTGCATCTCGGCTCATAGCATAACTTGTCATGTGCTACCATGATTTCTGCTTTTCCGCTTATGTGATTGCCTACCAGGTTTCGAGACTGTCACGCAGTCTTTTCTTCGCAGATGGGTAATTTCTCTCCGAAATTGCATATCATTTTTCTGAAGTTATAGACATTAAATCTGCCCATATTATAGTTCATGATTACTATTTTCAGTCAGGCAACTGCTCTTCCTTAATAAATCATTGACAGCAATAATAATGTGAAATCATGTTATAGGAATTTGAAAGAAGGAAAATAAAATGCGTATTGTACCTACAGCATAGGCATCAGCAAAACCTGTCGTGGAACCAGAACTTAGACCGGCCCATTATGTCCAACATTCGCACAAAGACATTTCAAATTAAGTACATCATCATAGCTTTAAGAATTTAGTTCTGCTTGCATAGGCCATAAGAATATTTTCTATACAAGCCTATAGAAGACTTCTAAAACAAGACGGAGTTAATTTTTAGCTGTTGGTGAGTATATGGACAGCTTCTTGGTACTGTAAAATTGCTAATAAGAACCGAAATAAAGTATTTCAAAATATTTGTTGTAATATATGCGATGAGACAACGATATTTTATCTTTGCTGCTGATCAGAATCTGTCTGGACAAAACTAAACAGATTTATTCATAGTCATGCTGCATGAATCAGTAGCTCTATGCTGCTAGACAGTGGGCCTTTCACGTACAGTAAACGAAAAAATACACAGATAAATTGTGGAACATCAATATTATAAAATGTATCAGGCATGGCAATGCAGAGAAATCAAAAATATTCTAAGTCAGACATCAGTACAAATAAACATCTCCGCTGGTGCTGCAAATTAAAACAAAATTTACAATATAATTGTGTGTTTAACTGGTCGAATAATTACGCGTCCATCTTACCATGCAATATTGTTATGCTCGCGTGCCATTTCAGTGCATGTCAATCGCTAAAAGTGGGTGGGCTCTGTTACGGACTTTTATAAATATATCGTAATAATTTCTGGATGTCTTCTGACTTCGATTATGTCTATTAAATGCTGCCGTAACATTTGGGTTCGTTAATGTTTTCATAGATTTTGTATGAACGAATGTTTCTATTTCTCTTCTTTTGTGTTCAATTCGTTTGTGACGTTTTGTTTCATTCTATATTCGTATTGTAATGAAGATTAGTTAGTTCAATAGGTTGAATGATAACACGTGATTGTCGAACTGACAGAACTATGAAAACTTCTTGTAGTGAATCTCATAAAACTTGGCAATCAACACAAAGTCATCTGAAGACGACATTCTCCATTTAATTATCTGAAGACATATCTGTTACAGATGTATTTGCTGTAACACCTTCAGCAGGGAGGATTGCCACCACTTCTGTTAAAGGTTTATTTGATGGAAGATACTGGTGGGGCCATCAAGCAGATAAATGTTATTATTACTTTCACTCATAGAGGCGATCAGCATAAGTCGGGCTTACGGATGGCCGACAAGGTGTGTGACTATGGAAAATATAACATACGCCAATGTGTATAGGTTCTTTAAGTGGGTCTATGATAAGTCACTCACACCACAGCAACGTAGAAGTCAGGAAGTGGTGGAACAAGCTGTAACGTTTCACAGTTTATTAACATCGCAACATTGACGTTGGGACAGCACACTTCACAGGTTACAATAGCATACAAAAATCCATGGCACATAGGTTGCAAAGAACGTCGTAACTTTCCAGTATAATATAAATCCATAGGAAGAACATCTATCAAAAGGACTGCCTACATTGCAGTTCATCACAGTTCTCATTTCATAGTATTACAGTGAAAATATCCGTCAACAAATGACTGCATACATCGCAGTTTTAGTATTATAACAGTAAATCCATCAAGAAGACTGCATACATCGTATTCTAGTATTATAACAGTAAATCCATCAAGAAGACTCCATACATCGCAGTTCTAGTATTATAACAGTAAATCCATCAAGAAGACTGCATACATCGCAGTTCTAGTATTATAACAGTAAAGCCATCAAGAAGACTGCATGCATATTAAATATTCCTCTCACAAAAGGCTATATACTGGAACACACTAGAGAAAAGGTAAAACGGCCATTTCCAAGCTCTACCAGCAAAGTACTCTCACGAAAAATCCGCTACTTAAAACAGCTCAGTACAATTCATTCCAGCGCGAGCTCGCAGCTTGAGATGTGAGCAGAATTTATCCGCCTTCCCCCCCCCCCCCCCCAAACCTATCATAGAGTATTCGGACAGTTTCCCCGTCCTATTTTTAAAATAAACTAACAGCCACTCAGTTGAGCTGTATACAAGAATTACCGAGCATAAAGCCCTCAGCTAAAAAATTCACCTCGCCACAAAAAGCGAGCTTACAGGCGTGTACAAAAAATCGACCCGTACCTACAAATCTTTTAACAGTTAACTCCTCTTAATAAAACACGACTTAACAGACTACACCGACCACGGGGGAAAAAATGATATCATCATTTTTTTTAACGATTACATGGAACAAAAAATTTGAGGTCAATGCAATCCCAATATCTACACACAAGGATTACAATATGTTAAATCATGTCAAAAATAAAAATGAACAAAATAGGGATAGAAGTAAGTGTAAAGTAAGAAATAAAGTATAGAAAGATAATGAGATAAGCATAAAAAGATAAACAAATTCAAAGAAATATGAAGTATGTAAAGTATAGACTAGGTATGAAATACTAAGTGAAAAGTGCAAATACAAGATGAAGTACAAGAAGAATGAGGCGCAATGAAAGAAAGCAAACAATGATATATCATGGTAAACGATAAGTTACACAATGCATATTTATAGCAAAGGACAAATAATTAGTTACCATTTAAAAATAGCATAATATGCATGATAACCAAGTTAATAAACTTCACAACCTCAGAAAAAAAACAACTTTTCAATGTACTAATATCGCTATACACAGTTACCCTTAGCGCACAATCAAGCGCTGGTCAAAGAAAAAAAAACACATCACAACATCAGAAAAAACTCCCCTTCAATGCACTAACATCGCCATATATAGTTACCCCTAGCGCACAATCAAGCGCTGGGCACAGAAAAAATAATTACAATGTCAGAAAAAAAAACAACCTTTTTTTCTTGTCTTCAAATTATGTTCAAAAAAATACAATACCGAAATGTATCGCAATGACAAGTTAAGCGATAAATGGAATCATCATTACAATATCATACGATCAACATTTATCAACACACAGTAGTATAAGTACAATATGATAATGACATGGTACATTATCAGAACAGAGTCATATAACAATAACATGGTAATGACATGGTGCATGAAGATAAACCAACATACTATCTTAAAGAAGTTAACTAATCCTAATACAATACTATCTAATATACTATACTATACTATACTCTACAAATATACAATTCTCTCTACTATCTCCAGACCTCTTTAATTTATGAATATGAAGATACCAAAAACATCTAGTGTGGCGTCAAACTGCCGACTGGTTTCACTGGAACAGCAAATCTAGCGATCAATATAGCAGCTCTGACTCTCATCGCAAAGCCGTGGCTGTGAAAAAACACAAATGAAAATCTCTGTTTGGTAAAGGAAGGATTTTATGCAAGGCAACAGTTAATTTTACATTAAACCTATCAACTGTGGCTGTGTAAACTTCCGGCCCCTGTACGATGTCAATCAAACCTTCCTCTGCTACATGAGAAAGGATAGCAGAGAAAGTAGCACAGTCTAACTTGGAATAATAATCATATAGAGTGATAAAAGTGTCCGAGACAAATAGCGGTGTGCAATAATGTATGGTAAAGTTATGAATATACAAGATACCGACATCAATAGGCAAATCCATAAGATGGTAATAATGACAAAGAGTGTCATGATGGCTGACAATATGAGATTTTGCGCAAGACAAAGGAAATGCAGTAGACAAAGACGTACATCTTAAAGGCAGAACTGAAGTCATAGCCTGTGTACTGGGCAAAGAAAAAAGTAAGAAAGATATAATAAAAATGTAAAAGCATACAGTAGTAAACTTGGACCAACGTCGAAGTTCAAAAGGAGCGCAGTGAGTGCGACAAAAAGTCGTAAAAGACGAAGATACCAAGCTAACCGGTCCAGCAAGAAAGCTAAAGGAACTCATAAGGTATAGATATGTACTAAGAACCAAGTCCGTACATGTGGCAAAGAAAACGCTAGTCATAGCAGCAAAGAAGTTGCAATCAACGTGACTGGATGTAGATTCAGTCGTAGCTATAAAGTTAGTATGTGTATCAGACAAAAGTGAAGGATCTTCTTCTATAATAGTAGTTAAAGAAGAATCAAAGTTAGAGTTGCAACGTACTGAGGTATGTCGAACTGGGTTACAAGAAGCACCAAAATTAGTATGATGAACAATCGTATCATCAATACTGCAAGATTGCACAAAATTAGCAGAATGTATTGCGTTAGCCGAATGTACTTGATGATAGGATTTTGGCATAGTGGCGGCAGTAAGATTATGTTGCCGTTCCCAAGCAGCAATTTGTACCGGCGTACATATCTTTATACCATGTATCTGTCCGGCAGTAAGGTCGGCGATATGCGCTCTGAGAATACATGCGTGTATATAACCAGTGAAAAACGGTGTGGCAATGTGGACTATGGCAGTCGGAAAAGTCTCAACCAAATGTCACACATTTCACCACCTTACGTGTAGCGCAAGATGGATGGACTAGAGACTGTCTAATCCCAACAGTCGTGCATCCAGAATCAAAGAGAACTGAGACTGGATTATTATTCACAAACCCCTTATGTAGAGTAAGAGACCCTCTTCCGTCGTGTGCAGACAAGGCAGGAAGAGTAGTCGGAAGAGGATGACCGCAACTCAAGGTAGTTCTAGCTGTAGGTTGGAACAAAGTTGTGCACTCCGGGCACTGAGATGCTCTCTCGAAATCGAAAGCAGAGCAAGCAGTAGCATTAGAGACACTATTATTATTGTTACCTTGTTTATTAATAACCTGGGACTCTTGTTGAGGAGAGTTAGCATGGCGATGCGATCTATTATTATTTGGAAATCTACCGTCATTTCGCGATCTATCGCGACTATCATCTCTATCGGAACCATTGCTATTTGCTCTATTGAAACTATTGTTCTGATTTGAACCCTAGTTAGCATTGTCGCGATTACTATTTCCCCTTTGATCAAAATATCTATTCGATGGATTTTGTTGTCTTCGAGAAAAATTATTGTAGGGTTGATAATCTCTATTGTAGTTACCCCTTCCAAAATTTCCATAATTATTGGAACCAAAATGTTGAGAACCATTAAATTGTCTCCAGTTCCTCGAAGAAGGAGAATTACTACGTGGTGGACCCCCTTGGTACTGTCCAAAATCACGATTATCTCTCCTACCAAAATTGCGTTCCGCACTTAGAGATCTACGGCGCTAATTAGAACCATATGGTATTGCTGAAGCCACAGGTAAACCTTCTCTGACCTCAGAGTGGCTAACAGTCACATTTGTGTGTGCAGTGACGTATTGGCGACAGTATTGTTCCATATCTTTCAAGTTTGTAGGTTTTCGCTTATGTAAAAAAGAAAGAAAAGAAGCGTTTACAGACGACATGACTTTGTCACGAAGCAATAAGTCCATGAGGGCTTCGTATGTATGTTCAGTTTTTGAAAGTTCGACCCAACGTGAAAAAGTAAGGCGAATATTTGCTATAAAGTCTGAAAAATCTTTTCCTGTCTCTGGCAATAAAGACTTAAGGCGTAGGCGATAACCGTCTTCATCCAGTTGGTATTTTTTTAACAAGACCGCTCTGACAACATCATAGTTATTCTTGTCAGGGCCCTCCAACATACTTATAGTGTTCATAGCTTCACTCTTGAATATATCCATAAGTCGTGCACAATATTTCGACTTGTCTATCTTATGAGATTCGCATGAAAGTTCAAATCTATTCAGATAGAATGAAATATCGTCATAGGCACAGCTGAAAGGAGGCAATCTGATTTTGTAAGAATTAGTATTTGCCTTATTAGAAGTTGTTTGATTGTTTGTCTCATTTTGTGTATTACCAATATTCACTACCTTTATTTTCTCCAGTTCCATAGATAAGATCCGTTCCTCGTGTAGTCTTTAGTTTTCTTCAGCTTGCATCTGAAGCTTTCTTTCTTACATTTGAATTTGCATTTGCATTTGAATTTTTCTATCTTCAGCCTCTAATTTCTGTTTTCCAGCCTCTAATGTCTGTTTTTCCATTTCCATTTGCTGTTGAATTTTTCTATCTTCAGCCTCTAATTTCTGTTTTTCCATTTCCATTTGCTGTTGAATTTTTCTATCTTCAGCCTCTAATTTCTGTTTTTCCATTTCCATTTTCTCTTTTTCAACTTCTAGTTTCTGTTTCTTTTCTTCTGACTTCTGCGCCTTGGCATATTCGGCAAGTGCGAATTCTTCTAATCTCTCCGTAGTCATACCAAGGGATTTCCCTTGTGTCATGAAATAATCTAAACTAGACATTATGCTGTATTTTACATGATATGTAAATATCCAGGAGACACTCACTCTATCCCAACTTCGTGGGTGACAAGTCCTTGCTTAAGAACTTGTACAATTACCTTTTTAACTACTAATAATGTTATTAATTATCTCTATATATATATATATATATATATATATATTATGCATTATAATAATGACAGTGCATGACAAAATAGATAGTACAAACAAAAGTGACAAAGACACGACATAAAGCACAAATGACCACGTTCGCAGAATCAACTAAACCTGAAAGCAAAACCAAAGAAAAAATATTGCAAAGAATGCAATGACACTGCGAAAAGTAAGACAATACAAGCGACAATATAGTGTATAAATGAAAAAGTTGTATACAAATCAAAGATAGTAAGAGGAGGAAGACACTCACAAACAAATTAATCAAAAACTAAGGTACAGAGAAAAAAATATAATGACAACAACACTGAGACGTTTCGTCACACCTAAACAATTACTGTCGTGAGGGACAAGTAACGGTCTGAACCTCGGAAAGGTTTTTAGCCTTGAACCGGAATTACCGCTCAATTGAGACATACAATCTCGACCTTATAGAACGCTCATGAAGGCCTTGTGTGACCTGGGATATTCCCTTCATAAGTCACCGCTCTAACCGCCCACATAAACATGAAACATATAATATATAACACGTGAAAGAATAAATAGATTATACTCTGAGGAAGGCTCAATGTTACACCGAACAGTGGTACAGTTTACAAACAAACAAACCACTTATCTTCAAAAGGAAAACATCCCAGCCTCCACAGCAACAACAATGATGTAAATCAGGTATCACACAGTCTGAATAAATTTAATGGTGATCGGTAGTGGAACTGCAAAGTGACAGCGGCTTTCAAATGAACGTCCTGACATCGGGTGCTGAAATCCTGAGTTGGCGCACGAGAAGAAGGACTGGAACACTGCCACTCTTGACTTGAATAACTTGTGCATAAAAAGTCAGTACTGACAACACTGTAAATCCAGCTGAATCGACATCACAGTAAACTTCTGGACTGTTTATACCTCGAATCACTAACGACCACTTCTGTTACAGATGTATTTGCTGTAACACCTTCTGCAGGGAGGATTGCCACCACTTCTGTTATAGGTTTATTTGATGGAAGATACTGGTGGGGTCATCAAGCAGATAAATTTTATTAATACTTTCGCTGATAGATGCGATCAGCATAAGTCGGGCTTACGGATGGCCGACAAGGTGTGTGACTATGGAAAATATAACATACGCGAATGTGTATATGTAGCGATATCTGTGAAATAATCGCTAAATTCAGTAAGATTTTAATCCTATAATAATAAATATACCCGACCGTAAGTGTCTGCTTAAAGTCGTCTCTACGCCAGTATAGCACTGCCTTTTGTGCAGAGGAAATGCTTATAAAAACGATCCCGCTGTAAAATCTAACACGCTTTCTTAGTTTCGGTTTTGAAACATTACAATTAACGATCTGCCAGAACTGTGACACCAACCTACCGTCTGAATTAACGTAATATTTTAACTTTAACGCTCAAATTAGTAGTAACTCGGACATTTTCCAGTAGCAAGAACGAAACGATAGTAATAATTAACGCCAACACTACCAACGCTTGGCAAAAACCCCTCTTCGCTCTGCACGCGGGACTAATACTATAACCTCTCTGTTGGACAAGCCAGAACATATAAACACACAGACAGTGTTCCATTTTCGCCGACTCGTGTATTTCTGACGTAACCCAGACAAGTTAGTTATTTGAATGGAAAAAATGAGAGAGGGAGGGTAAAAGATGGCCGACTTTTGGAAAAGTTGAAATTGACGAGTAACAGTGACAAAACTGAAAATCTAAATGACAAATATTAGGGCCATAAAAATCATATATAAAGATAGCTTAGGATCCCCTAAGCAATAATATATTTAAATATATATGGTAGTCTAATTATTAGCCAAGATATTGAAATAATACTATATGTCTACGAACGCTAAGACGGACGGACTTGTTTTTGCCCATTTATCCATTACGTTAGTTGGGGACGCAAGTTTAAAAAAGAGGCATTAGATTGATTCAAATCCGATTGGTTGATAGAAGAGTATAGGAAGGAGGGTATTGGTTAGGCAAAAAAGCTAAATATATTTGAAGCCTCACTCCTAGAAGTTTGGAGTTTGGCTTTTGTTTTTTTAAATTTTGAATTAAAAAAGCTAGACCCTCGCTGATTGGGCCGGTCTGATAATATTGGCAAAAGCAAGCAAAGGCTTGTCGCCAGTTGATACAGAAGTTTTTGAAAGCAAGCTGCGTTGAGAACAGCAGTGCCTAGAGTGAAATAATAATTCTTGGCAGTCTGGACCGGGGGCAAAGCTAAACTTACCTTAATGCTAATGCCAGTCAACGTATGTTTGTGATATTTCTTTGAATTGTGGTAAGAATGACTTTATTAATCTCATTATTACAACCAAATTTGGTGTATGAGATACTGCTTGTTTGGGAAGGCGTTACGACTAAGTACAAAGGTCCCCAGCAGACTTATGCTGGGCTTGTGGTGTTGCACACCAGCAGTAAAAATTGACATGAGTTGTATAACTTAAAATGATTTCCACAGTTACCAGTGGGAAGGCTAAAACACAATATTCTATGGGAGAGAATCATTGTTGCAGTGTCAGAGGCGTTGTAGCCATTAGGGAAAAGAACAGGAGCACTGGTATGAGTAGTTATCTCAGAAGAAAATGGTTGACATGGGGTGGTCAGAGAGATCTAACCCTTTTCTTTTATTGAATTATGCCATGTATTGATTGTGGAAAAATATTGTAGATATGTTGTACAGAATCATAACCTTGTTTCAGCGTTTTTTGTTCTGGTGCTACTGTGGGACCAGGACCCTGGTGATTTTACTAGAGAGAGAGAGAGAGAGAGAGAGAGAGAGAGAGAGAGAGAGAGAGAGAGAGGTGAAACTTTATTGAACCAAGCGGTCTACTATACTATTCTACACCAGGGACTTTGTCAGTCTGGTCATTCAAGTGAACGAAAGGAAGTTGTCAGCATCATATCTACTATCCACCTACAATTAAGTGCCTATGTGTCGGCACTTCAACGGTCATCCACGGACTTTATTACCAAAGACATAAAATCTTTGATTATTTAATAACTTTTCCATAAGATACAAATATAAAGAGGGGGAATGACGCAAACACCCCACCCCCACCATTAGTTACCAGTGTCACCCATTGTAGAGAAATACCTAAACATAATTTGATTATAATAGTCCTTTGTATGGACAGAAGATCCATTTATAATATTTATGTAAATAAAACCATAAATTTCATTTTGTTGTTGGTCCTGACTCAGAAAATTCTGAATCAGGGCAAATAAATTGTAATCTTGTATATTACATAAAATTCAGCCACAGACTTCCATAAGTTTTCTAATAGAGTGTTAGTTTGTTTGTGGTTGTGGTATTGACCCTGTCTTATATCTATATGTGATAGAATTTACATGTATTTGTAGTAATACTTACATTACATTACACACTTTCATAATCCTAGACATTATACGTAGCTATCATACATACTAGTCCAGAATAAGTCTGATTGAGGTCATAAGGTGGTAGCAGAAATGTACCCTGTTAACTCAACCCAAAATTTGTTATAATCAGGGACCTTCACAGCTGACCTCATTCAGTACACTAGAAACATTGAAAGATAACATCTATTAACATCAAATCCACCACAGTATAGGTTCTTTAAGTGAGTCTATGATAAGTCACTCACACCACAGCAACGTAGAAGTCAGGAAGTGGTGGAACAAGCTGTAACGTTTCACAGTTTATTAACATCGCAACATTGACGTTGGGACAGCACACTTCACAGGTTACAATAGCATACAAAAAATCCATGGCACATAGGTTGCAAAGAACGTCGTAACCTTCCAGTATAATATAAATCCGTAGGAAGAACATCTATCAAAAAGACTGCCTACATTGCAGTTCATCACAGTTCTCATTTCATAGTATTACAGTGAAAATATCCGTCAACAAATGACTGCATACATCGCAGTTCTAGTATTATAACAGTATATCCATCAAGAAGACTGCATACATCGCAGTTCTAGTATTATAACAGTAAATCCATCAAGAAGACTGCATACATCGCAGTTCTAGTATTATAACAGTATATCCACCAAGAAGACTGCATACATCGTATTCTAGTATTATAACAGTAAATCCATCAAGAAGACTGCATACATCGCAGTTCTAGTATTATAACAGTAAATCCATCAAGAAGACTGCATACATCGCAGTTCTAGTATTATAACAGTAAATCCACCAAGAAGACTGCATGCATATTAAATATTCCTCTCACAAAAGGCTATATACTGGAACACACTAGAGAAAAGGTAAAACGACCATTTCCAAGCTCTACCAGCAAAGTACTCTCATGGAAAATCCGCTGCTTAAAACAGCTCAGTACAATTCATTCAAGCGCGAACTCGCAGCTTGAGATGTGAGCAGAATTCATCCGTCCCCCCCCCCCCCAACCTATCATAGAATATTCGGACAGTTTCCTCGTCCTATTTTTAAAGCAAACTAACAGCCACTCAGTTGAGCTGTATACAAGAATTACCGAGCATAAAGCCCTCAGCTAAAGATTCATCTCGCCACAAAAAAGCGAGCTTACAGGCGTGTACAAAAAACCGACCCGTACCTACAAATCTTTTAACAGTTAACTCTCCTTAATGAAACACGACTTAACAAAATCACATTATGGAAAACATGAACGAAATACGTGGTTCCCATTTCAAAATAAGGAATGACATTACAGTCTTATGCATTCTCAACTATTTGACCCTGAGCGGTCATATCAACTGTCGACCTTCGTCTAATTTTCTGTGTTCATATATTTCCGTTGAATACTATTCTATTCAAACTGCCTTGACATTATCACGTCACATATTATGCCTAATCGTTGGCTTTGTATTTCTATTAAGACATCTTGTCCATTTCAAAAAATCACAGGCTAAATCAATTATTCTCAGTTTGGCTGTCCACTCCACAATTTAACATTATCGCTTTCAATAGCGCATTTTATAATACACCGCGTTCTATGTAGAATATCGCGTGTAGATCTGCGTTTTAATATCAACGCCTTCACATATTCTCGGGACTCAAAAGTCCTTATTTATTTCTTATTCAATTAACTAGAAAGCCTGCACACTCACGGTTAAATATATGAGTTAAGACTCAACATATATTAGTGGACTCTGCCATACATTATCTAAACTCTGCTATTAGCCCAAAGGCTACATCAATACTCCATCGTTACCAGGCTTAAGGCGTCATCCAACGTTTTACGCGTACCCTTTGATTTCTAGTTAGTTGAGGTGTTGCATGGTGCGACCATCCAAATCAAGATAAAACTAAAATGCTCGTAAACCATGCAACAATCCTCAACATCTATCGCAACCAACTCGTCATTCCGTGCTGCATGTTCTTTTGCGAAACAAACTGTGGTTTTAGATTGGCCGCTTGCTACAGAAATCATCCACCCTTGTCACAATGCCTTCTGCCTCGACAAATCGTCGATCTCGTTTGATTCCTTGTCGTATGACCTGCGAGTGGTTTTCCTTTAATCTATTCATTCATTGTCTTGCCATGTACACGACACCTATGTGACTTAGCCGCTGTCACGGTCTATCATCTGGCAACAAACATGTATGTGCGTTCGACGAGACCTTTGTCACGATGTGCTATTTTGTCCCAAGGTGGTGACACCCGTGTTTTTTCAACAGCGGATTAGGCGTCTTCCGAATCAAACAATACTTGTCCAAAAGACAATGCAGTGTGGGGAAATAAATCACAGGAGTGTTAAGTTACAGTTAGGTACAAGCCGTGATTAAAAAAGATAACTTTTTAAAACATGAGAAAGAGCAAAACGGGGGTAGAACAAAAATAAGAAAAACGTGGAAAATGATACAGGGCGATAAAGATCGGCGCTACATCACACAGACCAAAAGGTGACCTCACAGACTATACAAGCCTATAGAAGTTCTTCTACAACTAGAGAGGAATTACGCTCCTTTTGGTTCCTAGCAAAATATTGGATAGGATATGTTAAGGGGGCATATACACCCAGAAAAAGACAAAAAAGGTTATTTTTGATTTTCATATAATAATTGTGTTTTAAATATTTATAAGCCTTTTTACTTTGATATTCTTTTTGAATTATGTGTTTATCTGTAATAGTTTATGAGTTATCAATGTTCAAAGAGAATCAGATAAGTGTTTTAACATTTTAAAAACTAAACTTTAACGAAAACAGGGCTTGCGATTCACAGTTCCGGTGATATTTTCTACAATTTTAAAGCTATAGCCTTCAAATTTTGCACACTTATAGCCCATGTTATCCTTTATGGCATGAACCTCCACTTTTTTTCTTACATGGTATAGAAACAGAGATATTGCTATACAAAGTTCTAAATTTGTGCTATTTAAAAGGGTCATATTGCAAGAGCCATATCTACAAAACTCATTGGGGTAGACATTTTTGGGTGGTTCACGCCATAGGTAGGGATGTTATGCACATCATCTGTTGGTTTGGCATTCTTTGCACCTTTTATGTGAGTGAAATTCATTCCCAGGTGCACTGGGGGTTTTCCTTTCTTTTTTTTCATCACTTCATGTTAATTAATTATTTTCACATAAAACATTAAAATTTATAAAGTAAACTTTGTTCATCATAAAATATAATATCTCTTGTAACATGTGGCCAAATTTTATGTCAACAAGTTTGTTAGTTATTTTTCTGTTAATTTTTTAAAAAGATAACCCATTTCTGGGTGGGTGTTCCCCCTTAAGGAACTTTCCTTCTGGCTCCAGTATGTTGAATGATGTCTAGGGATATTGTATTAATGTTCTGAAATGTAGTCACCAAAATTCTGGCCACAGTTTTTCTATTCGTAATCGAACTGTTCTTTGTGTTCTAAGTCTTTTCATCTGACTAACTGTCATTAAATATTAACTGGTTATATCTCTACAAACTCATGCTTCCAACTGGAAATCATTTCTCGAAAACTTCTGTGTTTAAACGACTTTCACTTTATTCAACACATGATTTTATATGAGCGACACATTGCTCTTAATACAATTTGACAGTTTCATTTAAATCATCAATTCTGGCATTTCATAAATTATTTCTGCATAAGTCCATGCTTCTTCAAAATTCTTTAGGCTATCAAGACTTATCTTTCTTTTAGTGCTTCCATAGCATAATTATTATTTCCTTCATATATTTTATTCTTAGGAATTCCACTGGACATATTTTGTCTTCCTTCCATATACGAGGGGCGTTCAGAAAGTAATGCACCACATCGTTTTTCTCAGCTAATAATGAAGATAGAAGCATGAAATTTTGCACACTTCAAATATGGCATGCGCCAATTGTGTGCACCAAATTGCATTGCAATCGGCCAAATAATACGGCTGCCTTAAACCGTTGAAATGGAGCGTGTTAGCAACTTGCGTTATAAACAGCGAATTGTGATAGAATTTCTCGTTGCAGGGAAGGAAACTGTTGTGAATATTCACAAGCGTCTATGTGATGTGTATGGAAGTTTTGCAGTCGACAGGAGTACAGTCAGTCGCTGGGTTCAGAGAATCAAAGAATCAGGAAGTGGAGATAAGGAGCTGCTTGATCGGCCGCGCTGTGGACGTCCTGTCACAGCCACCAACGCAGAAATGTTGAAATGCGCTAAGGGCATTATTCTTACTGATAGGCGAATCACTACTCAACAATTGGCCTTACAGCTGTCAGTCAGCATTGGTAGTGCAAATGCAGTTATAAAAACTGTCGGATTTTCTAAGGTTTGCGCAAGATGGGTTCCTCGAAGTCTCACAAATGACCACCAATTGCAAAGGAAAGCAATTTCTTCTGAATTGTTGGAGCTTTTCAATGCTGATGGAGAGAACTTTTTGGCTATGATCGTTACAGGTGATGAAACCTTGGCACATCATTTTGAACCTGAGACAAAAAGACAGTCAATGGACTGGCATCATCCGCAATCACCACGAAGAAAGAAATTCAAGACAATTCCTTCAGCTGGAAAGGTCATGATCACTGTCTTTTGGGACATTGAAGGTGTGATTCTTGTGGACGTTATGCCAAGAGGAGAGACAATCAATTCGCAAGCTTACATTAAGACATTGAAAAAACTCAATCAACGTTTTCGCAGAGTTCGACCGCACAAGAATCCAGCAGACCTGCTTCTCCTTCACGACAATGCGCGCCATCACACAAGTCGATCAACACGGGAAGCAATCACCAAATTGGGTTGGACTGTAATACCCCATCCACCATATAGTCCCGATTTGGCACCCTCTGATTTTCATCTATTTGGTTCACTTAAAGATGCACTCCGTGGGACAACGTTTGAAGATGATGAAGGAGTGATTCATGCAGCGAAGAAATTGCTACATGATCAAGACAAAATCTGGTACGGGCTAGGAATACAATCACTTGTTTCGCACTGGCATAAAGCCGTACAAGTTGATGGGGATTATGTTGAATAATACCGATGTTTACATGACATATCCATGTATATTGTGTATACATTTCATGCTTTTTGAATAAACAGCTCCTGAGAAAAACGATGTGGTGCATTACTTTCTGAACCCCCCTCGTACATAATATTTCACTTCGGTGCCTTCCTGCACTTCTTCTTTTAGTCGGCAATCATACATATTTTGTTTGAGCATCCTTACCCTTCCATGACGGTTACGATACCCTTGATCAGTTCAAATATCTCTGGTGGCTATACTAGCCTAAATCTTACCAGAATCTCATAACTCCTGACGAGATAGGTTTATCCCCAATTTAATTAGAATCACACTAGATTTCTGCTTGAAATCTACATCTAATATAAACACTTTGAGAGTAGAATCAACTACACTGCTATAAGTGGACCTTGCCACACAAGCCGACGCTATGGAATCCTGTCACTATGTCTTCTACGTCATTTTTCGTTACCTCGTAGTCATAGTTAATGCTCGCATTTATTTTGTGTTTGGTGAGTGTACAACATGGTGCAAAGCGATCTCTCTCCAACTCCACTTTAACATAATCGCTATGCCCCATGATGAGCACTCAACAGGATAATTACCCATAGAATCTCAAAAACATTAGATCATAAATTGAGTAAGGACAAGCAAGATTCAGAAAGAACGGAAGATACACATACCTTATCTTCACCCCCAAGAACATAATAGAGCAGGGCTCAGATTGGCAGAGACAACTATATATAAACTTAGTCGATTTTGAAATGGGCTTTGACAGCATACACAGTGACAGCTTATGGAAAATCACGAGCGCTAATGGGATCCGTAGTTGTATTTTTTCCATAATAATAAAAACCGTCTACTCTAATTTTACATGCAGTGTTGGGTAGAGCAACCTAGCTTTCTAGATGAAAACAGGTGTAAAACAGGAATGCCCCTTGTCAACCATCCTCTTTTTAACTGTCATAGAGTGGGTGATGCGCCAGACAACAGAGGATACACCTAGAGGAATTAAGTGGACAGAGTTCATCACACTGGAAAATCTAGACTACGCAGATGGCATTAAACTATTCGCACATTCATAACAGCACATCTAAGTAAAACGGACAAACTGAATGAATACTGCCAACAAGTGGGACTGAACATCAATCTGAAAAAGAGCAAAATCATGACACTCAATATAATAAATCCTGAGCCCATTAGAATAAATAAGGAACCAAAAGCTGGAACAGACAAATACATTTACATATCAAGGAAGCATAGTGTGGCCGTGGATGATAATGGTTTGTCTACTGATTCATATTTATATTTGTCTTCCGCTGTGTTGATCGTATGTTAGGTTTCGTATCTCTACCTTAAACAGTAGGCAGCTTATTTGAGATATTAGAAAACTTCTTTCTTTCAAACGACAACGTTAATTAGACAACAGTTGATGAATGACTTCACGCTGACAGCAGTAAACCTTTAACGTTGAACTTTATTTACATGATTCAGCAAAAGATGAATAAAATGATATGCCCAACCTTCCACTGTGGTTGGCAGCCTGGTACAGCAAAATTCAGTAGATAATAATACAATCTCTCTCTCTCTCCCTCTCTTGCTCCTTCAGTGTCGTACTGTCTCTAATGGTTATTGTGCTCATAGCTTGAGAACCACTATTGCTACAAATTTTATCTTTCATATAATTCTTCGTATGTAATCAGTAATTCACTTATGATGTGACTTATTTCTTATGTTTCTGTCCTGGCGTATCTTAGTGAAACTGGCCTGGCCACCAGGGATGTAACTTTACCAAGTCTATCTTCTGCCGGCTAGCCTGTCAACGTGTCTACTGCATTTCACTATTTGCTATGAGACTTAAAATGTTCAACGTACCTGTGTTTTCGAAATACACACATTTTCTCTGACTGGGAACACTGGCATCTTGTCCACAGAATAAAATAACGAACTGTCATATACAACTGTGGCGTACAAAGCGATTGAGCGTCTGGGCGATAGTCACCTTTTCTGTCACCACAGAAAACAACCAAAACTATTTAGCATATCGACCCGATGAAAATAGCAGAGCTCACCCAAAAAACAAAACTCTAAACATAACAAAGGTATAGATGCCCTTGCAACTAAGGAAGGGATGTAACACTACTCTTGATCCCCTCTTCTCGTTCTCTCGATTATTCCCCTTAGACAATAAATTCACAAGTCCATTAATCTTCATCATAGAAATACTTCTAACCAAATTTTCTCTACCCACTCTAACGGTTACATTATCTATCCCACCTGTAACAAAAAATTCTCTTAGACATAAAATGTTTCCCTTTTCTCCAAAAATCATCTTATCTCTACTAAATATATCCTTAACCTATCCCCCCTCTCCTTGCTTCTCCGTCTTTCTCTCAAAACAAAAGTCTCTTCCTCTATCTATCGAGTCTCTCACACCTTACTCATCTGAATTTATTATGTGACACTCTTCATCAAAAATTAATTCACATTACTGGTCATATATGAATCAACATATTTTCACAAAGCAAAACAATTATATCATCTCCATTTACCTTATCAACATTATACATGTCATCAAACAATATTATGCATCTTATCTCAATACCTATTATATAGTCATTTATAATCTCATTCAAAAGAAATATTGTCAATGATATGAAACTGTTTGTGGACCTCTTCCACATGTACCATTCAACCAAACCCCATTGTATCATTCTTGACTATGCTCCATCTTCTGCATGATGCTGTTTATTGAAAAACCCCATATTTAGTGTCATCATCATGTTTTCTCCATTCGTTCCCTTTATATCAATGTTATACTCCCTGTTACTGGATTATTTATACAATTTACAATTGTGACACATTCAACCATCATGGTCACTATTATTATTATTGCTAACCTCCGTTAATCCCTCTACTTTATTGACGTTAAACCGCGGTACCTACTCGAAATACTTCATGAATGCCTGAATTCTACCTATTTCCTATCCATTTCGTCCCTAACTTCTTCGTTGCGTACCTTTCCACATTGGACCGTCACTTTCTCCACCGTATGTTTGGACACCTTCCTAGTGTCAAGTCCCTTTTAAGACCGTCTCCCATGTATCCCTCTTTTCTTCGTTTCTACTGTTATGCACCAACAAATGACAGCGATGAAGAGATCAAGGACGAGTTCTATCAACAGGTACAAAAAGAAATGGAAACTACACCCAGGTACGATCTCATGGGAGACCTAAATGCGAAAGTGGGAGCACACAATAATTATAACGAAAGAGTAATGGGGAAATGCGGCAGTGGAACAGCAAATGAGAATGGGGACAAATTAATAAGCTTCTGCAGTATTAACAACCTGGTCATTGGAGGAACACTTTTTCCACACAAGGAAGTGCACAAGTTAACATGGGAATCACCAAACGGACGAGACAGAAACCACATAGATCACATAATGATCAATGGCAGATGGAGACATGCACTACAAAACGTGAAAGTAAGAAGAGGCGCAGATGTGGGTGAAGTGATCATCACCTAGTAGTAGCAAGACTGAAAGTGAAACTCAGAGCTGCTGGACCAGTTGCAGTCAAACAGAAAAGATACATCATGAAACTGAAGGATCCCCTCACCAGAAAAGCTTTCGTGGTCAACGTAAAGAGAAGATATGGGATTATCAAAAGCCAGGAAAGAACAGAGACCGATGATGTTGACCAGAGATTCAACACCATCTCAACAATATACAAGGAAAGCAGCAAGTCATGCTTGGGATTCCGGGAAAGAAAGAGCCAAGACTGGATAACACCAGATACGCTAAACACCATAGCGAAGAGAAAAGAAATGAAAAGAAAGAAAACAGAAGATAAGTCTCCCAGGTTAAAGGCAATATATAGTGAACAGTACAGTCAGCTGGACAAGGAAGTTAAACGTCAAACCCGTGCTAACAAAAGGACATTTCTGCATGACCTTGCAAGACAGGCAGAAGAGGCAGCACTGAGAAATGAACAAAGCACAGTATACAAAATAACTAAAATCATCAGTGGAAAACGAGGTGCAAACAATATTACATTAGTAAGAGATAAGCACTGAAATCTCATCACGACAGTAGAGGGACAGGAAATAAGATGGGCAGAGCATTTCAGAGAAACTCTGAATAAGGAACCACCAGAGACACAATTGAATGTTCCTGTGGCTGAAAATGATCTAGATGTTAATACTGACATCCCACGAAAAGAAGAAATCATCACAGCAATCAAAGGGTTAAAGAATGGAAAAGCTCCTGGTCATGATAACTTAAATGCAGAGCTATTTAAGACCGACCCAGCGCTAGCAGCAGAATTATTAGAACCACTATTTGCACAAATCTGGAAAACAGGTACAACACCAACAGAGTGGAGAAAAGGAATAATTGTCAAATTGCCCAAGAAGGGAGATCTTGCAGGATAATTATACAGAGAATCTCAAAAGCAGTAGACCACAAACTGAGGAAAGAACAAGCAGGATTTAGAAAGAACAGAAGATGTGTAGATCATATATTTACCCTCAGGAACATTATAGAGCAGTGCTCAGAATGGCAAAGACAGCTGTACATTAATTTCGTTGACTTTGAAAAGGCTTTTGACAGTATACATAGAGACAGTTTATGAAAAATACTGAGGGCTTATGGAATTCCAAGCTGCATAGTGTCAATCATAAAAAGCTTATATGCCAACTTTACCTGTAGAATGGGCAGAGCAACCTAACCTTTGAAGTGAAGACAGGAGTACGACAGGGATGCCCCTTATCAACCACTCTATTTTTAACAGTCATAGACTGGGTGATGCGCCAGACAACAGAGGGCAATCCAAGAGGAATAAGATGGACTACATTTTCTACATTGGAAGATCTGGTATATGCAGACGACATTGCACTGCTAGCACATTCACATCAACACATCCAGGAAAAAACGGATAGACTTAATAAGTATAGCCAGCAGTTGGGCTTGAACATCAACCTAAAGAAGACAGAGGTAGTGACGCTCAATGTGAGCAACCCAGAGCCTATATCAGTAAGGAATCAGCAACTGGAACAGACAGATGCCTTCACATACCTAGGATGCATAGTAACACCAGACAGCGGAGCAAGCAGAGACATCAACAACAGAATGAACAAAGCAAGAACAGCCCTTTTTAGTCTAAACAACATCTGGAAGTCCTCTCAGTACAGCACAAGCACAAAATTAGGATTATATCAGAGCTGTGTGCTTTCTGTGCTTCTCTATGGCGCGGAGAGCTGGAGAGTTACAGAGAAGGAAATGTCGAAATTGTCCTCTTTTCACAAAACATGCCTAAGAAAAATTCTCCGAATCTTTTGGCCGAATACCATCACCAACCAAGATCTGCTTACTCGGAGCAAGCAAGAGGACATGCACACCATCATAGCTGGCAGACGCTGGAGCTGGGTTGGCCATGTCCTCAGAAGAGACCCCGATGCCATCACAAGAACAGCTATGCTATGGACCCCTGAAGGAAAACGAAAAAGAGGCCGACCAAAAACAACTTGGCGGAGGACTGTGGAGGCTGAGATGCAAAGAATGAACCAGAGTTGGGGATTTGTACGAACGATGGCCGCCGACCGAGCAAAGTGGAATCAATTTGTTGTTGCCCTACAAGACGCCACCAGGCGTAATGGCCACTGACGGCTTTGACGGTCGGCGGCTAAGGATCAAAGAAGAAGAAGAAGACTGGTCATGTATGAATCAACATATTTTCACAAAGCAAAATCATTATATCATCTCCATTTACCTTATCAACATTATACATGTCATCAAACAATATTATGCATCTTATCTCAATACCTATTATATAGTCATATATAATCTCATTCAAAAGAAATATTGTCAATGATGTGAAACTGTTTGTGGACCTCTTCCACATGTACCATTCAACCAAACCCCATTGTATCATTCTTGACTATGCACCATCTTCTGCATGATACTGTTTATTGAAAAACCCCATATTTAGTGTCATCATCATGTTTTCTCCATTCGTTCCCTTTATATCAATGTTATACTCCCTGTTACTGGATTATTTATACAATTTACAATTGTGACACATTCAACCATCATGGTCACTATTATTATTATTGCTAACCTCCGTTAATCCCTCTACTTTATTGACCTTAAACCGCGGTACCTAATCGAAATACTTCATGAATGCCTGAATTCTACCTATTTCCTATCCATTTCGTCCCTAACTTCTTCGTTGCGTACCTTTCCACATTGGACCGTCACTTTCTCCACCGTATGTTTGGACACCTTCCTAGTGTCAAGTCCCTTTTAAGACCGTCTCCCATGTCTCCCTCTTTTCTTCGTTTCTACTGTGTCCATCTCTTATACTTTGTTTATTTCTCCCTATTATGTACTCCACTTAAGTTCCCTTCTCTGGAACCTTTCTTCTAGTATCTCTATATTTGAATGTCTCACACCTTTTCTCCGTATTCTCACTTATTGCTCATCTTTCTCTGCCGCTTTGCTATGGCCTCTTAACTCTATTTCTCCTTATTACACTAGTCAACAAATTTTCAAAAGTGTTTTGTACCAGAAATTAAATATACCATTTCTTGATTTTGACATGCTGATTTCAAATATCATAATGAAATTCACCAATTGGCTCTGTTTTTTTTTTTTTAAATGATGAATTTACATTACAGTAATACAAATAATGTATGCTTGTTTAATTCTCTGGGGTGAACAGCTAGTCTTTCTACTTTAGCATTATAAAAATTGTGGTTACATACTCAATTAATTGATATTTCAACATAAAATGATATAAAAAATAAAAACATTATTTAAAGTTCACATATCATGATTTAAAAAGGCACATTTGAACCCATTCCGTCATTATTCAGTCGCTGTTCGAGCTCTCTTTGCTTGCTTCTTGTAGTCAATCGATGAGGTGTCTCTTGTCACAGTCCAACAATAATCAGCAAGCATTGAAGGGCTCCAATTGCCTTGATACCTTGTCTCTATAGCAGCAATGTCCTGGTGAAATCGTTCACCATGCTCATCACTGACCGCTCTACAGTTTGCCGTAAAGAAATCCAGATGAGAATCCAGAAAATGAATTTTCAAAGACATGTTGCAGCCAAGACTCTTATACTTCAGAAGGAGATTTTCTACAATTTCATTGTAATTATCAGATCTGTTGTTTCCAAGAAAATTGTCCACCACTGACTTAAATGCTAGCCATGCTGTTTTTTCCTTGCCATGCAACACGCAAAGAAACTCGTCATCATGAAGAAGTTTTCGAATTTGCGGACCAACAAATACTCCCTCTCTTATGTTAGCTTCATTCAGTCTTGGAAATTTTCTGATGAGGTATTTGAAAGCCTCATCGGTTTTCTCCATTGCCTTGACAAAGTTTTTCATGAGACCCAGCTTAATGTGCAAGGGTGGCAACAAAATCTTGCTGGTGTCGACAAGTGCTGGGTTCTCAACGTTCTTACTGCCAGGCTGCATTGACTGCCTGATTGGGCAATGTCTTCTGATGTAATGGTCACTTCCTGCACGGCTATCCCACTCACAGAGAAAGCAACAGTACTTGGTGTATCCACCTTGTAGTCCAAGCAAAAGAGCGACCACTTTTAAGTCACCGCAAAGTGACCAATGATGATGATCGTAGTTTATACACTTCAAAAGCTGCTTAATGTTTTCATAAGTTTCTTTCATATGAACTGCGTGACCAACTGGGATTGACGGTAACACATTACCATTACTCAACAAAACAGCTTTAAGACTCGTCTTGGATGAATCAATGAAAAGCCTCCACTCTTCCGGTATGTAATTGATTTTGAGGGCTGCCATTAAACCAGAAATGTTGTGGCACGCAGAAAGGTCACCCTCTTTGAAAAAGAATGTACGTAATAAGCGGCTTCTGGCGGTTCCTATACACAGAAATTGTAACATCTTCTGCCAGGAGATTCCACTGTTGCAATCTGGAACCCAAAAACTCCGCCTTGTTCTTTGGTAAATTCAGATCTCTTACAAGATCATTCAGTTCACCTTGGGTTATTAAGTGTGGTTTAGTGGATGTAGTTTGCTCAAAATCTGGGTCGCTTGAGGTTGATGGTTCAGGACCATCAATGTCCTCTTCGTCATCAGTGGAAGCAGCTGAAAATGATTCTGGCACTTTGGGAACTGGTAGGTCATCGCCATGTGGTACCGGAAGTATTGCAGAGGGGATGTTTGGATATTCCAGAGTCCATTTTTTCTTTTTTGATATGCCTTTCCCAATTGGAGGGACCATGCAAAAGTAACAGTTGTTGAGATGATCAGTGGGCTCTTTCCAAATCATTGGCACTGCAAAAGGCATAGCTTGCCTTTTGCCAGTCAACCACAGTTTAAGATGTGCTGCACATGTATTGCAGCATATGTGAGGCGCCCAGCTCTTATCTTGATCTGCTATTCTGCAGCCAAAATACAAACTGTACGCCTTCTTAATCACTTTAGTTATATTTCGTTTTTGTGATAGAAATGTTACCTCACCACATATATAACAGAAATTATTAGCACTGTTCACACATATCCTAGGCATTTCTAACTACGATACTTTTGATAAGGACAAATGCACTAACTAATGGCAAAATTTTATCAGAGATAAGATATTTATACACAAAGGTGATGTAATCATATGTAGGATTGCATCATCAACTTCTAGTTACATTTTTATTGGTCATTAGAAAAATTTATGCAATCGCCCACAACAGTTGCGTCATATATATAAATTGACCGTAATTAAATAAATTAGTAGCATATATCTTGAAAACTAGAGCCAATCAACATTTTTCAATGTCATTTTCGTTTTTAGCACACAAAAATTAGTTAAGATCAGCTATTTTCATTTCTGGTACATTTTGGTTGTTGACTAGTGTTATCAGTTATTTCTCATTTATAGTTTTCCCTTAGTTTCTCCATTATTTTCGTTCCCGCTGGAGCCTTCAATTGTCTCTTTGCCACCTTCCTATGGCTTGTCATTGTAATATTCGTTCCCTCTGGAACCTTCCTCTATATCTCTGCAATATTTCATATTGCTTATACTCTTATAACTCTTGCCATTTTCTCTATGGCTTCTCATACTCCTTATTTTCTTATATGTCTGCCATCTCCTCTATGGCTTCTCATTTTTCTTATACTCTTATATATCTTCGCCATCTCCTCTATGTCTTGTCATATTCCTATATTCTTATATCTTTGCCATCTCCTCTATGTCTTCTCATATTCTTATACTCTTATGTCTTTGCCATCTCCTTTATTTCATCTCATACTCTTTATACTCTTATATCTTTGCCATCTGCTCTATGGCTTCCCATCTTCTGATACTCTTATATTTCTGCCATCTCTCCTATGGCTTCTCATCTTCTTATACTCTTATATCTTTTCCATCTCCTCTATGGCTTCTCATCTTCTTATACTCTTATCTTTCTGCCATCTCTCCTATGGCTTCTCGTGCTCCTTATAGTCTTATCTTTGCAATCTCCTCTATGGCTTCTCACATGTTTCCTTATATCCCTTCTTATATCTGTGCCATCTTCCCTATGGCTTCTCATATTCCTTGTGTCTATTACATCTTTGCCATTTCCCCATGGCTTCTCTCAACCTTATTTATATGTACTCTTTATTATCTCTTACCTCTCTTTTTCCATTTCCTCCATGGCTTCTCATTTTCCTCATACTTATTCCATCTGGAACTCTCCATATCATATTATTCTCTGTGTTCGAAGAAGACTAGCTTCTCACAAAGTCTTCTCAAGACTCTGGCAACCGCCGCGAAATCTCTGTCCTCATCGACTCCGTTATCTCTTTCGTTCCCCTGGAACTACCACATCTATATTCTCCTTTGTCTCCATATTCTCGCCATTTCTCCATATACTCTTATATTCTATATGGTCTCCCACTGTTAACTTTGCCATCTCCGGTATGGCTTTTCATATTTTCCTTATATCCTTTCTTATGTCTCTGCCATTTTCTATATGGCTTGTCCTGCTCCTTATAGCCTTATCTCTCTGCCATCTGCTCTATGGCTTCTCAATTTTCTTTCCTCTTCTCTGCTCCACTGTAGTAGTCTATCGTTCAGACCTACTCAGCTCGTTCTAATGCGCGGTGTAGAACGATTGCATCTAGTTTTCACACAATTAGACTACCGCCGCAATCTCTACTCTTTTTCCACCGCCTTCATTCACTATACTGGTTCCTTCTCTGTAACTATCTGTATAATTCTTCTCTATCATCACTATGGTCTCTCAAGTATCTCCCCTGTCTTTGCCGTCTTCCCTTCGGTTTCTCAATGTCTGGATTCTCATTTATCTCAAATCTTTTATGCTCGCCATCTCTTATGGCTTCTCTTCCCCATTCTTCTTCACCTCATCTCTTCTGACACGTCTATGCCTTCTTTGCCGTCTTCACTACGGCTTCTCAATATCTCAATTAGTAAAATTAGTAAAACGAAATGTATGTTAATATCAACCAGACAAAAACTACAAACCTCGCAGAAAACAACACTTCAGCTCTACATTGGAACATCACTAATTGAAAACGTAAATGAACATAAAACTCTAGGTCTAACTGTTGACCAGCACCTAAGTTGGAACTCACATGTAAGTTGTTAAGGATAGATTTGGGATGCAGATAAAATAGTGTGGCATGTTACTACACGCTAGCACATTTCCATTTTTATGTGAGGAACTGTGTTCGCCTGTAAACAAACTACGGTTTGCACGAAGCGTCCACCCGTGGTGAGCGAAGCGTTCACCCGTGTTGAGCGACGGTCAACTAGTGACGTTTTTCTGTCACATGTCGTGGCGTTCAGTGTGTTAATTAATTGGGCTTCCGTCTTTGTGTTTGCGTCCAAGAGAGATGTAATTTTTCGAGCTCCGGGATAATGGAGAGTGATATAAATATATCCATTGTGGCATTATTGATTTTATGAGGCCGCCACGTTATGTGTAAGATGGTTCATAAAACTTATCTAGAAGTTCATACCATAAATTACTACAAGTAACTTTGAGATAATGAGGCAACTAATATTTTGTTTGGCCTAATTTCGTCTGCCGCATTACTTTGGTTCTCGTGGATTGCCCGAACCTTTAGTACAACGGCCAGGATTGAGTGGAGATTAGAGGAGTGTATTATTATTATATTATTGCCACTTAACGATGCCTAACGTTTGAACCTTATTGACGGACCAGGGATAATCTACTTCGCTTATCCATTGCCATGTACTTTTGATGTTTGATGGACGTTATTGTGAAGTGACTTTATGTATTAAATGTCAACCATGTTTTCCCGTGGACCTGTTCACCTACCGGCTTTGTTATGTGTACTGACCATAATGTCCTGAATGAACACCTGCTATCATTCGCGTATACATGCATGATCCTCTAATTTATCCCACCGTAACACCATATAATTTGGTGGCCTGTATGGTTTTGGATCGATACTTTCATCAGGACATGGTTTTCAAATTCACGTGAGCAAGTATACCTTCGTACTTTGCAAATCTACAGCTACCATTTAATCAGTATATTCGATCTTTACTCCTGTTCAGAGTGTTATTGTGAACACACCGGTTCGTGAACTCAGTCATTATCAACGGGTCCAGTTGGATAACGAACGCTGCCACTGCGCATGTCCAATGTTCCAGTTTCAATGTCCTATTGTTCGCTGTAACGTTCAAGATTACAATTTCAAGGCAACCAGTCTGCAAGTTTATTACGTGTTCCAGTCTACATCACAACGTTTGTAAGATTCTTTCAAATTTCAAGTCTATGCCACGGCGATGTCAAGTTATTTGTGCCAAGTCAACACAACGTTTCGAGGTCTACACAGTTTATGATGCTCATCTGACTGCGACCGTGTATTTGTTTACATTTCATCCGTGCTTCACTTGTATTGAGGGACAGTGTTGTTCCAGTGTTGACGCCTTTTTCCGGACTTGCATCTGATCGGATTACGATAAGATAAGTGCCTGTTAATACACTCTTGTATCTTTGCCGTGGTGTAAGCCTTTTTGATATCTATATTATTCGTTTTCTTCGTTTCTATGTCTTTGTACAAATCTGTTGTTAGCGACACATGTCATTGTAAAATGACCGCTCAGCAGATATTTCTATAGGTTTTGCTTACATTTCTCAAGCAGGGAAATTTCCGGCACGAGTTTTCTCACCGACGTTTAGTTTACTGCCTGTTTAGTGTGACCTAATTTGGTTAGGTATGCTGCTCCGTCCTTTTAGTTGTCAGTTTTTGTAGTGTGTTGGTTTTGTTTTCTTCTCCTTAGTTGACAACCATTCTGTTCGTAATGCTAGTCTAACCTTCTATCACTTGTTTACATTTATATATATTGTTACAGGTCCTGTCCTGTTTTTTTTAAGCAGTAAGTCTGTTCTATTTGTTGTTGTTTTCTTAGTTTCCCATTTGCATTCTTCTTCGTTTACTTGCTGCTATTATTACATTGTCTTGGTCACTTGTACTTGTCTTTTGTTTAGTTCCATTAATTCCATTCTTGTACATTATCTTAATTTTTTTTCCTCCTCTCTTTCTCGTTTCCCTTGTATATTTACTACTGTTGGTCTGTCATACTATATTATTTTGTTATTGATTAGTAATATTAAGAATCTATTTGCATTGATAATATTGCAAAGCACAAAGCTAGTGAATTGGTATTGACGGACTAATTGAGATACATTTATTACATAATTTATAATATTGATAGTAAGATACTGAAGAAGTAAATAATGGAGTATCAGGAATTTATTACTATGGGCCAAGAATATGGTTACAAGGCGAAAGAATTAATGGACTTTGCCGAAGCGGAATTCAATGCCAAGGAAATCAAGAAGCCCTAGAGAATAAAAGACAAAGAAATGCACGGTATGAAGAGCGAGAGCTCAGAAAAGCAGAGCTACTTGCGGAAGAGAACAAAAGGATTGCAGAACAGCAATTAGAAGAAAAAAAGCTGGAAAGACAATTAGAGGAGAAAAAGTTGCAACAAGCTGCTGAAGCAGCAAAACTTGCACATGAAGAAAAAATGGCGACTTTACGTATTGAAGAGCAAAGAGGCAACATCAGAGTAGACAAAATGACGACTCTGAACATAGCGGTTCCTCTAGCAACCACAATAGCGGTTTTGTTAAATTTCGTTTGCCTGTGTTTAAGCCAGAAATAGACGACATTTCGTCCTTCTTACAACGCTATGAAAATGTTTGTGAAGAAAATAATCTTGATAGGTCTCATTGGTGTACAAGATTGATGGATTTCATGACTGGTGAATCCATAATGGCCCTGTGCCAATTGGACGGGCCGAATAGACGCAATTATGATGCTGCTAAAACATTATTATTAAAACTTCATCAGTTAGACGCTGAAGGTTATCGTTTGAAGTTCAAACATATGATTACTGAAACTGGTAAAGATTTTACACAGTTTGTAGCTGCAACTCGACTAACATTTAATAGATACAGCTTTCCGGCATTGAAGAGAATTATGAGGGCCTTAAGGACTTATTATTGCGAGACAGCATTTTGTCTTCTGTAAGCAGACCACTGCAAGAATATCTACAGGAAAGGAAGCCGTCGAGTTTGAGTTCAATGGAGGAATTATGTAGGGAAAATTGTAATGCACATCCGGGAGTTTGTGTCAGTAACAACAATATTAAGGAAGCTTTACCTGTTGCTGCAGCTACAACGTGGAACCACAACAACTATAGACAAAGATCCTACAGTTTTGATGGGAATTTCAAACCAAACAAATTCAATAACTCACAACCATATAGAGGTAGACAACAATATAGGAACTATTTACCCCAAAACAAAGGTAATTTTCAACAAAACTCAGGAGAGAGAAAGAATGATAATTTTGGTAACTATAATAAGAATTGGAATAACTGGGGACCAAATAACCAAACTTTTTCACATCGGAATAGGTCACAAGACTATAGAAATCAAGGAAACAACAATAGGAACCAAGGAAATAATGACAGGAGTCAAAATAACTCTTTTTACGATCAGAGACATAGGTCACGCTCTAGAAATGCTGCATCTTCGAACTACCATGACAACTCAGCAAATGCTGCTGCTACACCTGTGAACGCGCAAGACAACAATGTTGTTAATCATTCAGCTTCATGTTGTTCGTTTGACTTTGATACTGCTTCACAGTGTCCAGATTGCCAAACTCTATTCCAGTCTAATGTGACTTCGTTGTTAAAATGTGGTCATCCGCTCCCAGCAGTTACTGCTTCATCGGCACATGATGGCACAGGGGTACTACAGCTTCATAGAGGCTTATTGAATGGCACTCAAGTTACAGTACTCCGTGATTCTGGTTGCACGACTGTCGGAGTGAGACAGTCATTAGTACATCCGTCTCATGCAACGGGTGACTTTGTTAAATGTGTAACCTTTGGCGGGACAGTGGAATTTTATCCCACAGCCGTAGTGGATATTCACTCACCATTTTTTACAGGCAAGGTTAAAGTGTGTTTGTTAAGGAGCCCAATAGCGGATGTCACACTTGGCCGGATACACGGCAGCAATGATTGCTCACCCGAACAAATTGATCAATGGGAACGTCAAAATTTATCAACTGCTCCTGCAGTTACTACGCGTGCCCAGGCCAAGGCACCAAACAAAAATGATGATACCGATCCTGGAACTCAGGACAATTTTCACGTTCACTCTGATATAGATAAACAATCCTTTATCAAACTTCAAAGAGAAGAAAACTCTTTGAAGAAATTCTTTAGATTAGTCAGAGATAATGAGTATGTTGATGAGCACCCTAGGCCTGCTACTCACTACTCCGCACTATCAGTAATTCAGGAGGAAAATTCTTCTTTCCAGATGTCCCAATGAACTTACCTGATCATATTAGATCCATTACATCTGTTAAAGCAGGTTTAGCAGTACCTTATGAGCAATCACCTACAACATGCTCCAAACCGATGAGATCGATTTCAGATAAACATCATACTCAGCACATGCAGTATGATGCACCTTTTAAGCCAGCCATGACGCGCAGACGGAAAATTAATTACCATGTCTCTCATTCCACTGCGACGGCATACCTTCCCAGCGCACGATTTCGTGCTGGAAAAGCGAATGTAGTGGGTTCAACCCCCACATATGGTGGTATCAATACACGCTCACGCACCGTATTAGTGCGACGCACCGTATTAGTGCGAAATCTTCCACTAAGCAATACATGGGGCGCACTGACTGAATTTTTTCAGTTTTTAATGTGGTTTCTCGGGTGCATCTTTCTTATTTTACGTATATCTTATGTTGATTATGTCTTAAATTTCATTTGTGCCACAGAACATTTTCAAAGTTCTAAAATTGTCCATGCCTACTACTCAGAAGCAAGTTCGTGGTCATCTCGGTTTAATTCGGTACTACAGTAGAATTATACCCACCTTGTTTTTCGTCACTGCTGACCTCTCTGCCTTGGAAAAAAAGGCTTACCGAACCACGTGCATTGGACACCAGAGTGCCAGGACGCGGTAAATTATATTCAAAATTCAAATTTCTTTTTTTCTCTATGCCACCTATTTGAGGTAACCAGTTATAAATTTGAATTATTATCCCCGCACAGATGCTTGTTCCAGAGTTTCGTTGCTTCGCTGGTGCAAGAATTTGAGAGGGCGGTGCATGCAACCTTCCATATCTCAATAACGTTGACTGATGCCGAGAAAATATGATATTCAAGCTATCCCAAGTTCATCAAATATAGTCATCGATAATTTATCGAGATGCCCACAGCTCGAACTTGAAGATTCATATTGACTTAGTTAGTTGACTTTATATTACACATGTGTGAAGCCATGGTGTTTATCCACTACTAGTCACTATGACAAAGGACGATGAATACATGAACACTAAGTTCAAACCATTCATATTAACATTTGTGATTTACATGACTTTGAGATAATCATTATTCACTTTAACTAGTGGTACATTGAACAGTATTATACTACTTGCAGAAATGAACAATTTCCAACTACGACATCATGTTATTATTCTGGAATGCACATTCACATTAATTAAGATTGCTATATTAATGCTACAAATCTAGTCCTGACACGGATAGTTTGGAGTATGATTATATTATTGCAAGTTTGTTTTGGACATTACTTGTCTTGCCACAACGTACAAAAGGTACTTAGAGCAGAATAATTAAGTAATAGAATAATTGTGTTAATTAGTTATACTTGCGTTCTTGTACTATTTTTTTTCTCTCTTCTTTCTCTTTTTGTGAAATATTCATGTACTTTAGTTACATTAATGTCATATCGCATTGCTTCATATCTTATTTGATTTGTCACGTGTGAATTGCGTTTAAGCTTAATTTTAGGATTTTGACAGCATTGTTACTTGGAGATATAACTTTCTAAATTATTTTTTAAAATTATTATTCATGCACTTTTGAATTTTTGATTTTGATTTTTGTTTTTATTTATTTTATAAATCTCATACCATTTTCATATATGCATGCTATTTTTTGATATGTTTATTATAAACTCACATTGATCATACGTTTATGTATTCTTTTTCACATCATTGGAATATCGACTGTATTTGACTTGTTACTTATTGACATATGACTGTTTATGACTGATGACAAATTTGTATAGCATGATCTTTAATAATAAGTTACATTATGCAGACTGACTGCGACTAGATTATTTTCGATATGGCTCAATATTTGTGAGATGATCAATTTTGGCCGATATTTCCGCATAGGAAATATTTGAATTGAAAAAAAAAACAAATAAATTTGTTTTTTTTTTACACCGCGAAGGGGTTATATGTTAAGGATAGATTTGGGAAGCAGATAAAATAGTGTGGCATGTTACTACACGCTAGCACATTTCCATTTTTATGTGAGGAACTGTGTTCGCCTGTAGACAAACTACGGTTTGCACGAAGCGTCCACCCGTGGTGAGCGAAGCGTTCACCCGTGGTGAGCGAAGCGTTCACCCGTGTTGAGCGACGGTCAACTAGTGACGTTTTTCTGTCACATGTCGTGGCGTTCAGTGTGTTAATTAATTGGGCTTCCGTCTTTGTGTTTGCGTCCAAGAGAGATGTAATTTTTCGAGCTCCGGGATAACGGAGAGTGATATAAATATATCCATTGTGTGCATTATTGATTTTATGAGGCCGCCACGTTATGTGTAAGATGGTTCATAAAACTTATCTAGAAGTTCATACCATAAATTACTACAAGTAACTTTGAGATAATGAGGCAACTGATATTTTGTTTGGCCTAATTTCGTCTGCCGCATTACTTTGGTTTTCGTGGATTGCCCGAACCTTTAGTACAACGGCCAGGATTGAGTGGAGATTAGAGGAGTGTATTATTATTATATTATTACCACTTAACGATGCCTAACGTTTGAACCTTATTGACGGACCAGGGATAATCTACTACGCTTATCCATTGCCATGTACTTTTGATGTTTGATGGACGTTATTGTGAAGTGACTTTATGTATTAAATGTCAACCATGTTTTCCCGTGGACCTGTTCACCTACCGGCTTTGTTATGTGTACTGACCATAATGTCCTGAATGAACACCTGCTATCATTCGCGTATACATGCATGATCCTCTAATTTATCCCACCGTAACATAAGTGCACTCACAAAGCTAACGGCACAAAAAGTTTACCAATTAGCCAAAATCAAACACTTCCTGGATGATGGGGGAGGAAAATGTTCTACACATCTCACATACAAACATTACTAGACTATTGTTCCACAATCTGGGATGGTTTTTCCATATCCAACACAAAAAGGCTTCATTCACTTCAAAAACGTGCAGTGCGCCTAGTTGCTGATAAACACCAAACACATTGTATATATATAACTATCTTAAAATATTACCCCTTAGAAAGCGCTTCCTATTTAACAAAGCTAAATTCGCTCACAAAATCTTGTCACATAATGCTCCAACGTATCTGTGGCCACTTTTAAAATTCAATGAAAAACGTAGTCAGCACTTAAACCAGTTAGAGGTACCCAAGCCGAGGCTAGATTTGTACAAGAAGAGCTTGGCTTACTCAGCTGCTCATCTTTGGAACAATCTTCCACATGACCTGAAAAACATGCACAGTCCCTACTCATATAATCGTAGGCTGTTCAAATACATTATGAGTGTTGCGTATGGTTTTTTTACAACATTTCTGTTGTTGCGCATCAAAGAGCGCGTAGTTGAGTTTGGTGAAAATATTTGAAGATATGTGAATAGTACACTTAGGTGCATTATTCATGCACGCAGTAAAAAAGGATGACGTAGGAGTTTTTGTGTGTTGAAACATTGACGTGGAGAACAAAAATGGACCCAAGAAATAAACAAGACGTGAACAGCCTTGTGTGTGCTGGTTTGCTTGAAAATCCGTGGAAAAGGGTTATATTGATTCGTGCCATGAATGGGAATGCATACCAGGATGAGTACTATTAATAATGTATAATTTGATGCTTATACATTTTTTAGACTGGCAGGTCTATACACCGTAAAAATCGGAGTCTTAAAGATCCTGCCTGCTCTGTCGCTAATGTGTACTGACTTTTGGGGAAATTCATGTTATTAAAGTTATATGAGTTTGGAAAAGAAATTACGGGTGAAGGGCACGGATATAATCAATCCATAGAGATGTATAGATGGATTGGGACGGAAAAGCAACAATGTATCACTGTCAAGGAGTATAAAACTAGGTTACGAATAGACAGAATGACATTAACTAATGACGGCTCATCATGTCTCATTGATCATGAGTTTTTCAATAAACTTCGTTGTTATTTTACCGGACCAGTATTGGCTTCCTACCTGGTTATCTTTGAGTTGTTGGGCATATCTGAGACCTTACAAATTCGTTATTCTTTGAGAGAGAACACCGCATAAATAATACAGGGACGATACAGTGCAGTTTTTGGCATACCCACGAACACAGCATTCGCGTGACACCTTTGTTATATACAAATGATCTAACATTCATATAGACACATATGGGAATAATGATGGTATTCATATATCAAATGCAGACAACCTCTTTAATACACTGGAATAAACGAACGGGCGGACATACCTTAACAATGAGTGCGGATTATATGCCGCCCTAAGGGATTATGTTTCGAATTATTATTATCTAATATACTGTATGGAGGGTCTGATGATCTTCTTAATTGTAATCAGATACTGTAAATGTATGCTTTTATACTACTTATAATGTTGCATCGCCGTTGAACTAATACCTTAAGTATGTTGGAGAATGTCTGGATACCTAGCAATAAAGATGAGTAAGAGGAAGGGCAAAGTGCAAGACGGGCCTATATGTACGATTCTCATCTATCAGTCAATACCCTTTACCTCCCTAAGGAGCATAGGTCATAAAACTGGATCTCGTGTAGTGGAGGCGTCGACAATTCACTTCCCTATGGCAGTGTCTGCTTGGGACTCAAAGTTGCTCACCTGTAAGAACATTTTCCGCATGCGCTGACAACACATGAAGTCCCAGCTAATTCAGCAGATTTCCAAAATGTCACGAGTTCTTATTATATGCCACCATTATCTGATTACGTTTCAAATTATGTCTTATTTACTGTATGAATGGTTTAGATTGTGTTTGTTAGTTGTTTTTTGTTTTTTTTTAAATAATTTTTAAAATTTTTTTTTTTAAGGTATTAATTTTTGTTAATGTATTTTAATTAATAATTCCCCCCCCCCCCCCTTAAATTTGATTATGTCTGGATGTTACAAATGTATGTTATTATTTTACCTCGATAATGTTGTATGCTTAAATAATGCTAAAAATACATGTGCTATTGAAAGGATACGGTATGAAAGGTGAGCGAAAGGAAGGCAGAATGTTAGACGGGCCTGCGTGCCCAATTCTCAACCCTTTGAAAATAAAGTTCGTTCGTTCGTTCGTTCAATTCTCATTTATCTCAAATCTTATATGCTCGCCACCTCTTATGGCTTCTCTTCCCCATTCTTCTAAGAGTCCGCCTGAGACGAGAACCCAGTCTGTGTGATGTCAGAGACAAGACGAAGGTCTGAGAGAGATCTGAGATGATAGAAGAGAAATGGTGTTGATGGTGGATAGTGGGACTTATAGTTATCGAGGGTGAGAACCTATACTGACTCTCCTCTCGCCACTCAGTGACCTTTTGTTCAACTACTGTCACAATGCCTCTTGCTCTGCTAGGAGATAAGGTTTATTACACTACAGTGTATCCACACACAACAGTACGATTACAAGGTAAAGAGTACAGGTACAGATAGGAAGTAATTATATATATTTTATTAACAACAGAAAAAAAACTATGGTAAAATAAACATAAAAATCTATCCCCATAACAAAGAAAACCACGATACAATGCCGGTATCACTGACGGAGACACGCAAAAAAGAAGGTTAGTATACAAATTTGGGAACACTCCCGAAAATAAACAAAGTTGGTTCCACACTCCCACACTTATGGGGTTGGTATAAAATTAATAATCCGTTGGCTGGAAAAAAACCTGAAATAAAGAAGCCCTAACCACACAAACACTAATCCCGCTGACTTTGCTCTGTCAGCGACACTGGTAATCACTTTCACTAGATGCTCAGGTACACAGTTTCTTAAACCTACCCTCCCCATCTGTCAACACTCTCCCACAAATCCTTCTTCGTTGGCACGGGTGCGTTAATACTCCGCTGGGATCACTGTTAGCCGTTGGAGAAATGGTGACCCTCTCTTCTCCAGGGTAACTGCTGATTAATCCGTGAAATAACTGCACCCGGCTGAGAATCCAGGAAATCGAGGGGTGCGATGGAAACACTCAAGATAACATAGATGCTGAGGAAATAATCCACGTTCTATATTGGCCTCCTACTACTGTAGCAGCCCTCAATAATAATGGACGAAGTAGCTGTTATGGAAGAAAACTGGTACAAATGGAGCATGGGCGCTCCTCTTATTTGGTGGTTGACGAATTATTCATATACTCCTGGCAAAGGGCAATCACCAATGAGCCCGTAATAGGGTGATGATAACACGCACTACTATAGGTGATGTGCAACCCAGCTGTGCATGGGTCGATGACTTGTCCGCCTTTTCACGGATAACAGGAAGGCAAAATCAGACTGAGGCTCAGCGGTCTAACGGAGATGATAGGGGTTTGATGTAACGAAAACATAATTGAAACCCTCTTATCAACTCGCTAAATTAAATCATAAACATTACAACACTGCACAACAGATAAAACTGGGTCGAAATAGGTACATATAAACATACAACTATCCCAAGCCCCCAACCCTCCCCCCTCCCCCCCTTTCTCAGCTGGTCCGTTTTGACCTGGTGGTTCGCAGTTTCTTCTTACTCTCGCCTGCTCACCGTCCGATCAGCAGACATCAAACAATAAGTGCAGGGCCGGCTTATTGTAGCTTTTGCGTAATAATGCGAAGACAGGCTACCCGTGACTAACGCTGGGGTGGGTTTTAGGCATGTATGCAAGGCTGCACTCCCCCTCTCTCTACCTGGCGAGGCATGACCTTAAAACCAGTCAGGTCGGCTAACTAACCGGCAGATACACAATTCACCGACCAGTCTAACTGGTAGCCTGGCGTTCGACACATCTAATAATTACATACAGCATATGACAACAATAGAAGTCTGCACTAGGAAAGCATTATAAATGAGTTTAAAATAATCAACTAATGTACAGGTGCTTACTTAAATTCAAGTTACATGTGGGGAGAAATTATATTTACACAATACGCCATTGAGGCCAAAAGATTTCGATTGCTTAGGTTAACCTTTCTGTGTGTTAAAGACTCATTTACATAGTTATCCATATATAGAGGAAGCCGAGCATTCCTTGTAATGAACTATATCAGACATCAAGTCACACAACCAATGGCTCTTATAACTAGTAGCAGCATAAAATCACAATTTCCTTCTCCAAAAAGAACACTAGCTATAGCTTCGGATTTCGGGTTGAATGATTGCTGTAATTTACCACATTACTAACACCCTTTACGAAGGCTTACTCTGACTTATCACAAATCCCAAGCACACAAATTTATACAAAGTACCAATTAACATACTTGCTTACCAAAACTGTCAAAAATTCCCACTCTATTAATAAGCAGGCAAGCTGGTGTTAAGTCTTCTAACTTCTCACGGCAGGAATTTTAGGACTGAAGGAATGAGAGACAGCCAAGCCTACATATATAGTGAGATTTAGATTGCAGGGGTTCGAGGCGGGTTCTAACATCTGCGTAGAGAATGACACAACGCAATAATTATCCAGAGAATTCTCTAGGAGACACGCTACAAAAGAATTAGGCGTAACAGGGAAGAGAGGGTTACTCAAGAGGGTCCCAGACTTTCCTGGCCATCAAAGCACGGGGAACTCTTTGTGACCGTCATCTCACAATGCAGGTGTCCCGGGCAAGTCGCTCCCTCACCACTCTGCTACGTAACATGACGGAACTCTCTAGGGACAGTTTCTCGTGTTTTCGTGAAAAATAAAGAAATACACCGCCAATATACATCGTAACAATTCTGTCTGCTGTCACGCGGAAGGGAAGAACTTTCCCAGGTGTCAAAGACTCGGGATTTTTTGCCGCTAAATCTCAACCTGAGTGTCGAGCTTTTGACTCGTGGTCAAAAGAGATCTAAAGAATGATGCCGCGGTCCACGACGATGAGCCCAGGACGCGTCAGTTATCTCCTACCAACATTATAGAAACAGGGGAGTGAACCTATCAGATTAACGAATGACAAGTCAATTACCCCGCTTATATCTACAGAACCGAAAAGAAGTGAAACAGGCGTGCCAAAAATCAGAAATAAATTAGGAGGGAGGGTAGTTCAGTCTAAGTACCCATAATTTATAACCCATTTTGCCACACTGCAGTACCCTATCGTTCAGGAGTACTCAGTTCTCTTTACGTGTGCTCGGTGCAGAACGATTACCCAAAAGTCTCTACAAGACTTAGCAACCACCGCAATTTCTCTATACATACTATGTCTCCTGTCACAACCTCCTCCTCTATTTCATCTAAGGTTTCCTTCTTTATGTTATTGAATACTTCTTTGTTCTGTGATATGTATGAAGCAAAGTTTTCTTCTATCAGCTTGAACATGTTGTCTTCTGACCAGTTGTATAGTTCATGTGTGTCTATGTACAAATCAATGATGTCTTTTATTGCTTTCTACACTTCCTCTGCACTGGGTTCAACTACTTTGATCATTTTGTTCTTCTTTATCTGATCTTTGCTACTTGTGACAAAACGGTTTGTGCATGTACTTTGGCGTCCTTCTATCTCTCTTTCATCGTCCTATTATTTGGGTGCACTTTTCATAACTGTCGTTCTCTCCGGCAGTATGTCTTCATTTTCCTCATTCATTGTCCTATTATTCGGCATATTTTATGCCGTACATTTTTGCCTCGCCGCTCCGAGATTTGTTTACTTTTCGCCAGGTGAATCGTAATAATACCAAGGTAATTAGACCGGTCAGCGGATAATACGTTTATCACCTTAGGCATCTAGCCAACTTTGTTAGAAACGCTCTTAATTGACGCAAGCTGGTCGTGCACGATCGATGAAAAGAAAGCCATATTGTCTTTCTGAGATATCCGTCTGGAGGATCTACGCCAACACAGGTAATAATTAGATAATCGCTTCCGCTGGCCCGTCTTGGTATCAATATTACCGATAACCTGCCTGGGGAGATTATGGAGGGCAGGAATGACTAGCAAGAAACAATCAACAGCGCTTGCTGTAGTGGTTCATGAATATATTATTTTCCCATGTTGAGGTTGCCAGCCTCATACACAAACACACACACACACACACACATATATATATATATATATATATATATATATATATATATCTATATATATATATATATATATATATATATATCCCCTTAGCAAGAAACAGGTCAAATTCACATTTGTAAAATAAATGTTGCACTTACCCCAATTGGGTTATACAATCTCCTCGCACAGTTTAGAATGGATGCAAGCAATTCAGGTTATATGCTTTTGAATCACTTCGCATGAGAAATTCCTCTTATGACGGGTGTTCTGCGAATTACTTGATCTGGGAAATGTTTCTAGTTCCTCTTATGACGGATGTTCTGTGAATCACTTGGCCTGGGAAATGTTCTCTTATGACGGGTGATCCAAATCCTTATGGTTCCAGTCTTGGTATTTTAAGTCCTGTTCCTTTAAATTTACAGTCTTTATATTTAAATATGCGAGTTTACTTGTAAGTTCCAAAGTTGCCAAAAATACTCGATCTGTCACTTATAATTATGGAATTCTAGGTCCGATCCTTCTTTCTCTGGCTTTAGGGAGTTGCTAATTTGACGTTGCGATGCAGTCTGATCTGAGACTCCAATTTCATTATATTATATCTCTCATTCTCAGTTCAACTCCAAGATTGTGCTTCCGCGGAATTTCCCAATGAGATTCATTGCCTATTCCGGCTTCTCAAATCAAACCCATGGTTAGCTCTTTAGCACTGGGTTGGGGTGTTTTAAATCAAAATATCCCCCACGTGTTAAAAAATATTAAATGTAATATTCCAACGCGTGACCTCTTTATAATAAGCCGTAATATTTCAGCCGGTATCTTTATGCAACACTTACCGACACATATGAGAACTAATTCTGCCCAGATGCTACCTTCCGCCCTTATCGTCTTCCCAGACAGATTAACCGGAATAATTACCTAGGGATGGTCTAAGCGGAAGCTATTACCTCATTATCGCCCGTGTTTTTCGTACCTCCTCCAGATAGTCAAACAAAAGAATCGCCGGCAGCTTAGACAAACAATAGGGTTTTCTTTCTATACCCTGCCGGGTGTCATAAAGTGCATTGATACATCGATAAAATCATTAATTATAGGTAAAAGTCAAAATAATATGAGTAGAAATAGTAAAGTTGTAACGCGTCTTCTTTCCCCGCGCCAGTCATCGAATGGAGATAAGAACGTAGTGTGAAACCTTATTGCCGCGCTACTGGTATTGGATTTTATAACTCGCCCGTCAAGGGTTAACGGTAAAAATTTTGAAAAAAAACGACAAGCTTAGTTGTTCCAAGAAAGACAGTAAGAATAAAACAGGGGAGGCATAAACGAACGCATAAAAGTGAGAAAGAGAGCGAACACCTGCTACCAATTGTCAAGCGTTAGATTCTTGGACTAGCTACCCAAGACGACAGTGCGAGACGATACAGTTAGCCTGTGTTCGGTAACGTGGCGCAAGCTTTGTAGAATTAAAAAATACCCCGCAAAACCCACTACTTTTTCCTACTATAGGCACATTGAGGAAATATATAAACACACAGACTGCGCTTTCGCTGCAAAAGAGTCCATTTTATGACGTAACGGACTAGTAGTTTCAGTTTTGGACAACGCCGGAGAGGAGAAAAGATGGCGTAATTTATATGATAGTGGAAATTGAAACTAACTCTGGAAAATATATGGACTTCTTTATTAACAGGTTTAGGATCATAAAACCTAGTTAGTTTGATGGCTTATCTTCTCCTAATAAATAATATGTTTAAAAATACAAAATTCCCCAGTAGATAAGAAAGTTATTGACAAAAGACTGCATTTGTTCGTGCAGACAAACGGACAGACTGGCGGTTTTGCATTCATTTTGCATTCACTAACGATTACAATTTTGAACGCGTTGTTGGAAATGAGACAAGCAAGCATGTATTCTGTTGGAGGAGGGGTAGACAAGGGGAGAGAAATTATGGGATGGCTTAAGACAAAATATATTTTAGCAGTAGAAATCTAAGAATGAGTGAGGAGAAAACTTGTTTGGTCCAAAAATCAAGTCTGTCTTTGCTTTTATTTTCAAAATTCAAATTGAAAAGCTTAGTCTTCCGATCAGATTGGCCAACGCATTTTATATTATGGAAAACTTAGTTAGGTTTTTGCCATTTTGTAGAAAGCTGTCCCTGAAGCAGGTCGATGTGATCCTAGAAATTTGACTTTTATTTGTAACTAAAACTAAAAAGTACTTGTCATAGTCTAGCCAGCAGCAAAGCTGAATTTGTGCCATCCATCGCACCTGTGCTTATTTCATTGAATTCAGGGTTTTATTTCCTGTTACCAGCCGGTGACAGGAAAGCTAAAGTACGAGTGAAGACAGTAACATCTCCAGTACAGTGTATTCTGTATAATAATTCTCAAGTGGAGCTCTGAGAGCTGATGTTCTTTACAGAGCCATATCAACGATTGAATCTTCACGAAGGAAATTTCAGGTTATGTGCCACAATGTGGGCAATCTGACACTTTATCTGGAGAAAACTGTTTCCCTACCCATTAACAGAAACTCTCGGGGAAATGATGACATAAACAGTCTCTCCAATAACTGACTCACATTATTACTTATTACTTAACAGGCTGTGAAACACCTTACGGAACATTTTAATATTAATAGTATTATTGTTGGACCAAGAGTCCTTATTTTCAGTTCACTTTTCAGTGTAACATACATTTTCTTCAGTTTTAAAAGACCTGTCCAAAAGAGATTGCAGGACAGGCACAATAAATTGTACAAAAAAATATTTCCAAATTGAAAACTAAACAACAGCGTTAGTAAGATTCTATTAGAGAGTTATACTGTGTTGTTTTGATGTACCATCATTTCATTGCATCTCCTAGACACTAGCAACATCAAACACCATACATTAGAATTAATTTACAGCACCGTGTGAGATCTTGAGAGGTAGCGTTAGGTCCCTTGAGAACTCATCTTCTTCAACCACTAGACTCAAGGTCTTACATAGCTTGACCTCACACGGTTAACACATCTAACTCTATCATTCTTATCTTTTACCATCATAACCTCTCCAGCAAATTAATCTTGCTACATAAATTGGGGTCTCCTGTCCCGGGATTATACTTAGGAACACCATTATTATTAACCCAGGGAATCCCCAGTATAATTATTACCCAGGAGTTGGGAAGTTGATAAAGTGTCAGAACCTGGAATAATTTAATTAGACTTTATATTAATATTATTGTAGTACATTTATAACATTGTTAAAATTGATATTATGGCAGACTTGGCAAAATTCAGATCTGCTGCTGTCCAGACTGCTAAAGAAATGGGTCTAGAGGGCCCACTTCTGAATCAATACGTGACGTCAGAGGTGGATAAATTTATTGAGAGTCAGGAGAAAAGAATACAGCTCGAAGCTGATAGGGAAGATAAGAGGTTAGCTGAGGAGAAGAAATTAGAAGCAGAGAAAAAAATAAAAAGACTGCAGATTGAGGCTGACAAAGAGGCTAGGGCATTGGAGGCTGAGGCTAAGAAGTTACAGATGGAGGCACAGGAAAGAAAACAGGCTGCAGAGAGGGAAGCTGAAAAGGAGGAGAAGAGATTACAGAAGGAGCACGAGTTACGACTAAGGGAGTTTAATTTCAAGGCCATGCTCCTGAAGGTGGTAACAGCCCTCCTACCTCCGATGCCACTGCTAGTCAGGGAGCCTCAACCTCAGCTATGGGGTTCCATTTAGACCATTTTGTTGAGAGGGACGATGACATTTTATCATTTTTAGCCACCACCTATGGGTTAGAGAAAGAAAGGTGGAGTTTAAAGTTATCACAGGTTCTTAGGGGAACATCTTATGAAGTGTTTGCAAAAATGAGCAAAGATGACTAAGACAATTATGACATGTTAAAGCAGGCTCTTTTGCTAAGGTATGAAAAGAATGGAGAATTTTACAGGAAACAGTTTAGAAATGCCAAGCTACTGTCGGGTGAGACCTATCACCAGTTCTCTGCACGTTTAGAGACTTACTTGGAGAAATGGACTGCTCTGGGGAAAACCCAAGATCTGAAAGAAATGATCCTTATTGAGCAATTGAGAGAGTCCATGGCTCCAGACTTGAGAAAGTTTCTCATGGAACAAGGTGCAGAGAGGCTGGGTGAGTTACTCGCTGAGAGGTATCAGGCAGCCCAGGCAGAGGTAGCTGGCGCCAAAAAGAAACATGTAGACAATTATAAGGCTCCACAAAACTCTAATAGATTTGACAACAAAGATCAGGGTAACAAGGGTAAGCAAAATTTTGATAGGCCACGCAATGATTATAGAAATAAAAACCCACAATTCCAAGACAGGAAATATGAGGAAAGAAAACCCTTTCATCAAGGTAGATTATATTGTAGATGGTGTAAGAGGGAAGGACATGACCCCAAAGTTTGTACTAAGAAACCTGATGGATTTGCTGCTATGAAGTTGGGGGAAAGGGAAGTAAAGGTAAAACCTGCTGGACAGCAGGAACCTTATCACCCCCCAGTGTGTGAGGATGTTGTATGTAATGGGGTCACCATTAGGTGCCTTTATGATACAGGTTTAGATTTTGATTCTGTTGTGAGTTCGCACTTGGTGAACCCAGATCAGTATACCATAGAAACAGTGGAGATACAAGGGGCGACCAAGGACATACCACTTATGACACTTCCCATTGCAAGGATAACGGTGAAAACTCGCTATGTGAAAGGAGTAATCAGAGCAGCAGTGATCGACGCACCCATCTACCCTCTGATATTGGGGTGTCGTTATGTCTACTTGGGGAATCCCAAGAGACCTGTGGTCTTGGCAGCAGTCCAGACCCGATCACAATCCAGAAAGGAAGAAGATGAACCAATAAATACTCATCCAGAGGAGATGAGGAAGGCACAGGCTGAGGATAGGACACTCAAGCCTTGTTTTAGAAAATTACCTAAATGCCACACACCTCCAAGCAAAGGGGATTATTATATGAAGAACAAATTGTTATATAGGAAGGCTGGAACTAGATCCAATGGTCACGGACAGTTGGTACTTCCCATGGCATATAGGGCAGATGTAATAAGGAGCTTACATGTTGGAAAAGATGGGGACCACGAGAAAGTAGGTACCATCTGCCAAAAGGTTTCTCAAAAATATTATTGGCCAGACGTAAAGATAGTTATTGAGAATTTTGTAGAAGCCTGCGGCATATTTCATGAGGAAACAACCCCAAGAGGGGAAAATAATAATCGGGTCCTAGAAACGCCACGGGCAAACTTAGGCCTGAACATATGGTGAAAAAAAATTGTAATAATGTAGACAAAGTGGAATGGAAACCCCCTTTTCACACACAGTCTTCACTTGAATGTGTTAGAATGGCAACTCTGTGTCAAGTACAACAAGTGGTTTTACACCAGAATAAGCCGACAATCCCTCGGTCGGAATTATGTGAACTGGAGGAAAATAAAAGGGAGAGAAGATCTCTCACAATGAAATTAAAGTGGGGAGAAAACCCCCGGAAAAGAATTGGTAATGGACGATTTGTGAGTGATGATACAAGGAAGAAACGTCCTCACTATAAGGCTTCCAATGTCAGGGACCATACAGGTGCCATGCAAAATAAGTCATCAAAATAAAAGGTCCATTGGAAGCCTTGTTGAGGACATGGACAGATGAGAAGGCAGAAGAGACTGTTATCTCATCATATCAATATGTAAACGAGCTGACCACTCGTCTTAAAACTGGCTGGAAACTTGCAAATGATAATCTCAGACAAGCCAGGAAAAAACAGGCTGCTTATTTCAATAAGAAAGCTAAGGATAGAGAACTATTTGTGGGAAAGAAGGTGCTTCTTCTACTACCCGGCAGCAATAACAAATTACAAATTGGATGGCAAGGTCCATATACTGTTCTAGAGAAGGTGTCTAGAACAAATTATAAAATCGACAAGAAGGGGAACTATAAAATATATCATGTGAACCTTCTAAAGAAGTATCTGGACAGGGAAATCCAGGAAGGGACACACTTAATGTCCTTGTCGATAGAAACGGGGATGAAAAATGAACCACTCACCTCTCATGAGTACCCCCTGAAAACATGTGAGACCCCAGCACATGTAAAAGTCAGTAACCACCTGACGAAAAAACAGAGGGAACAGGTTCAAAAGGTTCTGACTGATCATACGGACGTGTTAACGGAAAAACCGGGGCACACGAATTTGTTGGAATATGATATGAAACTAGTAGACCCAACACCGATCTGTATGAGAGCCTACACGATCCCGTTTGCTAATGAGAAAGCTTTGAAAGAGGAGATTGAGTACCTATTGAAAGAAGGGATTATCTCTCATAGCGAATCTCCGTATAGCTCTAGTGTGGTTTTGCTGAGGAAACCCTCTGGGGAACATCGTCTGTGCATAGATTACAGGAAACTGAATGCTGTCACAGAAAATCAGGTGGATCCATTACCGGACACAAATCAGCTATTTGCCAGGCTAAACAAGGCAAAATATTTTTCGAAGGTGGATCTGAGCAAAGGCTATTATCAGATTCCAGTAAAGCCTGAGGTCCGACCTTGTTTGGCGTTTAGCACTTCGGAAGGACATTATGAATTCTGTGGTGGGTTTAGATGTTAAGAAGAATGGTGTGTATATAGTTGTACTTGAGTGAGATCAACTGTGAAGGTCTCTGAGGTAAACAATGGACAGCTGTGTTACAGAGTACCTTTCTTGTTACCACCCTACGATCTCACTCTAAGTTATATTTTTATTGACTAGCATGACTGAAAGCTACATAAAGTGTCTAGGGTATTGTAAGAGTGTTGTTAAAGAATCTCAATACAAAAAACATATACAAACATATACTAAATACTATGATAAAATCAACTAACTCCAGCTGTTAAATTTTATATTTAAAATTTCTTTTGTTAACCTTTATTGGTCCTGAGCCTAAAGTTGTTTTGGTCAGGACTACAGTTCAATGAGAATCAATTTAGATGGATAGATATATTTACAAATATATATAAAGATATTTACATACAACAGACAATATGTCCATAGTACATTGTTACAAATTTTCAAGTTGATGTTAATTACTCTATTTACTACTGGTACTAGAAGGCAGGTTGGGGATTATCATCATCCCAATGTTCTTTTGTTTCACTAGAATTGTTTATGTTAGTCTTTTGGAGGAACGTTTTTGTCTATACAGGAGATTTTTCTTTAGTCGTGATAAGTTGTCCCAGGCCAGATATTGCACTTATCTGGTTCCTGGAATCACATTAGTTGCAGTTGATTTGGCCAAACACTTCAGTCTCCTCTGGTCTTGAACTTCTTTAATACCAGCAGGTACCAGAGACTCTTAGAACTCGTGCTGAATTTCTCTATCATCGAGTACGAGCACCAGACAAGTGCCAGCAGGAACCCCTGTCGATGCAAGTTATGGTTCTGTCTTAATATCAAACTAATTCCTCCTAATTTACATGTAAACATACATTCAATACAAAAGAACATGGTCAGCTCTCTCTGACAACCCTGCTTCTCCACTTTAGTTTGATGGAACAATTCGTACCAGTATTCTTTTCTCTTCCCTTATGGATGCTACGCCTCTGTCATTCCTGCAGTAATCTTTTCCATGCAATAAGATAGGTGTAATGTTCCTGTATGACCATCATATATATATTCCTGTAGTTCTAAACTTCTTAGATAGTCCCTTATATGATGGATCAACATGTAGGCCATGCCTAAGTCTGCCATGGAACCATTTAATTACAATCTTTTACATGGCCTTTTCTTTTTTCACACAACCCTTTTTAAATTAAAAAGTCAATAAAATCAATCTTACCACATATCAAGGAAATATAAACAAGTAACGATGAATTAGGCAATAGAATATGGCACACTTTCATCACTGAATCTGTTCAGACTGCTTTCTGTTGTTAGTTATTTTAAAACAAAGCACAAGTCTGCTCATCGCTGCTTGTTCCTCAGAATATTTTGAAAAAATGGCAGCGAGCAGCCTACTTTTCCTATCATGTAAAAAGCTTTGGCCAATGAGACCAAGCATCTCGTTTTTTTTAAAATGAAACTTTAAAAAAAAATATCTCAAACCTCTATGTATTACTATTAACAACTAGATTTGTATATTTAGGTTAGCCAATAATATTTCGGCTTCCTTCAAATTTCATCCAATCCCTTTCATCGTACTATCTTAGCCTTTCTTTCACCTAATTTTGTCCCAAAAAAATATGCTATCCAATCTAAGCAGATATGACTTGACCTGACAGTATCTCCGATTCTCTATGTATTATTACCAATATTTGATTATCTAATGGACTATTTAGATAATTAACAACATATTCTTAGTCAGCAAGTCTTCAGGTACACGAATATATGATTTTTATGGGGCTAAGTGGCTTGGTTCAAAATTCTATCTTTTTTTCTATGTTAGTTGTTTATTTTTAAACTACCTCCTGTTCAATTCTTTTTCCATGTACTTTCAAGCTAATTACGAGAGTCTCTCGTAACACGTCTAGAATTACGTCATTCGCAATAAGAGCTAAGCGTGTTTTCATAACCGTAGTGTCCACATTTTCTAACGTTTTCCTCGTATTCTGAAAACCGCCTAAGGGCAAGGCTAGCAAGTTAGTTTTATTTTTAGAAACAATGTGAGACGTGATTTGCGTTGGTTATCTATCCGTCCCTCTCCCTTCCACAATGTATTCTAGGCAAATACTTCATTTGAACTTGGGAAAGTGGTACGTTTGTCTCAAGGACGAATTTGAAAAATAGGGTACCCTTTTTGGTTCGGCCAAAGCGTTATCAAATAATACGCTGAAGGCGTAGGCGACAACAACAATTCTCGCCGAAAATTTGTAGTACTATCCTATCTTTGAATTTATGCACTAGACTGTTATATTCTAATTTAGATATTGTATTTAGAAGTTCACCACAAATTCAACATGTTGCCGTTTGGGTTGAAAAATGCTCCGAGTGTGTTTTCTAGGATGATGCGAAAATTGTTGGATCCCCTGAATAACCCATGCATCACCAATTTTATGGATGATATCCTCATTGCTACGGAAACATTTGAGGAACACATTAACTCTTTGACTATGCTGTTTGATAGACTAAGAGAGGCTAACTTGACGGCTAGACCAACAAAATGTTGTATAGGGTGTAAAGAGTTGGAATTCTTGGGACATACTGTATATCAGGGTAACATGACCCCTGACCCCAAGAACCTTGAGAAATTGCAGAGAGCACCTAGGCCACAAACCAAAAAAGACGTGAGATCGTTTGTGTCGTTGTGTGGTTTTTACCAGAAATATATCAAAAATTTTAACTCTATTTGTGCTCCTCTGACTGAGTTAACTCGCAAGGGAAATCCTGATAGAATTGTTTGGTCAGCCCAGTGTGAATTAGCATACCAGGAATTAAAAGAGAAACTCACGAGCAAGCCTATCCTAAAATTGCCTGATTTGACTCAGGAATTCGTGATAAGAACGGACGCAAGCAATGTGGGCCTTGGGGCCACTTTGTTACAAAGGTCCTCTTCACAAGATGGAGAACTGAACCCAGTCGCTTATGCTAGCCGCAAGTTGAACAGAGCGGAACAAAACTATTCAACAAGCGAAAAAGAATGTTTAGCTTTAATCTGTGCAATACGTAAGTTCCAGATCTATCTCTATGGTAGAACATTCGTGGTCCAAACGGATCATCAGCCCCTCGTATTCTTATCACAGGCAAAGCACGAAAATGCTCGTTTATTACAATGGTCGTTACTCCTACAGCCATATTCATTCACTATTGAATACATCCCAGGGTCACAGAACGTAGTTGCAGATTTCCTCAGTAGGCATCCCTGTGATCCAAATCAGAATATTCAACAGGCGTAAGGAGTAAATTTTATCTATGTGTATCACTGTTGGTGGAACTTGCATCAGGCATGTTCTTAGGTGGGGAGATGTGTCATAAAGTGCATTGATACATCGATAAAATCATTAATTATAGGTAAAAGTCAAAATAATATGAGTAGAAATAGAAATAGTAAAGTTGTAACGCGTCTTCTTTCCCCGCGCCAGTCATCGAATGGAGATAAGAACGTAGTGTGAAACTTTATTGCCGCTCTAGTGGTATTGGATTTTATAACTCGCCCGTCAAGGGTTAACGGTAAAAATTTTGAAAAAGATGTCAAGCTTAGTTGTTCCAAGAAAGACAGTAAGAATAAAACAGGGGAGGCATAAACGAACGCATAACAGAGAGAGAGAGAGAGAGAGAGAGCAAACACCTGCTACCAATTGTCAAGCGTTAGATTCTTGGACTAGCTACCCAAGACGACAGTGCGAGACGATACAGTTAACCTGTGTTCGGTAACGTGGCGCAAGCTTTGTAGAATTAAAAAATACCCCGCAAAACCCACTATTTTTTCGGACTATAGGCACACTGAGGAAATATATAAACACACAGACAGCGCTTTCGCTGCAAAAGAGTCCATTTTATGACGTAACGGACTAGTAGTTTCAGTTTTGGACAACGCGGGAGAGGAGAAAAGATGGCGTAATTTATATGATAGTAGAAATTGAAACTACCTCTGGAAAATATATGAACTTCTTTATTAATAGGTTTAGGATCATAAAACCTAGTTAGTTTGATGGCTTATCTTCTCCTGATAAATAATATGTTTAAAAATACAAAATTCCGCAGTAGATAAGAAAGTTATTGACAAAAGACTGTATTTGTTCGTGCAGACAAACGGACAGACTGGCGGTTTTGCATTCATTTTGCATTCACTAACGATTACAATTTTGAACGCGTTGTTGGAAATGAGACAAGCAAGCATGTATTCTGTTGGAGGAGGGGTAGACAAGGGGAGAGAAATTATGGGATGGCTTAACACAAAATATATTTTAATAGTAGAAATCTAAGAATGAGTGAGGAGAAAACTTGTTTGGTCCAAAAATCAAGTCTGTATTTGCTTTTATTTTCAAAATTCAAATTGAAAAGCTTAGTCTTCCGATCTGATTGACCAACGCATTTTATATTATGGAAAACTTAGTTAGGTTTTTGCCATTTTGTAGAAAGCTGTCCCTGAAGCAGGTCGATGTGATCCTAGAAGTTTGACTTTTATTTGTAACTAAAACTAAAAAGTATTTGTCATAGTCTAGCCAGCAGCAAAGCTGAATTTGTGCCATCCATCGCACCTGTGCTTATTTCATTGAATTCAGGGTTTTATTTCCTGTTACCAGCCGGTGACAGGAAAGCTGAAGTACGAGTGAAGACAGTAACATCTCCAGTACAGCGTATTCTGTATAATAATTGTCAAGTGGAGCTCTGAGAGCTGATGTTTTTTTACAGAGCCATATCAACGATTGAATCTTCACGAAGGAAATTTCAGGTTATGTGCCATAATGTGGGCAATCTGACACTTTATCTGGAGAAAACTGTTTCCCTACCCATTAACAGAAACTCTCGGGGAAATGATGACATAAACAGTCTCTCCAATAACTGACTCACATTATTACTTATTACTTAACAGGCTGTGAAACACCTTACGGAACATTTTAATATTAATAGTATTATTGTTGGACCAAGCGTCCTTATTTTCAGTTCACTTTTCAGTGTAACATACATTTTCTTCAGTTTTAAAAGACCTGTCCAAAAGAGATTGCAGGACAGGCACAATAAATTGTACAAAAAAATATTTCCAAATTGAAAACTAAAAGAGAGTTATACTGTGTTGTTTTGATGTACCATCATTTCATTGCATCCCCTAGACACTAGCCACATCAAACACCATACATTAGAATTAATTTACAGCACCGTGTGAGATCTTGAGAGGTAGCGTTAGGTCCCTTGAGAACTCATCTTCTTCAACCACTAGACTCAAGGTCTTACACAGCTTGACCTCACACGGTTAACACATCTAACTCTATCATTCTTATCTTCTACCATCATAACCTCTCCAGCAAATTAATCTTGCTACATAAATTGGGGTCTTCTGTCCCGGGATTATACTTAGGAACACCATTATTATTAACCCAGGGAATCCCCAGTATAATTATTACCCAGGAGTTGGGAAGTTGATAAAGTGTCAGAGCCTGGAATAATTTAATTAGACTTTATATTAATATTATTGTAGTACATTTATAACATTGTTAAAATTGATATTATGGCAGACTTGGCAAAATTCAGATCTGCTGCTGTCCAGACTGCTAAAGAAATGGATCTAGAGGGCCCACTTCTGAATCAATACGTGACGTCAGAGGTGGATAAATTTATTGAGAGGGAGGAGAAAAGAATACAGCTCGAAGCTGATAGGGAAGATAAGAGGTTAGCTGAGGAGAAGAAATTAGAAGCAGAGAAAGAAATAAAAAGACTGCAGATTGAGGCTGACAAAGAGGCTAGGGCATTGGAGGCTGAGGCTAAAAAGTTACAGATGGAGGCAGAGGAATGAAAACAGGCTGCAGAGAGGGAAGCTGAAAAGGAGGAGAACAGATTACAGAGGGAGCACGAGTTACGACTAAGGGAGTTGGAATTTCAAGGCCATGCTCCTGAAGGTGGTAACAGCCCTCCTACCTCCGATGCCACTGCTAGTCAGGGAGCCTCAACCTCAGCTATGGGGTTCCATTTAGACCATTTTGTTGAGAGGGACGATGACATTGTATCATTTTTATCTAGATTTGAGGTTTTAGCCACCACCTATGGTTTAGAGAAAGAAAGGTGGAGTTTAAAGTTATCACAGGTTCTTAGGGGAACATCTTAAGTGTTTGCAAAAATGAGCAAAGATGACCAAGACAATTATGACATGTTAAAGCAGGCTCTTTTGCTAAGGTATGAAAAGAATGGAGAATTTTACAGGAAAAGGTTTAGAAATACCAAGCAACTGTCGGGTGAGACCTGTCACCAGTTCTCTGCACGTTTAGAGACTTACTTGGAGAAATGGACTGCTCTGGGGAAAACCCAAGATCTGAAAGAAATGATCCTTATTGAGCAATTGAGAGAGTCCATGGCTCCAGACTTGAGAAAGTTTCTCATGGAACAAGGTGCAGAGAGGCTGGGTGTGTTACTCGCTGAGAGGTATCAGGCAGCCCAGGCAGAGGTAGCTGGCGCCAAAAAGAAACATGTAGACAATTATAAGGCTCCACAAAACGCTAATAAATTTGACAACAAAGATCAGGGTAACAAGGGTAAGCAAAATTTTGATAGGCCACGCAATGATTATAGAAATAGAAACCCACAATTCAATGACAGGAAATATGAGGAAAGAAAACACTTTAATCAAGGTAGATTATATTGTAGATGGTGTAAGAGGGAAGGACATGACCCCAAAGTTTGTACTAAGAAACCTGCTGGATTTGCTGCTGTGAAGTTGGGGGAAAAGGAAGTAAAGGTAAAACCTGCTGGACAGCAGGAACCTTATCACCCCCCAGTGTGTGAGGATGTTGTATGTAATGGGGTCACCATTAGGTGCCTTTATGATACAGGTTTAGATTTTGATTCTGTTGTGAGTTCGCACTTGGTGAACCCAGATCAGTATACCACAGAAACAGTGGAGATACAAGGGGCGACCAAGGACATACCACTTATGACACTTCCCATTGCCAGGATAATGGTGAAAACTCGCTATGTGGAAGGAGTAATCAGAGCAGCAGTGATCGACGCACCCATCTACCCTCTGATATTGGGGTGTCGTTATGTCTACTTGGGGAATCCCAAGAGACATGTGGTCTTGGCAGCAGTCCAGACCCGATCACAATCCAGAAAGGAAGAAGATGAACCAATAAATACTCATCCAGAGGAGATGAGGAAGGCACAGGCTGAGGATAGGACAATCAAGCCTTGTTTTAGAAAATTACCTAAATGCCACACACCTCCAAGCAAAGGGGATTATTATATGAAGAACAAATTGTTATATAGGAAGGCTGGAACTGGATCCAATGGTCACGGACAGTTGGTACTTCCCAAGGCATATAGGGCAGATGTAATAAGGAGCTTACATGTTGGAAAAGATGGGGACCACGAGAAAGTAGGTACCATCTGCCAAAAGGTTTCTCAAAAATATTATTGGCCAGACGTAAAGATAGTTATTGAGAATTTTGTAGAAGCCTGCGGCATATTTCATGAGGAAACAACCCCAAGTGGGGAAAATAATAATCGGGTCCTAGAAATGCTACGGGGCAAACTTAGGCCTGAACATATGGTGAAAAATAATTGTAATAATGTAGACAAAGTGGAATGGGAACCCCCTTTTCACACACAGTATTCACTTGAATGTGTTAGAATGGCAACTCTGTGTCGAGTACAAAAAGTGGTTTTACACCAGAATAAGCCGACAACCCATCGGTCGGAATTATGTGAACTGGATGAAAATAAAAGGGAGAGAAGATCTCTCACAATGAAATTAAAGAATTGGTAGTGGACGATTTGTAAGTGATGATACAAGGAAGAAACGTCCTCACTATAAGGCTTCCAATGTCAGGGACCATACAGGTGCCATGCAAAATAAGTCAGCAAAATAAAAGGTCCATTGGAAGCCTTGTTGAGGACATGGATAGATGAGAAGGCAGAAGAGACTGTTACCTCATCATATCAATATGTAAACGAGCTGACCACTCGTCTTAAAACTGGCTGGAAACTTGCAAATGATAATCTCAGACAAGCCAGGAAAAAACATGCTGCTTATTTCAATAAGAAAGCTAAGGATAGAGAACTATTTGTGGGAAAGAAGGTGCTTCTTCTACTACCCGGCAGCAATAACAAATTACAAATTGGATGGCAAGGTCCATATACTGTTCTAGAGAAGGTGTCTAGAACAAATTATAAAATCGACAAGAAGGGGAAATATAAAATATATCATGTGAACCTTCTAAAGAAGTATCTGGACAGGGAAATCCAGGAAGGGACACACTTAATGTCCTTGTCGATAGAAACGGGGATGAAAAATGAACCACTCACCTCTCATGAGTACCCCCTGAAAACATGTGAGACCCCTGCACATGTAAAAGTCAGTAACCACCTGACGAAAAAACAGAGGGAACAGGTTCAAAAGGTTCTGACTGATCATACGGACGTGTTAACGGAAAAACCGGGGCACACGAATTTGTTGGAATATGATATGAAACTAGTAGACCCAACACCGATCTGTATGAGAGCCTACACGATCCCGTTTGCCAATGAGAAAGCTTTGAAAGAGGAGATTGAGTACCTATTGAAAGAAGGGATTATCTCTCATAGCGAATCTCCGTATAGCTCTAGTGTATTTTTGCTGAGGAAACTCTCTGGGGAACATCGTCTGTGCATAGATTACAGGAAACTGAATGCTGTCACAGAAAATCAGGTGGATCCATTACCGGACTCAAATCAGCTATTTGCCAGACTGAACAAGGCAAAATATTTTTTGAAGGTGGATCTGAGCAAAGGCTATTATCAGATTCCAGTAAAGCCTGAGGTCCGACCTTATTTGGCGTTTAGCACTTCGGAAGGACATTATGAATTCAACATGTTGCCGTTTGGGTTGAAAAATGCTCCGAGTGTGTTTTCTAGGATGATGCGAAAATTGTTGGATCCCCTGAATAACCCATGCATCACCAATTTTATGGATGATATCCTCATTGCTACGGAAACATTTGAGGAACACATTAACTCTTTGACTATGCTGTTTGATAGACTAAGAGAGGCTAACTTGACGGCTGGACCAACAAAATGTTGTATAGGGTGTAAAGAGTTGGAATTCTTGGGACATACTGTATATCAGGGTAACATGACCCCTGACCCCAAGAACCTTGAGAAATTGCAGAGAGCACCTAGGCCACAAACCAAAAAAGACGTGAGATCGTTTGTGTCGTTGTGTGGTTTTTACCAGAAATATATCAAAAATTTTAACTCTATTTGTGCTCCTCTGACTGAGTTAACTCGCAAGGGAAATCCTGATAGAATTGTTTGGTCAGCCCAGTGTGAATTAGCATACCAGGAATTAAAAGAGAAACTCACGAGCAAGCCTATCCTAAAATTGCCTGATTTGACTCAGGAATTCGTGATAAGAACGGACGCAAGCAATGTGGGCCTTGGGGCCACTTTGTTACAAAGGTCCTCTTCACAAGATGGAGAACTGAACCCAGTCGCTTATGCTAGCCGCAAGTTGAACAGAGCGGAATAAAACTATTCAACAAGCGAAAAAGAATGTTTAGCTTTAATCTGTGCAATACGTAAGTTCCAGATCTATCTCTATGGTAGAACATTCGTGGTCCAAACGGATCATCAGCCCCTCTTATTCTTATCACAGGCAAAGCACGAAAATGCTCGTTTATTACAATGGTCGTTACTTCTACAGCCATTTATTGAATACATCCCAGGGTCACAGAACGTAGGTGCAGATTTCCTCAGTAGGCATCCCCTGTGATCCAAATCAGAATATTCAACAGGCGTAAGGAGAAAATTTTATCTATGTGTATCACTGTTGGTGGAACTTGCATCAGGCATGTTCTTAGGTGGGGAGATGTGTCATAAAGTGCATTGATACATCGATAAAATCATTAATTATAGGTAAAAGTCAAAATAATATGAGTAGAAATAGAAATAGTAAAGTTGTATCGCGTCTTCTTTCCCCGCGCCAGTCATCGAATGGAGATAAGAACGTAGTGTGAAACCTTATTGCCGCGCTAGTGGTATTGGATTGTATAACTCGCCCGTCAAGGGTTAACGGTAAAAATTTTGAAAAAGATGACAAGCTTAGTTGTTCCAAGAAAGACAGTAAGAATAAAACAGGGGAGGCATAAACGAACGCATAAAAGTGAGAGAGAGAGAGAGAGAGAGAGAGAGAGAGAGAGAGAGAGAGAGAGAGAGAGAGAGAGCGCGAACACCTGCTACCAATTGCCAAGCGTTAGATTCTTGGACTAGCTACCCAAGACGACAGTGCCAGACGATACAGTTAGCCTGTGTTCGGTAACGTGGCGCAAGCTTTGTAGAATTAAAAAATACCCCGCAAAAACCACTACTTTTTCGGACTATATTCACACTGAGGAAATATATAAACACACAGACAGCGCTTTCGCTGCAAAAGAGTCCATTTTATGACGTAACGGACTAGTAGTTTCAGTTTTGGACAACGCGGGAGAGGAGAAAAGATGGCGTAATTTATATGATAGTGGAAATTGAAACTAACTCTGGAAAATATATGGACTTCTTTATTAATAGGTTTAGGATCATAAAACCTAGTTAGTTTGATGGCTTATCTTCTCCTGATAAATAATATGTTTAAAAATACAAAATTCCCCAGTAGATAAGAAAGTTATTGACAAAAGACTGTATTTGTTCGTGCAGACAAACGGACAGACTGGCGGTTTTGCATTCATTTTGCATTCACTAACGATTACAATTTTGAACGCGTTGTTGGAAATGAGACAAGCAAGCATGTATTCTGTTGGAGGAGGGGTAGACAAGGGGAGAGAAATTATGGGATGGCTTAATACAAAATATATTTTAGCAGTAGAAATCTAAGAATGAGTGAGGAGAAAACTTGTTTGGTCCAAAAATCAAGTCTGTCTTTGCTTTTATTTTCAAAATTCAAATTGAAAAGCTTAGTCTTCCGATCAGATTGGCCAACGCATTTTATATTATAGAAAACTTAGTTAGGTTTTTGCCATTTTGTAGAAAGCTGTCCCTGAAGCAGGTCGATGTGATCCTAGAAGTTTGACTTTTATTTGTAACTAAAACTAAAAAGTATTTGTCATAGTCTAGCCAGCAGCAAAGCTGAATTTGTGCCATCCATCGCACCTGTGCTTATTTCATTGAATTCAGGGTTTTATTTCCTGTTACCAGTCGGTGACAGGAAAGCTGAAGTACGAGTGAAGACAGTAACGTCTCCAGTACAGCGTATTCTGTATAATAATTGTCAAGTGGAGCTCTGAGAGCTGATGTTCTTTACAGAGCCATATCAACGATTGAATCTTCACGAAGGAAATTTCAGGTTATGTGCCACAATGGGGGCATACTGACACTTTATCTGGAGAAAACTGTTTCCCTACCCATTAACAGAAACTCTCGGGGAAATGATGACATAAACAGTCTCTCCAATAACTGACTCACATTATTACTTATTACTTAACAGGCTGTGAAACACCTTACGGAACATTTTAATATTAATAGTATTATTGTTGGACCAAGAGTCCTTATTTTCAGTTCACTTTTCAGTGTAACATTCATTTTCTTCAGTTTTAAAAGACCTGTCCAAAAGAGATTGCAGGACAGGCACAATAAATTGTACAAAAAAATATTTCCAAATTGAAAACTAAACAACAGCGTTAGTAAGATTCTATTAGAGAGTTATACTGTGTTGTTTTGATGTACCATCATTTCATTGCATCCCCTAGACACTAGCCACATCAAACACCATACATTAGAATTAATTTACAGCACCGTGTGAGATCTTGAGAGGTAGCGTTAGGTCCCTTGAGAACCCATCTTCTTCAACCACTAGACTCAAGGTCTTACATAGCTTGACCTCACACGGTTAACACATCTAACTCTATCATTCTTATCTTTTACCATCATAACCTCTCCAGCAAATTAAACTTTGCTACACCGGGTAGTATTGTGTCTGATGAGTGTCGGGACCACATGGGATCACCCATGCCGTCTCTAACTAAGGTAGCTAATACAAAGAATACTATCCGCTGATCGGTCTAATTACCCTCGATAATACCACAGTTCACCTAGCGGAACGTAAATACGTCTGGGAGTAGTCGCAGCAAAAAGAATGTAGCGCAAAAATTATGCCAAATAATAGGACGATGAAGAAAAGAAATAAAGAAATGAAGTGATACTGCTGGAGTGGATGAGTGTTATAAAAAATGCACGACTGATTTCGTCACAATAATTTACGTAAACCTGAAACATAATGGAAAGACACTGAATTGTTTTTACATAAATTTGATATTTTTTAACAAAATGACATGTCTAGTCATTCCGGTACTGTCAACATTAACATAATACAATTGTCTTATTATATCAAGTCTAGACCGAGCTAAACTGTCATCAAATCGATTCTAATTTTTTATTTCATTCTACATTAACATGGCAAAAGAACAGTTGGGTGACATCAGCTGAGGTTCAAAGATGTGTGGAAAAGAGACATGAAGGCACTGTATATAAATACAGCAACCTGTGGGGAGGAAGCTGCCGATCGTACCAAGTGGCGATGCTCCTTACATCCTTCACATCTTAGCAAATTTCAGGGTGAGAGGAAGTGTAAAGGAAAAAACGATAAGCATGAGTTGTTTTGTGATAAACACTTATTTAAAGACCAGTAGTGTAAATACTTTCAGTGACGTCACAAAAAGTTCACCGAGGAAGTGGAAATATGAAAAGTGAACTTGATTGCAGGCCTGAAATTATTGACAAGGTAATCAGCATTATCGTTCAGATCAGATGCAGTCAGTTTCCTGAGGCAACTGCCAAAAGTCCATCGAAGCCATACGGATTTTAAATCGTTTATGAACATTACATCCAATGAGTTCTATCAATTGCTTCAAGTGCAATGCATTCAGTAGTAATTGTGCATCTTTGAGATAACCCACAATGGAAAAAGACTTCTACAATGATCAGTCTGTGCATAATATTGTATGATCATACTGTGGTGGAACATCATCGGATTATGGACTATACAGATTATTATCATTTATGGACTGAGTAGATTATAATCAATAGCGTGGTAACGCTTAGTCTGCCTTCTCACTGTTTCATGCCTTACATAGTTTTACCTTCATATTTAACTATTACAGTTTAACATGTCACATGTGTGAATTATTTTTTTTATAATCACCTTTTTAACTAGCCCTATATGTGTATGTATTTAACAAGTAAGCTTATATAGCCTTGTTGATCTTTAACTCTTGTTGAGTAACTATATCACTTATGCTGTCTTTGTTAAGCATTTACATATAGGCAAAATCCTTTACTTGGGAGGTTGGGAGCTCTATTCTTTGTCGAGATATTAGAAATGGAAGTTTATGTTATGGGGTTACAGTATTCACTCTTCATGATTCCTCAGATATCATCACCTATTGGAGAACATTCGCATTCTCTTCTTCTTATCCTTATTTCGAATAAGTCTCATTCTTATTAACGAGTCGAACTGGGGAGTCTATTGATATTATTCTATAATGACGGTAACACAGACATGTCTGAGGAGGTGGCCTTAGTAGATTCATCAACTTTGTGGGATAGAAGTGTAATGCGAACAAACATTTAAAAACGACGGTAAGTGTGGTCCGGCAGGAAATTGAGGAATCGAAAGTGGTAATCGCATGCGTCCTATCCTTCAGTATATTCGGAAATACGTTCATTATGGCAAGAGCAGGCTGACACTAATGGCCTACCACGATTACTAATTGTGATTACCCTAGGAAGTGTATAAAAAGGTTTCTCAAAGCTACTGGGAAAGATATTATCATGTACGAGACTGTGGTGAAGTGGGATGTATAAATATTTATAAGGGACTTAGTGTACTGACTGAGATCAGCTGTGAAGGTATCTATATCTATTAAGAGTAGTGTATTATAGATAACCTTACTTGCTACCACATATCTATATATCTCAGTCAGAATTATTCTGGAATAGTGTGATGACTACGTTATGTGTCTAGGGTATGTGTATGATGAAGTGTAAGTCATAACAACAACAGACGGATAAACAATTTAATTTATTCCACTACACTTGACAACACTGTGACACTCACATACATATAACACTCTACAAGGATATCTTAAAAAAATCACTGATAACTTTTCAAATAACAATATGTATTCATTACTGGCATGAATGAATATGTGTCCTGATTCAACTACAAGGGAACCAGGAATCACAATCAATTTAAATTACAAGTTATATATACAGAATTTACCAATATGAATATAGTAGTGACATATATTATTACAAATATCCTATGTGTGTCAGTTGTGTAGTAGTAAAATGAGGTAATACTGGTTTTGTTTTGTTCAAGCTCTGTTGGTCTTTGTCATCATGACTTCAATAGTTTGTCTTTTGGGACTAGTATTGGAGATGTTCTCAGTTCCTAATATTAAGACAATTAAATTCCCCTCTGAATGTTATTTTTATAAAGTCATTTCAAGATGAGGGGACATAATGTTGAGCTCAGCTGGCCAAGTTAGCTTATCTGGCGTGATGGCGGCAGGAAAGGACTCCTCTGCTCGAATTCTCCTCTGGGCTCTGGAGACACCTCACTGATAGCTAAAAGGACCAAGGAGTATGCTGTCCGACACTGGATTCAGCAAAGCTCTGACCAGGTGCTGCTCAGTACCATCAAGACCACTGTCCCACAATTTCATGGAAATAAACACAGATACGTTGATTAGCAATGAATTCTGGCACAATTACTGGCACAAATTTCCATCTGCTTATGTTCCAGGCTTTTATTTTAGCAAAATTGTGAGCTGGCTTCAACGCACTGATGCTTTATCAAGCTTATTTAAACAAGTGGTTTCGAACTAACGCTCCCAAGTGATTATATCCAGCGAGTCTAGCCAATGAGGCCCCGTTTCGACAAGTGTTTGAAAAAATGTTACCTTTCCCCGTTTCCCCTAACAACGAAAGATAGTATTTATAGTCCGACCAATCGTGGTTAGGCTTTCATTTGTTGCGCTCCAATCAATTGGGAGTTTACATGGTAGGCTATTTATGTAACGTAAGGTTTTTTCAAACACGTTATAAAAAAAAAAATTTTATGAGCAGAAATGATTCCATGCTGTCAGGCATCCTCACTATTTTATTTTGGGTATAATTTATTAATTCCTGGACTATTTGCGTAACGTTTTACATATTATTTGTCAGCAAGCCCTAAGGAACCCAATATACCAATTTGAAAGAGCTACGTGGCTGCGTTCAAAATATGTATTTTCTACCTCCTGTTTCGAAGATGTGCTGTCTGGGTACTGTTATGTTTTCAACCGTAAACCCATCTAATGTTGTCTTTCCTAATAAGAGTTTTTTATGATTTATAAACCTAACTCTGGGAAAGGGTAGTGTATTTTATCACTGTCCGTCTGAAAAACAATTAGTGCATGTAGACTTACACGCGTGATGGCAGCATTTGTGTATCGCGCGACGCGTGTTGCATGCGTTCCTGATTTTCAGCCCTCCCCTCTCTCTTTATCCTTTTGTCCATCTGTTCGTTCGTTTTGGTAACGCAGTGTAGAAAAAGACATGAATGGAATTTAAAATTTAGGTCAACTTGCATATTTCAAGGTTTTTCTTAGAAATACAGCACACGTTTCATTGAAGAAAGCGGGTATAATACAGTAAGCTTTTACTATCAACGTGAAAGCGTTACAATTTGCAGACGAAGCAGAAAACAAGGGGGATTTCGAGTACAGTCATTGTGACAGCACTGTTCTTTACCATTCTTCTTCCTTTATTTATTATATGTATTTATTAGGCTTTATATTTACTTGATAATTTATATATGTGGATTAGAATATTCCATGACAGAGACTACCAATAGTTTTATGGACAGCAAGATTACTGCGAACAGTAGCATCATCAGAACAAGGAGATTACAAGGTGGGGTTACTAAGCTGTGGTAATTCCTTCTTCAATATATGTCTTTACGCTCACCACCTTTGTCAGCTAGCTTAATTGTTATTGTTATTGCGATTTAATGGTTATATGGTTTAATTACAATGCCATCCCACCTTTTAAAAAGTGAAAAAGCTCTTCATTCAGACGTAAGGATATGTGACAGAGCCATTTCGCCATTCTCTTCTTCCGCCACGACCGCCATTATAGCGTTAGTCAGGATCTAATAATAGAACACTAACCAGGCCGCTGACGGAACACCAGCCAATCCGTGAAGAGGTACACTAAGACTGCCCGGATGTTAATAGCGCCAAGGCTTAACATTTTAATATTCGTTGTGTCATTTCCATAGCAAGACGCCAAGAGAGAACAAGTCGCTAACTTGCTGTCGAGATCTGCAGTTGCCTTGGACATGTGAATTAATTAGACAGAATATCATTCTTCAACATTTTGAAGTCCTTATAGTGTTAGAAAGAATATAGGACTATAGGTATACTATTTATTTGGCGTCGTGTTTAAATAATTATTTGGTCCATTCAATGTTATTTATTTAGCGTGCGTTCGGTTTTAGATCTAAATTTATTCGGACATGGCGTGGCTGGAGCAGATGGTCCATGTCCAGGAAATAGAACACGTGGCCGGCACTGGAACTGCCATATCCAGTTATTATATTTGTGTAAATGAAATTAATCGTTAAGTATTTCCATATTGTTTGTGGTTAAAGAAATCTTCAATAATCTTGTGTAAATCCGACATGTAGTCGGTTTGATTAATGTACAATCGTGACGCGATTTAGGTTGTTATATTTATTAACTACAGTACGTAGTCGGCTTTGATAGCCTTTTGTTAAATATAACAAGTAGTCGGTACTGATGCCGAAATTGCTTATTTTAGTATTGCGAGTGCTGCAATTTATTAATATATTACAGCTTACTAGAATAGATTTATGTGCTTCGTCAGTGATGTTAGACTGGTAATTTGGTGTAAATCTTAGTAAGATTTGCTATAGCTAATTGGAGTTAGCTTTCTTAGTTTGATAGTCTTATATATCGTGTAAAATCACTATTGGTTATGTGTAGTGTTTTAAATAGCGTTGATTAGCCATGATTTATAGTATTTAATATTACAATGTGAGGTTATTACAACCACGTGGCTTTATGGGGGTTGTTAGCGTAGCTGTATGCTGTTTTCGCAAGATGGCGTAACCATGAGAGCACCTGGTTTGACCGGTTACCTGTGACTGATTGATCATGGCTGTGCGTGTGTGGTCTGACTGGTAAGTGTTGTTATTTATGCTATTGATTTTCACTTAGACATTGTTTTTATGCATTGTTTTTCAGAACATCCACGAACACTGTCTGGGTGTTCGGTGGAATTAAATATGTTCCACATTAGCGCTTTATGTTGCCTGATTTACTAAGTCTGCTGCTGAAAGGGTTGCAAGCAACCGATAATTGCAACCCCTGTCAAACGATCCTGAATTAAATTTTCTTAGTGCATGGGTCTTTGTGTGAGGTAGTCATTTCGACACAAGTTCGCTCGTCCTCTACCTGAGGATTCCAAAGCAGTGACTGCCTTGTAATACTATCAACAGGTTTCCTCATTGTGTGTCCTATCCATTTCCAGCGTTCTTTTCATCTCTTGTTCCAATTGCACTTGGATGGTTCTTGTCATCAGTTCCACATTAATGATCTAATACTTCAATCCTTCTATTCTTCACAAGCATCAATTTATGAAAGTCTGCAGTTTTGTGTGCGTGTGTGTTTGTTTGTTTGTTTGTTTTTTTTTTTTTTTTTGTTCTCCGTGTTTCAGAACCATACGATAGCACTGACTTGACATTTGAGCTGAAAAAGTTCTGATTTTTGTGTTGGACGCGATTTCTTTTGATCTTCATAGAGCAAGATGAAAATACCGAATAAATTTTGGCAGTCAATGGCGCAAGAAGCTCCAATAGTGTTTGGCGAAATGACAAATAGATGTCATCATCAGTGTTGGAAATTCGGTTAGAAACAATACCTTCACGAATATGGAACTTCAGGTGCATGCACAATGGAAGGGGTAGACATTTTGAAGCAGGGGTTATTATTCAAAACGAGATCGATGGGGAACAAACTTGCGACCTTTACTCAGAACTGATATTTCTTCCGAAGGAAAATGAAAATCGAAGTAATGCAAATAACTTTAGTATTGGTCGTAGCCGGAGTACAGGATTGTGAAGGGGGAGGAAACTGCAAGAAGGAATTTGTAAGAATACATGAGAATTATTGGTTATTGGATGAATTATTGGTTAAACTTGCTTGATTGAAGCTAAAATAATGCATATGGCTTTTAACAAAACGTCAACGACATTCAATTTTCTTACAGATAATCCTGGTAAGGAGTCTCTCTCGATTGTCTTTCCATTACAGGAAGTGATTGACTTTGTCGTGCCTTCTTGTGGGACGCCCGTAGTTTTGTAGCTTGTGCAGGTCCGTCTCTAGTCATTGTTGATATGCAGCACGTGTTACGCCTGTTGAAACAATAATGAAAACACTCTACTAAGTAAGCTTATAAATGTGTATTTAAGTCAGAATTGTAACTCATATTGTCAGTCACACTTTTTATCAATAAGCAATGAACCGAATGTTTGGTACATAAGTTAAAGCCTACTTAGGAATTTGTCTATTTAATTTATGTAAATATGCACCTAAACAACAGTGCGTTTGAAAATGTATTCTTTTTGTTTTTCGAATAAGGCTAACTTTTATCTTCAGCTACTTCATAAATTTAATACTCAGCATGTCCACTGTTGCGCGTGTCTTTCTTTGCCCAGCCAGGTACTTCAAGTGTTCCTTATGTTATGTCTTTTTCATCGCTTGCTCCTTGGTACACTGTTAAATTGTACAGTTTACCCCCATTTCATTGTGTGTTGCAAGAACAGACTGGGATATTTGAGGAATACTTTGCACAAGTGCGTTAATTTCATCTACGCTTTCTTCGATTCCGGGCATCATCTCATCATCTCAGCCCGTAACCCGTCATGGGTCGTAGGGGTGCCATGGTGGAAGCATCAGCAGACAGGGTCCTCCACTGCTCTCTATCCTCAGCAATGCGTACAAGTGTGGAAAAACCGTGTCCTGCCCATTCTTTGATGTTATCAGCCCAGGATTTTCTCTGCCTTCCTCTTCTCCGTTTACCTTCGACTGTTCCCTGAAGGATCGTTTTCGAAAGGGAGTCATGACGAGTTACATGCCCAAACCAGGCAAGCTTTCGACGTTTCACTATTGACAAAAGTGGTTCTTGGTGGCCTGCATTGGTGTTTATCTTCTCTCTAACATAGACATTTGTTTTGTGCTCTTTATAGCAAATGCGCAAAATTCTTCTATAACATTTATGCTCGAAAACCTGAATCCTTCGCTCCGTATCTGCAGTGAGTGTCCAGCCCTCACACCCATACAAGAGAATAGATAATACAAGTGATTTGTATAATTTGATCTTCACAGGAAAACTGATGTTACTTTTCCAGATCACATTCAACCTTGTCATGGCAGCTGAGGTTCATACATTTCAGCAGTGCCATTATACTACATTATCCATAGTTCTGATAACAAATAACTTTCCCAGGGCACAGTTTTGAATATCATAAAAGTTTTGCATTTAATCAGGATGTGCTATTTCTTTTCTTTATGTCTCATCTATGTCCATTTTGTCCACAAACGTGTTGCTATTTGCCCTGTGTAGTTCCTTGGAGTCTCTGAGTAGACAGAGTGTGACTACTGCACCATCAGGCATGTCGTACAAGGTGACTTATATGAGACTGAGCATGCGGCTGGCAACTTCATTATGTAAAGCTGATGTCCACAGCTACAGGATCGTGATGCTCGGTGGAGAATTCCTGCAGAGGGACTACTACAGGGATTGCCCAAATGCTCCGTAAGGAGTGCAAAAGAAAAGGATGGATTTTATATTTATTCCCCTCTTATTCTATTGTCAGTCCACGCATCAACAACTTTAGCCATTGCAGACAAAATATTTTCCCCTGGACTACTAACAGAAGTCAGAGATTGACAGTGACTGTTTTCTATTTCTCGTACTGTATGGAAGCGTTGACCTTTGACACATTACTTTGTCTTGTTTTAAATATTATTTCAGTGGAATTCCAAATCGTGCCTTCTATGAATGAAACAATTTCTGACTGCAAGCAAGTATTCTATCTAATGTAACATTTTTCATGTTTGTCTACATTTTAATGTGATGGGCTATTAAATAGTTAGTCTGTTTTTATCTAGCCTGATTCAAAATGTGGGTTTTTTTTTTTTTTTTTTTTTTTAATGCTTGAAATATAATCAGTCGTTGACATAAATCCTTGCGCGCACACACACATACACACATTCTTACTATCCTATCTGTTTTCATGTTTTGGAATATCATAAATAATCCATGAATTAAAGGATTAGCTCGTGTGTGTCCTGGAGTGCAAGTTTCTATTTTCTATTTTGCCAAAATTGTATCATCCACCCTTCTCTGCGATCTTAGTGCCTCCCGCCTTTGTCTTAGACACGCATTTGAGATACGACCGCCTTCCTGCGTATACACCTCTGTTCAACGTCTGCCCTGACCTCACGTGAGACTTTGACTGGGGCTCCACAGAGCTTTGATCTATGGTTCGAGTTAGCTAATTAGCATTTCCCTGCTGACCAGCACTCACCCAGGAACTTCAGTGAGGCTCTTGTATTGCGACCTCGTCTGAACTCATATGCCGCTGTAGGAGGCAGGAAGCACTGAACCGGCAACATGCACTGTACAGTGCATGCTACCGTCAGGTAGGGAACACTGGACAAGTGATTCCTGCCTACGTAACATGCACTTAATTCAGGCACTAAGCACTGTACAGTAATTTCTTGCCTGAAAAAAATAAATAGGTATATCACACTGCGTTGTAGTTATTTAAATCCATCAGGCAGATATTTCCACCGTTCCTTCTTTTATAGGGCAAAATACTGAAGAGATAAAGAGTAAAGATGTTTTTACGATGGCATTATATGGATTCATTTATAGTGTGTAAACAAATTTTATGAAATTTTTCCAATTTCGTCTAAAAATATATGGTGGGAAATTATTATTTAAGTGTTCAATCCAAACAGATATCGGTATGGTGCGTAAAGTCGGATCATAATTTGGGCAGTGAATAATAAATATAAGGTAAAGGTGGTTCCCATAGCAGATACTGCCGTAGTGGAGTGACGTGTTATAGACTTCACTATACTAGGTCCAGCATCGAGAGGTGAGGTGACCAGTTCCTTCCTCCAACGCTCTAACCACTCTTTCAATAAATTAATTAATTAATAATATTGCATATAATTGTACCTCTGAATTTTTATTAATTATAATTGTTAAACTAAAAAAATATGTACGAAAGATCTTCGTTGTTATATCACAATGTGTATACAAACAGACAGTCTCCGTTAAGGAAAAGACATGAAATAAACTTCATTTAATTACACTGACAAACAACATTTTTCTTTCTTATATAAGAATAAGTGTTCTTAGGTCAGTTTCTTGCGCTGATTTCAAATCTGAAATCCTTTTATCTCTATCACGTCGGGTTCTTAAGATATTTGTGAATAAATATATTTTTGGGAAACCGTTATTTGCCCCGTTTCATTTTTACTATATAGCTTATTAAAAATTAATAAAAAGCAACATAATTCTACTTTTTATACTGCTAAAAGATGCATGACATATGTTACGCGATTTTTCAAATAGTTACTGTATTTTGAAATAATTATGAGCAAAATATGGCTTCTAGAAGTTGTAGAAATTCGGCTGATCTGTTCTGTTACGTGTGCGGATATTATACCGATCGTGTTGACCAGAAAAACTTTACACCATTACTAAAGAAAGCATATGAACTTTATTTCGATTCGAAAGTTGATGATGCAAATATATCTTCGCAGCCAAATGCAGTTTGTTCGATACATTGGCAGGTTGGTTACGAAAATCGCCGAAGCATAAGTCGATGCCTTTTGGAGTGCCAGTAATTTGGCGTGAACATACAAATCACACTACTGATTGTTACTTCTGCTTGACAAATATCCATGGTTTCACTTTTAAAACTAGAAAGTCTGTGGTTTATCCAAATATTGAATCGGTTTCGAAACCAGTGCCTCATGATCCAATCACGTGTCCGATCCAAGTACCACCAGAACAATATCCGTTGGACGTAAATGAACCATCAGAAAGTGATAGTTTACCTGCTTTAGAAACTAATTCTGACTCAGATTACATACCGGTGAATGATGGTGTTTACTTAATTAACCATTCAGAACTTTCAGATCTAATACGTGATCTCGCTCTTACCAAAGGACAAGCGGAATTACTCGGTTCGCGACTCAAAGAATGAAATCTTTTAGCGCCCAATACTCCAATATCTAAATTTCGTCATAGACACAGAGAACTTGTTCAATACTTTGAGATGGGTGATGACATTTGCTATTGCAAAGATGTAAACGGTCATGAGCACATAATCAACTAATGGCGATTTTTCATCGATTCTTCCAAGACTAGTCTAAAAGCCGTGTCATTGCATAACATAATTTTTTTTTTCATCAATTCCAGTCGCCTACTCTGTTCATATGAAAGAAACTTATGACAATATGGCTATACGTTTGGAAAAAAAAAGTACAATGACTACCAATGGCGGATTTGTGGAGACCTAAAGGTCATTGCAATTCTCACGGGCATGCAGACTGGGTATACTAAATTTTGTTGCTTCCGATGTGAATGGGACAGCCGCAACAGACAGGAAGGAACATTATGCAAGAAAGGTGTGGCCTATCCGGGATCGTATGCAGCTCGGGCATAAAAATGTAATACGCGAGCCATTAGTTAACAAAGACAGCTTCATTTTACCACTGTTACATATAAAGTTGGGGCTCATGAAGAATTTTGTAAAAGCGTTAGATAAAACTAGCAAAGCTTTCACTTATCTTCGAGAAAAGTTTCCGCAAGTTAGCGATGCAAAGATAAAGGAAGGTATCTTTGTAGGACCTCAGATTAGGAAAGTTATTGCAGACAAACAATTCGAGAACTTGTTACATGGTAGTGAACTTCGCGCATGGATGGCATTCAAATCGATCGTCGATAACTTTCTGGAAAATCACAAATCTGTCGACTATGTTGCATATTGTTAAGCAGTGCATAGATGCATACAGAATTATGGGCTGTATCATGTCCCTCAAAATCCATTTGCTCGATTCGCATCTTGACTTTTTCCCTGACAACCTTGGCGAATTCAGCGATGAACATGGAGAACGATTCCATCAAGATATCGCCGTAATGGAGTCACGTTATCAAGGATGGTGGAGTGTGACCATGCTTGCCGATTATTGTTGGATGCTTCATCGCGATGTACCACATGCCATTCACCGACGAAAGTCGACTGCAAAGAAATTCAAGCCTACATAACTGTTATACTTCTTGTACGAATGATGTTGTAATACTGTATGCGTTGTTAAAAAACTTCAATTGCGTATTTCTAGAGATCCCGACCTGATAGAGAAAAACGGTTTGCAGATTTAAAAACAGCGCATTAAAATTGACCAGAAAAACATAGAAATGTTAGAGAAAGAAAAAAAAAGTTTTTTTTTTGTTAGTCAGTGTTATTAATAGGCATCATACTGAGTCGAAATGTCATGAGTTGCTGAAGTTAAATCTTAGTATTCGTGTTTAAAAACCACATTTTTACGAACTAATTTGAGACAAGACTACCGTTATTGGTTTTACATTAAATAATTTATTTATAATGATAACAAACAGTGTTATATATGAAAATGTGAAGAAATGAAAGCGCCATGACATACTTTACTTAGTCGTTCCCCTTCTACCGCGAGGTGTAGAGGTTTGGAAGAGAGAGCGCCAGACTATCCTATCGGCTGTCTTCCTCCTGGCCTGGTTCCATTCTAGTCCTCGGTCCTTCAAAGATTGTCTAATGTTGTCCTCCCAAGGGACTCTGGGTCGTCCTCGGGGTCTGGATCCTTGGCTCTTTGTTTCCCATGTTTGTCGTGGTATCCGATTTTCTCCCATTCTGCAGACATGGCCAAACCATCTTAATTGGGACTGTTCTACTTGGGTCTGCAGGGGGTAGGATTTAAGGCCTTGACGTATCGTCTGGTTGCGTACCATGTCTCTTCTTGTTACTTCAACCACCTTCCTCAGATACCTCATTTCTAAGGTTTGGATCTGGCTTTTATGGGTTGTAGTCATTGCCCATGACTCGCATCCATATGTCAAGACTGGGACATAGGTGGAGCGGTATACAGCCATCTTCGTTTTCTTACCAACCTCTCTCTTGCTGAGGAATCCTCGATTTATGGCCTGAAAAAGTCTCCCAGCTGCTGCATTTCGAGTGGCCAACTCTTCTTTGATGCCTCCCTTTCGGTCTATAATAGCTCCGAGGTATTTAAAGTGCTCGACCTGCTCTAGGACCTGTTCTCCCAGCTTAATCTGATGTCTTCTTTCTTCTCGTGATATCACCACGGATTTTGTTTTAGAGCTGCTTATGACCATCCCTCTCTTCTCCAGCTCTTCCTTCCAGACTTGCAGGTTGGATTGGAGATGTGCCTCTGATTTAGCAATCAGGGCAACATCATCAGCAAATGCCAGCTCCGAAATATAGACCTGTCTCATCTTCCAGTACCCCACTGAATACTTTCTTGTTCTCTCCTTACATGCCTTGATGACATCGTCCATAAGGAGTATGAAGAGGTAAGGTGATAGGATATCACCTTGTCTTAGCCATGACATACACGTAATTGAATTGGTCAGTGATTTTTAAACATGCATGCAATTTATATAGTACCGAGTTCAGAAAAATTAAAAAACAAGTTGTACTTATCATTATGTATAATTCTTATGGAAAACTGTTTTAGGAGTTAACCACTTCCATTTTAAAGTAAGTTTATTTTTGCATAATGTAGGAAAGTTTCAGTTGCTTCTGATCACGAATAGAGTTCTTCTCACAATTTGAAGTGTGTTGGCAATTACTTTAAATTTTACATTCAACTTTATTTTAGTGTGTGTCGATGTTGCTTTTCCGTAGATTCGTCTCTGTGGTGAGGGGCACGTTTCACGTTCAGTTCAGGAAGTAACCTCTCCGGTTCAAGGCAAAAATCTTCAGGTGTCGATTTCATGCATCGAACCACAGTCTAGTAATCCAGTAAATGACCTCCTCTCCGGGACGAAACACAATTAGTCGGGTCGCCCCGTACTGGTACCACGAACTTTAGAGGGAATAAAAGAACAAATTCCGCTGCTAAATATCTGTTTGCCTGATATTAATCGGGTGATTTTTCCCGCTGTCCGTCAGCCGTTTATTTTCTCAGATTTTTACTCTCCCTGAACGTATATCATATCATTCAGGGCATGTGATTAAAAAATCACCAAAATATCAGTTAATTTAAGGAAAAATTTGTGACTGGACAGCGGCAGTGGCTTGTGCTTGAAAGTACGTATAAAATTTACAAACATTCACCAAGTATTCACAAGTTGATGTAATCATCACTCACTCTCTGCTCCATTCGGAGTCTGGGATTACCTCTGCTTTTGGTTCCTCCGTGAGAACTAGCATGAAGCAATCACCAGCGCTTGCTGTGGTAGTTCACGAATGTATCCTTTTCACATGCTGAGGTTGCCAGCCTAGTATGAATCTTTAACACTACTAGCAAGGAAAAACACGTCAAATTCACAGCATAAAAAATATGTTACACTCACCTCGATAATTGAGAAATCTTAGACTTCTTGCTCAGTAGAATAGTCTTGGCAACTTAATACAGATGCCCCGAACACACGTCTGGGGTATTATTTCTATTTCAGAATCCCTCTGTGACTTGTGAGTGGTCCTGTAGAATTCCGTGTTCCGTATTAATGTTGGCGAGTGTTCTATTAATGTACAGAGATTCTCTTAATACTTTTTGTCCAATCCTATAAATTCAGAATCCAACTCTATTCTTTTCTGTGGCAAGGTCCGAGCTGACGTTGACGTTTTCAGGAATGTAGTGCCGTATGTCAAACTTTTTCTACGTTATATCGTAGGGGGGTCTGACCGACAGATTTCTCACATATCCTTTACGACGAGACGAAGATGGTAGCTTTTATGGGCTATTGTGTTGACTTACAACACACGCTTTCACCCGTCGTTTTCTGACAAATTCCCAATCAACGTGGTTGTTTATTGGCGCCTCAAATGCCAGCCAATACATACAAAGTACGTTATTACAATTTTTCCCCATGTAGTATTCTCCATGACTCATGCGTTTGAAAATTTCAAACAGTCATCCTCCATATATGGAGTTGCTACATCCGACAAATGTTGTCAAAGTCTACTCATATCACACTTCCTGCTCGCTCTTCCTAATGTTTTCCAAGATTGCGTTTATCTAAAACCGCCTAACCGTGCTGTCGAGTCGGAAGTAATTATGCAATCTTAAGCAAACACTTCATGCTCGCATTTACCTGAAGTCAATGTGGTATGATCACGTTTTAGTGACTCAATTAATCTTTAAGGGATGGGCGCTTCGCTTGTCTGGCCCTGTCATGAATCAAAGCACGAAACGCGAACAATGACAATGTCACGGGATTCCCGTGACTACCTTCGCACAAGATTACTCTTGGCAGAGATGTAGATGGAAGGGTAATGACGCTTCTATCCCACGGTAGTTTCAAAAGATTTTCAGAAAAGCGAAAACAATGCTGCATTGGCTAAGCACGTTAATTCTATGATCTGCCGACAACCTTTTGTGAAGGATTAAGCAATTATTAGTTTCAGCTCATTAAGCTCCCACCTCTGCTTTACACAGTGGAATTATTATTATTCTGGTATAGCTCTGTTTAGAGTGTGTTTAGTAAATTGACTGAGACAAACATGCAGTACATTTTAAAAGATTGAATCGAAGTTAAATTTGTATAATTACAAGTAACAGATTTAATAATCATTTAGTTTTAACAGTTTTAAAAAATTGAAGTCTTTAACAGAAAATGTTCATCATTGAAGGATAGTAGGTTTTATGAAAAAAGTTAACCATGGCAGCTTATGGGTTTCACTTAGCTGCCAATAGTTGTTTCTGCTCCCGTTGATGGGTTCTGTGCAGATAGGTCACTGGAGTTCTCACGTCTCTGGTCAAGATTACAGGTGAAGCACGTTTCAAGTACAATCAAGAAGTAACTGCCAAGCTGGTCCCGCGTTTCTACGTCAGTCCACTTATACCCTCACTTTGTTCCAGAGATTAGTACCCTCCTGATACCACCAAGCCAATCCAGGCTCACAGACGTTTTGCTGAGATGAATGAAGTTAAGATTTCCTGGGCTATGTAAGTACTTCAAGATTGTTCCACAAAGTCCGGCCTGATAAATGGAAATTCTGGTTGTGTCTTGGCAAGCGTGAATCTCACAGTGTACTAGACGTGAAAAGCGCCAGGTTATATTCACTGTCATCCCCCGCATCTGTTTGTTATGGGGCTACTCAAAAGCTCCAATCATTTTCAAATATGCGTGTTGGGGTGGGGGGGGGGGGGGGAGAGACGATTTCAAAATATTCCTGACATGGAAACATTTTGAACGTAATGTAGAAGTTACCTTTCCTATATATGGTATGAAAACTTCCGATCCCTGGCAGCTGAACTCACCAACACATCTGTAAACTCATACGACAATGTGTTTCAGATGTAACTATTTATTACTATCTAAAGTAATCTTGTCATAACAAGTCGGACAGTAAGAGCTTAGATCATCCGTGTCTGCCCACAACGTGTCACCCAAACAAGTAATCTCTTATCTGTCACGCACTCTGGCTTTTATCAGCGATTAGAAAATACTCTGGCGATTTTCGTTTTCAGCTGATTTCTGATGTCGGCCGCTGCCGATATTAACCAACATGGTTGTCGATAATATTATCACACCAGACAAGACGAAATATACTGAAGAATGAAAATACCAAATATCTGCTACACATAGAAGAGAAAGAAAGTGCGAAAATTGAAAGCACGCAATAAAAATCAGTACAGAAATGTAACTGATACTGCCGTAGTGAAACAGAGATCGAGATGGGTCGCCCCATTCTGTCACAGCCATACAATAGGATTGACTTGACATTTGAGTTGAAGATTCTTATTTTCGTGTTGAACTTGATTTTCTTGTTCTCCATATGTTTCCCAATGCAATGAAAGCTCCTCTTGCTTTTTGTATTCTTATTTTGATATCATTGCCTGTCCCTCCAAGTTTGTCTATATTACTAACAAGATATGTCAACGATTCAACATCCTTTAGTGGTGTTTCGTCAAGTTCAATCTTGTTATCATTTCTTGTATTTATTCTCATAATCTTTGTCTTTTCCCTATGTATTTTCAGGCCCACTTGTTGTGACCTCTCAACGAGAATTTTTATTTTCTCTTGCATCTGATTTTGGTTATGGGACAGAAGATCCAAGTCATCTGCAAAATCCAGATCATTAAGCTGTTTAGTCAGATTCTACTGGATTCCATTTCTGTTGTGTGATGTCGATGTTTTCATAACCCAATGTATTGCTAGTAAGAAAAGAAATGGAGACAAGAAGCATCTCTGTCTCACTCCCGCTCTAATTCTAAACAGCTCTGTAAGCTGTCCTTCATGAAGAACTCTACATGTCATGTCTTCATAGGTCTTCTTTATTAAGTTAATGAGCTTCATGGGAACTCCATAATGCCTCATCAATTTCCAAAGCGATTCTCTGTCTACACTGTTAAATGCCTTTTCATAGTCCACGAATCCGATGTATAGCGGTGAATTCTATTCCAGACTTTGTTCAACCATTATTCTCAATGTGGCTATCTGGTCTGTACAGGATCTGTTTTGTCGAAAACCTGCTTGTTCATCTCTCAGTTGCTTGTCTATGAACTCTTTTAATCTCTCCAGGATGATTCTGTTTAATACTTTTCCTGGCACTGATAGTAACATTATTCCTCTATAATTTGTGCACTCTTGTAAATTTCCCTTCTTAGGCAACTTGACCAGATAACCTTCCTTCCATTCTGCTGGTATTTTCTCTCTCTCCCAGACTTTGCCAAGTAGTTTGTATAATATCTCTGTAGAGGTATCAAAATCTGTTTTGATGGTCTCTGCTGGAATGCAATCTGGACCAGTTGCTTTTACATCTTCAGAAGCTTTATGGCTTTCTTTATTTCTTCTCTACTTGGTCGTTCACAGCTGATTTGTAGCTCCTCTTCTACTGGCTGCAGGTCTGGGGGATTAGTTGGAGCTGGTTTATTGAGAAGTTCCTGAAAATGTTCTGTCCATCTCTTCATTTGTTCTTGTATATTACTAAGGAATTTTCCATTATTATCTTTTATGAGGCCATTTGCTTGCTTATATTTCCCTGTTATCTCCTCTGTGTTGTTGTACAGGTCCCTCATATTTCCTTTTGCTGCAGCTTCCTCTGCTTCCCTTGCCAACTCTTCAATATACTTCCTCTTGTCTCTTTTGATGTTTCTTCATACTTCTTTGTTTGCTTCTATGTACACTTCATGAGCCCTGGCTTTGGAGCTTCTGGTTTTGCTTCTGTTTAAATCTGCTTTCTTGTTTTTCCTGTCTTCTATCTTGCTAATGGTTTCTGTTGTTATCCATGCTTTGTGCTGTTCTTTTTTTCTCAGTACTTCTTCACATGTCTCGTTCCATATATTTTTTATTTGTTCTAAAAAGGCACCGCCATGTTGTAAGTCAACACAATAGCCCATAAAAGCTACCATCTTCGTCTCGTCGTAAAGGATATGTGAGAAATCTGTCGGTCAGACACCCCCCCCCCTCCCCCCCCCCCGCCCCCTAGCGGCCTCGGCAGAAAAGTTAAAAAAAAATGCCTGTAGTGCTGGTAAACACCAAAATTCCACCAGCAGTTCGCTTCTCTGAAGCGTCATTTTGACCAACCACTCCACGCTAGCAGTATTGGTTCATTAGCTTCAATTCGACCAACCAAAGTACGCCAACAGCAAGCCTGCAAGCAAAGCCCATCGAAAGATACATCATCTTTGTTAATTGTTTACCCGCTTCCTCGCGGTTAAGCTAGTGTGCAGTCCCCAACCCAGGATTAGGAGCGGTGTTTCAATTATCGCGAAATTGAAGTCGATTAGTGAAAATGAAAGTTTATGTTCTGACTTGGATTACTTACCTTCACTAGACGGACTTATTAGCTCACCTTGGTTTGTTGACTCACTTCATCTCACTATAACACATAAGTCATTGACGACACTTAACAAAGTCACCACAATAACTAACTGTTTCACTGACACACATTTTCTAAACCACTAACAATAATTAGCTTAATCACTGACGACAATCCAATAAATAATAAAATGTTTATTAAAATTAAATGTTGTATATAAGAATTTTGAAGCATGAAATCATTATTATTAATTACATTTTCTTTTCTTTCTAACACTAGTATTTATCTTATCCTATCCTACACAAACGTGAGAATCCTTGTTCTCAATTATCTTTATTTAAATATTCTTGTCCCCATCATGACAAACACTTGAGAATCATTGTTCCCATTATTACTCGTACATAATAACTGTTTCAACTCAAAAGTTACACTGATTCTCAAAATCTCGTGTAAAGTAATAATATCATATTCTTAATATTCAATGAATATTTCTCATTAAGTTTTACAGTATCTATAATTAAGTATCGAGTCAGTGGTTCTCAATATGTTTACTTACAATTGGCATCAAAAGCTAAGCGCTTGGAATAAAATCACCACTATTTATCTATTTATTGCCTGCCAGTTTGCAGGATCACACACTTCATGGGTACTGGCCATGGCTACCCTGTCACATACATGAGACAAGTTTGTTAAGAGAGATTTTAATATTTTGTAGTCAAGGGAAGTTTACACGTTGTAATACTTGGATGTACAGGCCAGACGGTGGTTATCTCCCTTGACTGGTTTAAAAATATTTGATCCAGAATTCTCTCGAACCTTCGAGATTGAGTTCAGTTCACGTTTCGCGGTTAGCCGCGCATGCGTGACTGTTTGAGCGGGACTGAGATGCGGTATCCCGTGACAGTTCGCTCTGGGCGTTTGACCGGGCTGGTCAGCCATGTTTTCTAACTGTGTGTTCGGGGAAGATATTTGTGGTGAGATAGAAACGTTGGAGACTCCCCGAGATATTTCTAAAGCCTAGGATATATGGCTAGTATTTATATTGTGCAATGTGTCTTAGATATTGTATTACCAGAGCAGAGGAGGTAAGAAGAATATTTACATTGATTTAGAGCCAGGAACTTATACGGCTTATATATTGTATCGCCAGAGAAGGTGAAAAGGATATTTACATTGCTTAGAGCCAGGAACTTATACGGCTTATATATTGTATCGCCAGAGAAGGTGAAAAGGATATTTACATTGATTAAAAGCCAGGAACTTATACAGCTTATATATTGTATCGCCAGAGAAGGTTAAAAGGATATTTACATTGATTAAAAGCCAGGAACTTATACGGCTTATATATTGTATTACCAGAGAAGGTGAAAAGGATATTTACATTGATTAAAAGCCAGGAACTTATACGGCTTATATATTGTATTGCCAGGGAAGGTGAAAAGAATATTTACACGATGTTTTTTCCATGATGTGCTTTGAACTGTACCAGTGACAGTGAATTGTTTACAATGTGCCTATGTACTGTATTACCAGGATGTTTACGTTTGATGTGTCGCTTGTACCAGTATAATAAACAGTGTATAGACGTTTCAGCCGTCTCTTCATTCTTCTGACTGGAGTTTTATCAGAGTTCGCAGGGTTACCTATTATGTGCATTATGGTGTGTGATTGGTCGTGTTTGTTCCAGAACCACATGCATTCGCGTCCTTTGACAGCTTCACACACACACCCAGTCGGCCACCTGTAAGCCCGACCTGCTGATCACCTATATCAGCGCAGTACATAATAATAATAATATTTTCATTCTTCTGGAAGTACCCGGCGTTGCCCGGAGGTCTCACACCCTTCAACACTATAACTTCAACAGTGATTCCAGAAGTAACAACACCCCGTGCCACCCTTTATCAGTGGTGGCCAGTATGGGGAGCTATAAACTGTGAAGCACAAGTTGTCCGACAGAAGATCTGCAGTGTTCCAGCCAACTACAAGTTATTCAAGGTAAGACTTGCGGTGGTTCCAGTTCGTGTTTCCTGTACTTTGGATTACTGATGTGCTTACTACAAGCAGTTACAGTGGCGGAGTTCCAGTATCAAGCACCATGGGATTTCTGTAGACCGTGTTAGCTGTATCCATCTTTGCTGTCGTTATGGAGGACAGGATTTTTTTTTCCTTCTAAAGATAAGTGGCTATGTGTTTTGTAAACTGTGCCTGTGTATGTTATGATTAAGGCTTCTTCTCAACTCACTCTATTTATATTCCTTCTTTTTATATTATATGTTTCTGTGTTATGAGTGTTCATATTTCAGCGGGCAGGTTGGGTGGAGACTTACGTAGGATATATCCCACTTCACCGAGGGCCTACGTAAGCGTTCTTTAGGGACACTATTGCGAATTTCCCGCAGTGGAAATTTCCAGCGATTTTGAGTTGCTGACGTATTTTAGTCCACTGCGTTTGGTCTTTCGTGATATTATTGTTTAGGTGTGACGAGATGTCTTAGTGTTGTTTTTGTTATATTTCTCTCTGTTCTTTAGTTCTTGATTAATTTGTTTGTGAGTGTCTGCCTCCCCCTTGCTATCTTTGAGTTATATTCGTTATACACTGTTTTGTCATTTGTATTGTATACTTTTCGCAGCTATCATTGCAAGTTTTGCAATATTTTTTGCTTTATTTTGCTTTATTGTTTAGTTGATTCCTGCGAACGTGGTCATTTGTGCTTATATCTTGTCTTTGTTATTCTTGTCTGTACTGTATATGTTGTTATACACTGTCAATATTGTTATGCACAATAAGTATATAGGTGATTAATTATATTATTGATAAGTAAAGTAATTATACAAGTTCTTGGGCAAAGACTTGTCACCCACTGAGTTGGGATAAAGTGAGTTTCTCAAATAATAATTATTACACAAGGTATTTATCTCATATAATCCAGCATAATGTCTACTTTGGATTTTTTCATTGCACAAGGGAAATCCCTTGGCAAGACTGCGGAGAAATTAGAAGAATTTGCACTTGCTGAATATGCCAAGGCGCAGAAAGCTGAAGAAAAGAGACAGAAAGTGGAAGCTGAAAATATAAAATTGCAGATGCAGGCAGATGAGAGAAAATTCCAAATGGAGATGGAAAAACAGAAATTAGAAACTGAAGAGAGAAAAATTCAAGAGCAAAGAGAGGCTGAAGATAGAAAAAAATCTGCAAATGGAAAAAACAAAAGTGAAGAAGAAAAACAGAAATTGGAAGAGAGAAAAAAAAATTAGAAAAGCTGAAGCTGAAGAAAAATCAAAAAAATGGAGAAAAAACAGAAATTAGAAGCTGAAGAGAGAAAAATTCAACAGCAAAGAGAGGCTGAAGATAAAAAAATGCAAATGCAAATGGAGGAAAAAAAGCTTCAGATGCAAGCTGAAGAAAACCAAAGACTCCACGAACAAAAATTGGCAGCTATGGAGCTGGAGAAAATAAAGGTAGTGAATATGGGTAATGCTCAAAATGAGACAAACAATCAAACAACTTCTAATAAGGCAAATACTAAACCTCATGATATTAAATTACCTGCTTTCAACCCTGCCAGCGACGATATCTCATTCTATCTAAATAGATTTGAACTTTCATGCGAATCTCATAAGATAGACAAGTCAGGATATTGTGAGCAACTTATGAAGATACTTAAGGGTGAAGCTTTGAATACTATAAGTATGTTAGAAGGTCCTGACAAAAATAACTATGATGTTGCCAGAGTAGCCTTATTAAAAAAATACCAACTGGATGAAGAAGGTTATCGTCTGCGCTTTAAGACTCTGTTGCCAGAGACAGGGAAAGATTTTTCAGACTTTATATCAAATATTCGCCTTACGTTTTCACGTTGGATTGAACTTTCAAAAACTGAACACACATATGAAGCTCTTATGGACTTATTGCTGCGCGACAAAGTCATGTCGTCAGTTAATAAATCTTTTCTTTCCTTTCTACATGAGCGAAAACCTCCAAATTTGAAAGATATGGAACAATACTGTGGCCAATATGTCACGGCACATCCAAATGTAACGGTTAGCAATTCTAAAGTCGAGGAAGGTTTACCCGTGGCTTCAGCTATGCCATATGATCCTAATTGGCGACGTAGATCTCAAAGTGCTGATCGAAATTTTGGTGGTAGATATAATCGTAATTTTGGACAAAACCAAGGGGGTCCATCACGTTATCATTCTTCTTCAAGAAACTGGAGACAATTTAACGGTTCTCAACATTTTAGTCCCAACAATTACGAAAATTTTGGGAGGGGTAACTACAATAGACAAGCTGAATACATTCGAGAACAAATGTCTTAGAAAACTCATGAACATCAGTTGGAAAGAATTCAAGACTAATCGACAAATAAGAGAAGACTCTAGGCACTACTAATAGAGGTTCATATATCAATGTCCTGATGCAAAACAACAGAATAATTTTTTCTCGGAGGAAGACCAAAAGAAACACTCAAAGAACCGTTGGGCCTAAATCTGTGCAATAAGAGGAGTGGCGTCACAACGAACAACCTGGAGAGCACTTTTCTGATCAAAGAGGTTATCAACCTGATAATAATTTTTCTCGGAGACAACAAAGCCCATCTTATGGGAATTTTGATCAAAGAAGAAATGACAATCGCAACGATGCTAACTGGGGTTCAAATCAGAACAATAATTTCAATAGAGCGAATAACAATGCTCTCAATAGAGATAATAGTCGTGATAGATCGCGATATGACGGTAGATCTCAAAATGATAAATCGCGATATGACAGTAGATCTCCAAATAATAATAGATCTTATCGCCATTCTAACTCTGCTTAACAAGGGCCCCAGGTTGTTAATCATCAAGGTAACAATAATAGTAGTGTCTCTAATGCTATTGGTTGCTTTGCTTTCGATTTCGAGAGAGCATCTCAGTGCCTGGAGTGCACAACTTTGTTTCAACCTACAGCTATAACTACCTTGAGTTGTGGTCATCCTCTACCCCCTCTTCTTGCCGCAGCTGCGCATGACGGAAGAGGGTCTCTTACTCTACATAAAGGGTTTGTGAATAATAATCCAGTCTCAGTTCTTTTTGATTCGGGATGCGCAACTGTTGGGATTAGACAGTCTCTAGTCCATCCACCTTGTGCAACTGGTAATATGGCGAAATGTGTGACATTCGGTGGGACAGTTGAGACTTTTCCGACTGCCATAGTCCACATTGCCACACCATTTTTCACTGGTTATATACACGCATGTTTGCTCAGAGCACCTATCGCCGACCTTACTGTCGGACAGATACATTGTGTAAAGGTGTTCCGGCCGGTACAAATTGCTGCTTGGGTACGGCAATATCACCTTACTGCTTGTACCTTAGGGACTATGCCAACATCTTTTCACCAGGTACATTCTACTAATTTTGTGCGATCTTGTAGTATTGATGATACGATTGTTCAACATACTAATTTGAGTGCTTCTTTTAGCCCAGTTAGACATACCTCAGTACGTCGCAAATCTAACTTTGATTCTTCTTTAACTACTATTGTAGAAAAAGATCCTTCGATTTTGTCTGACACAGACACTAACTTTAGTGCTACGACTCAGTCTATATCCAGTCACGTTAATGGCAACTTCTTTACTGCAATGGCTAGTGTTTTCTTTGCTACATGTACGAACTTAATTGTTAGTACATTTCTATACCTTATGAGTATCTTTACTTTTCTTGCTGGGCCGGTTAGCTCAGTATCTTCGTCTTTTACGACTTTTTGTCGTACTTACTGCTTTTCTTTTAAACTTCGACTTAGGTCTAAGTTTACCAATGTCTGTTTTTCCATCTTTATGGTATGCTTCTTGTGTCTCTCTTTGCCCAGTACACAGGCTATGACGTCAGTTCAGCCTTTAGGATGTACGCATTTATCAACTGCATTTCCTTTGTCTTGCGCAAAATCTCGGATTGTCAGCCATCATGACGCTCTTAGTCGTCATTACCATCCTCTAGATTTGCCTTTTGACGTGGGTATCATGTGTATACTCACGACTTTTCTTTACATAAATTACATGCTGCTATTTTTCTCAGATACTTTTATGACCCTGGTTAATTCAGGATTCTGGTTTAGTCTGTACTACTTTCTCTGTTACCTTTTATTGTGTAACGGAGGAAGGTTTGATTATCACCATACAGGGGTCGGAAGTTTATGCGGCCACATTCGATAAATTAAAATTAATTGTTGTATATCATAACATTTTTTCCTTTATCAAACAGAGATTTGATTTGTATTTTTTCTCAGTGTATGCTTTTCCATGGGAGTCAGTACGGCTATATTGTTAGTTTCAACCGTCTACTGATGATATTCCACAAGATTTGCTGGTCCAGTTTAACTTATCGGCAGTGTGACTCTACACTAGATCTTGGTGTCTTCTTACCATGGAACATTCTAAGCCTACGGGACTCATCTTATGTATGGAGCTTATTTGATATGGCAGATAATGTTGAATATAGTATATTGTTATAGCACAGTCTATTAGAGAGTATTGTATTAATATATGATGTGGCTTTTTGTGATAGTATTTGAATCGTCTGTATGCACCATTGCACTATTGTTCTATTCGTGTGCTACTGTGTTTGGAAATGATGAACATATGATTATTGTAATAATGCCACTAATTTTTTATGTAACTCATCATTGCGATATATTTCAGTACTGTAGTTTTCAAGAATATGAAAACAGACGAAAATGTAATTTTTTCTGTCATTGTAATGTTTTTTCGGTGCCCAGCGCTTCATTGTGCGCTAGGGGTAACTAGGTAGCATGATATTGGTACTTTGGTATATATTTTTTCCGAGGTTGTGAGGTATATATTTTTTTTCTTTTCCTCACCCGACGCTTGATTGTGCGTCAGCAATAGCTATGCATAACAATGATGTTTATTTTGATATCCATTTTGAGCTCATCATTTGTGCTCCACGGATCTATTAACTTGTTTATCATGCACACTATTTTTTTTAGATGATAGCTACTTGTTTATCTTGAATTTGTGTATGCATTGGTTTTTTTTTGGATGTATACTTGTGTACTATAATGTAGTTCATTTTTGCAATACACTCTTTCATGTAATTGTTTACCATGACATATTGCTGTTTTCTTTATTCGTATGGCATTACTTTCCTTCATTTCTGCTCTTTTCTCTCGGATGTCATATGGTCTTTGTTCACTTTTCTCTTTTCACTTATGGTGTCATGGCGAATTTATACTTTCATATACTTCATACTTCTTTGAGGTTGACGTTCTTCGTATGGTTTTCCCATTATCTGTCTATACTTTACTTTCTTTGAAACTTATTATATTTGTATACTTGGCTGATTACTTTGTATGCTTCATTTTTTACTTTACACTTACTGTTTATATTTTTTGTCGATGTATTCATAGAACTTTACATAGGTGAATTCTTGTATGCGGATATTAGAACTATACCGACCAATTGTTTATTGTTGATGTAATTTTCACACAAAAAAATGATGTTATCATTTTTTTTCCCCGGGGGGTCGGTGTAGACTGTTAAGACAGATTTTAATATTTTGTATTAAAGGGGAGTTTACACGTTGTAATACTTGGATGTACAGGCCAGACGTTGGTTATCTCCCTTGACTGATTTAACAATATTTGATCCAGAATTCTCTCGAACCTTCGAGATTGAGTTCAGTTCACGTTTCGCGGTTAGCCGCGCATGCGTGACTGTTTGAGCGAGACTGAGATGCGGTATCCCGTAACAGTTCGCTCTGGGCGTTTGACCGGACTGGTCAGCGATGTTTTCTAACTGTGTGTTCGGGGAAGATATTTGTGGTAAAATAGAAACGTTGGAGACTCCACAAGATATTTCTAAAGCCTAGGATATATGGCTAGTATTTATATTATGCAATGTGTCTTTGATATTGTATTACCAGAGCAGAGGAGGTAAGAAGATTATTTACATTGATTTAGAGCCAGGAACTTATACGGCTTATATATTGTATCGCCAGAGAAGGTGAAAAGGATATTTACATGGCTTAGAGCCAGGAACTTATACGGCTTATATATTGTGATAAAGTACATTGATACAGCGATAAAATTATTAATTATAAGTATAAAAGTTAAAATAAGATGAGTAGAACTAGAAATAGTAAAGTTGTAACGCATCTTCTTTCCTCGCGCCAGTCATCGCATTGAGATAAGAACGTAGTGTGAAACCTTATTGCCGCGACAGTGGTATTGGACTTTATAACTCGCCCGTCAAGGGTTAACGGTAAAAATTTTGAAAACATCAAGCTTAGTGGTTCCAAGAAAGATAGTAAGAATAAAACAGGGGAGGCATAAACGAACGCATAAAAGTGAGAGAGAGAGCGAACACATGCCACAAATTGTCAAGCATTAGATTCTTGGATTAGCTACCCAGGACGACAGTGCGAGACGATACAGTGGCAGGTGTTCGGTAACGTGTCGCAAGCTTTGTAGAACTTAAAAATACCCAGCAAAGTCCAATACTTCTTCTAACTATAGGCACACAGTGGAAATATTTGTTCGTTCTATGGGCATGCAGAGGGACTAAAATAAACACACATGCGTTGCTCTGTCTGCAAATTAGTACATTTGTGACGTCACCAACTTGTTGTTGCTTCAGTTTGAACTACGCGCGAATCGGGAAAGAGATGGCGTGTTTAGGCAAAAATGGAAATTGAAACTACTATGGAAATTTATGAAATTCTTTATTAATAGGTTTAGGATCATAAAAGTTAGCTAGTTTAAGAGCTTATCTTCTCCTGATAAATAATATGTTTAAAAATACAAAATTCCCCAGTAGATAAGAAAGTTATTGACAAAAGACTGTATTGGTTATGACAGACAGACCAACACATGCTCGTCTTGACTTTCACTAACGTTGACTTTTTTTGACGCGTCCTTGAAAAGGCAGGAAAAGGGTACATGTATTCTATTGGAGGAGGGGTAGACAAGGGGAGAGAAATTATGGGATGGCTTAACACAAAATATATTTTAGCAGTAGAAATCTAAGAATGAGTGAGAAGAAAACTTGTTATGTCCAAAAATCAAGTCAGTTTTTGCTTTTATTTTCAAAATTCAAAATTGAAAAGCTTAGTCTTCCGATCTGATTGGCCAACGCATTTTATATTATGGAAAACTTAGTTAGGTTTTTGCCATTTTGTAGAAAGCTGTCCCTGAAGCAGGTCGATGTGATCCTAGAAGTTTGACTTTTAATTGTAACTAAAACTAAAAAGTATTTATCATAGTCTAGCCAGCAGCAAAGCTGAATTTGTGCCATCCATCGCACCTGTGCTTATTTCATTGAATTCTGGTAAGAAGAATATCTATATTATTATGTAATATGTGCAAAGGCAAAAAGTGGGAAAGTGTATGACATGCCTAAAGAGACAGTTTGGGTATACCTATTTGATTTATGTTTGAATATTGCATTGTTGTTATTAAACATTATTATAAGACTAAAGTAGAATAGCAAGCCTCTGTGTTCACTGAACACTATTGATTGCCTGGAGCGTTTATATTTTGTAATAGAAGAAAATTATATGCATATAAGGAGATGTACATACTTCTATTAAATTGTGTTGAAGAAGACTATGTAAAAGGACAGTGGCGTACCTGCCATATGGACCTGAGGTGTGGTCACAATATGATGTGAGTTCAAAAAAACTTAGGGGCTGGTGCACTTGTAATGCATACGAGGCTGAACCCCATCATGTCATGTAGAGAGTTGAGGGAAAAATATAACAGATATGAAAAGGCCAGGGTGTGTTTTATGTTGCAGGGTTTTATTTCCTGTTACCAGCTGGTGACAGGAAAGCTGAAGTACGAGTGAAGACAGTAACGTCTCCAGTACGGCATATTCTGTATCATAATTCTCAAATGGAGCTCTGAGAGCTGATGTTCTTTACAGAGCCTTATCAACGATTGAATCTTCACGAAGGATATTTCAAGTTATGTGCTACAATCCGGGAAATCTGACACTTTATCTGGAGAAAACTGTTTCCCTACCTGTTAACGTATAATTTACGCTAACCACAAATGTTATGTCCTTTTTTGAATGTAACCACTACAAATGTTAAGGTGGGATTTACGTATGATATGTAGTAACGTAACAATCTCCTTGCTGTGCACTGTTGTAGTCCGTCCGACCTAGGCCAAGCAGCTTTGTTATGCATGAATAGCTCACCAGGCGTTGAGGCGCTGAAAAGGTGTCATGTTGACATTCGAAAATAAGACATTTCTTGTATGTAAGGTACTCGAAGATTGTATGGTTGACAAGTGAGGTGGGTGTGTAGAGACACGAATGCGTATAGGATCTTTGAAATGTAAACAAGGCACCCACTCACTCACATGCAGTTGTCAGTAATTGTAGAAAACTGCTGGAACTTTCAACCATTTAATTACGTGACACAGTGACATCAACAAGTACAGTCAAATGGACGAGAATCAAGACACATCATGTATATTGGATATGACTGGCAAAACATCTGGTAAATAAAGCTTGAACCACTCATCTATAAGGACGTTATCGACAATGGTCTGTCCTTTAAACACTGTTCATGGGTGGTAATAATTAATCACATCGAACATCATCAGTTCCGTACAGCTCATGGGTATGATGCTAATAACGCTGGCTTGACAACCCATTCTTTTCCTACTGTAACTCAGGGCCCCCTGACTGAACGCGTCAGGTAGTCCTTAAACAAATATAGTTGCTTAATATGGAAGTCTGTGAACTTGATAATACAGTCAAGACTTCATCTGGCTCCACCGTTCAGGTACTTCTTCTTCTGCTCCAAGTTATAGGCCGTAATGACGGGCCTTATAATGGTTGATAAACAACTGTACATTTTTCCATAGGCATGTATTATCTTTCATGCTGAAACGTACCGCCATCCTGCGGGTCTCATAACAATATATGGTTATTGTGCTTCTATAAAGTACTTCGACGAATAGACCTAACTGGCTACGTCAAGCACACATAATGGACTCTGGATCACAAGAACTGTGAGCGCTACTCACAGGTTCATACTAAATGTTCTGCAAACTTTGCGTAATAATAAAGTAATTTTACCTTGGACAGAATTCCAAACAATACACAAATAACACATGTCGTCATTCCAGACGAACAGAATAACTCTGGGGAAATCACTAATATGACAAGACTATCTTTTCCACAGATAATGCAGAAGAAGAACAACGGACATCTTCGTCCGGCAGAAGACCAGCTCATAACTCACAGATGGAAGTCTGTTCGGTTCGCGCTAAAAGCTAGTGCATGCGTAGACAGAACAGATTTGAGAAAAGTTAACTATCCCGTCTTAAGAAAGAATAAACACAGGGAAGGTACCACTAATAAACCTGTGTCAGGGAGTTAACATACAGTTCTGTACCTTCGATTATCAAAAATATAAAATAGATTTACATCTTCTGGAACCGACAAAAATGACGGTAACAGACTACCACCCCCTCCGGATTAAAAAAAAAATGATACATTTTTTTAAAAATACATCAATGAGCGAGATGCAACAAGCTCATAACGCATGAATGATGCGCCGATGAAAGGATCAATAAATATAATGGCATAATGTCAGACCCAATCAATGCACAATATCGCGTCTAGTGAGAACAAAAGTTCACCTCACAAAATAAGAGAACATATTTTCTCCAAGTAAAATATATCCGGGAGGTACCATCAAATAAACATCTGGCGATGCTAACAAAAATCACATACATATAAAAAAAATTGCAATGTTATGCGAATGATAACATATCTTGCAAAGTCATACAAACATATCTGTAAAAGTGTCATGTTTTATAATGACTATCATCTAATGGATGGACATAATCAAAATTTGTAAAGTTATTCTATATACATGTGACAATTCAAGTGTATACTCTAACAAAATAGAAGATGACATCCACAAAGTATTAATCAATTCTGTATGTGGTAGATCATGTAAGCAGCATCGTCATGATTCTCAAAAGCACTCCGTACCTGGTACTAGTTTGCGCTGAGAACAATATAAATAACACAATTAGCAACATGCTATAATGTACTATAATTACTAATACATGTTACATGTGGCCGCATTAATTTTTTCGACCTTTATATTATGTCAACTCAACCTTCTCCATTACACTAAAGATGGTAATAGCCTGTCTTCAATAGACCATGACCAACTCGATGACCCAGGAAAGAAATTTCGCTAAACCCAACAAAGGTTTTAAAGGGTTTCGCAGTCAAATTATGCTCGCGTAGAGTTGACAGTAATTCATTTAAACCCAAATAGTGATCTTCCCAAGTATTACTGAAAAGACAGATGTCATCTAAGTATGCAATGACATCTGAACGATATGAGAGAATTCGACGCATCATGCGTACGAAAGTAGCCGGGGCGTTCATAAGCCCGAAAGGCATAAAATTCCACTGAAACAAACCCCTAGGTGTTGAGAAAGCAGTGAAAGGTTTGGCGTGTTCAGTTAACGGAACTTGCCAATAGCCTTTTGACAAGTCAAGCTTAGTAAAGAATCGAGAGTTAGAAAGTCTAATAAGTAGATCTTCTAATAAAGGCATAGGTTCAGCATCGAACTTCGTAACTTTGTTTAATTTGCGATAATCTACGCAAAGGCGTATGTTATTGTCTTTCTTTCGAACAATAACCATGGACGAAGAGTATGCTGAGGTGGATGGTTCAATTATCTTTAATTGTATCATGTCATCCAATTCTTTCTCGACGTGTGCTTGAAAGTGAATAGGAATAGGATATGGTCTTACTCTGATGGGATTATGATCAGTAAGAATAATGTCATGCTCAATGATATGTGTGTGTCCAGGAATGTCGGTAAGGACATCCTGAAATACTTGTAGCGTATAATATATTTGTCGCTGTTCTTCAAAAGACAAATTAGAAGAAACAGTAACGTTTCTCCATGATTCCGTAGAAGTAAGTGGAATCATAGGAAGAGGTAGGTTAACATCTGAAAAAGTAGTTTCCTCATCCTGTATAACCGACAGGGATGAGATATGACCTTGTTGGACTGGAGAATCGTCCGTCGCCTGAAAAATAGGTTGCAAATAGTCTGGTCGCTCATGATATTCCGTAAGCATATTTATATGGAAGGTTTTATGCCTTTTATCAATATCGACAACATAGTCGACATCGGAAATCTTCGAGACTATAGTATATGGACCTTCCCATGTAATAAGCAGTCTGTTCTCCCTAGAAGGAAGTAAAACAAACGCTTTGTCTCCAGGACAAAGTTGACGTAGGCGTCTCTTCTTATTAGCAAATAGCCTTGCCTTTTCCTTAGCAAATTCGGATGATGAAGTTGCTAGCTTGCATGCTTCAATAATTTTCTTTCTGAGAGCAATGACATACTCATATGAAGATTGTGTGTCATTGTCGATATTATCAGCAGTTATAAGATCATGCAGCAAAGACATAGGACCGCGCGGTCGCGCGCCAAAGACAAGTTCAAAAGGAGAAAATCCTGTATGTTCGTTGGGGACCTCCCTATAGGCAAAGAGAGCCGCGGGTAGGACCCTGTCCCAATCCTAAGGATGATCCTCAGTTATCTTCCCCAGTACGTTCTTGAGTGTCCTATTAAGACGCTGAACTAACCCATTAGACATTGGGTGATAAATACTACTCAGAGATCTCTTAATGTGCAGAGTAGACATTACCTGCGACATTGTCTCTGATATCAATTGTGTGCCATGGTCTGACAATATTTCCCCAGTTAGCATAATTGCGATTGTTATTTCCCTTTGGTCAAAATATCTTTTCAATGGATTTTGTTTTCTCCAAGAAGAATTACCACAAGGTTGACAACCTCTATTGGAGTCACCTTTTCGAAAGTTCCTATAAATATTAGAAACAAAATTCTGAGGATCTTTAAATTGTCTCCAATTACTCGAAAAAGGAAAATTACCATGTGATGAACGCCCTTGGCGCTGTTCATAATCACGATTATTTTTCCTAGCAAACTTGTTGTTATTTTTGCCTGTGGCAATGGGCTTAACAGGTACATCATACTGACTGGACTGGGTATGATGGTCACTAATAGTTTTGTCGGATGTTATAAGTCTATCTGAACTCTGAGAAGTCGATGCACGGTTTTCCTGAGGAATCATGCCATGGCATTTATCAAAGTCCTCACCATGATCCAAACTTGATTTACTTTTGTTGGCCGGACGCCAACTCCCATTAGAGGCAGTATCGCTATCACGTGGGAAACCATATTTTCCACGAAAAGATTTGTTCACATATTGTTTAATGTTACTACCAGCATTGAGTGCATGTCGCTGGCTCTTTGCATTAACATATTGACCATCTGGTTTGTGTTCAAATCTATCCACCTTATTAGTAGACACCATCCTGTTGTTCAAAACAATATCTAATAATCCATCTATCCTGTTATGAAGTTTTGCCATTTCTACTTCTGCCACAGCTTTCTCCCTAGCAACAGCTTTATGAATTCTCTCGTTGACTTTAACATGAAGTCTGTTGCAGTCTAACTTTAAGTCATCTAACTGTGAAGTTAGAGTCTTCTCTTTAACCATTCTATCTCTAAGATCTAATCTCATTTTTTCCTTTTGAGATGTAGTTTCTAAAACCTTAGCTTTTTCCTGAACAAGTTCAAGTCCGAGTGCTTCCATAGCACTATGATGAGTAGTCATAAGTTCATCAACTTATTATTATTAGCTATCAGCTGTGTTAACTCCAGTTGTAGTGTCTGAATCTCACTATCCGTGCTATTCTTAAACTCATTAATCCCTTCCAGAGATACCATATTCTTCTTTATAGCAGCATTTTGTAAAGAATCCACATCATTCCTTAAATCCAGAATTATTTCTTCATAAGACTTCTTGTCTTGTCTGGCCTGAGCTTTTAATTTGCAACTCATATCTTGCGCACCAGCAAGATCCAAGTTTGCTTTATGTAAGTCATCCTTAAGTCTTGTAACCTCAACTTTTATTCCTTCATAGTTTGTTTCGACTTGTTTTAAGTCACTAACAAGAGCTTGTTCTTTAGATAGATATTCGTTTTTAATTGAGCTCATCTCATCTTCTTGCTTCTTCTCCTGATTATCAGGAATGCCGTTGAAAAATATCTTGTGTATATTCTTCAAAATGTGGTCGTGTTTAACATCAGTATATTTGTGCATAAATACACGTAGGTAATTCAGTATATCCGCTAACTCCTTAGCCATCATCAACTGAGGATTGGAATGAAAATTATCCTGAGCAAAACACCTTAGATCAAATGAAGCCTTAGCCAAAAATCTCTCCATCACATGTGCTTCAAGCTCTGGACCTTTCAATTCCTGAAAATCTCTTCCTTCTTCGAACAAATAAGTCAATACAGGACTCATATCATCATCATCCATAGTGATTTGTCCAATAATATGCTATCAGTACCTGAAATAATTAAATAAATTACCTTACCGCAACCTCAATGGGAGACAAGTCTGTAATCCTAGACTTGTGTACTCTCTTCACTTTATTATATCCCAATCTCCGTGGGAGACAAGTCTTTTAATCAAAACTTGTATGATCCCCTTGTTTCTTTATAATAATATGATCATAAATACCCACTATCTGAAAAGTGCATCATATCAACAATAATAGTCCATGACCAAGTATATATATAGACTGTGTATGATGAACAAATAGACGAAAACAATACAAAGACAAGAATGTATAACAACCGAAAACGTTCGCAGAAGTCAAATGATAAATAAAGCTTAACTAAATCGAATGTTGTAAAAAATTACAATGATAACTGCGAAAATCAAACAAATCACAACACTATTATAAACAAAAAGGGTGTATACAAGTAAATGAAAGGAAGGAGAGGCGTACAGATACAAACAAAACAAATCGAAAATCAAAGAGTGGAAAAAAATAACGAAAACAACACTAACGCATCTCGTCACAGCTAAGAATAAAAAATGAAAAATAGCAACACGCGTCGTTCGCAATTCCCGCTGTGGGAAATATGCGTCGTCCCTATAGAAAACGCTCTCGATAGAACCTCTGTTTACGTGGTATCTTCTAACGGAGTCACCTGCCCAACCAGCCCGCAAAACACACACTAACATAACATGTAAACAAAGAATATGTAAACAAATAATGCATTAATAAAGTGTGTTGAAAGAAGGCTCAGTTATTCATAATATAAAGGTACCAAGTTTCAAAAATAACCGCCACTTATCTTAGATATAATGCTGGCCTTAGTCAACAATGATGTTTGACAATATACAGCAATGCGAGGATGCTCCACCGTTGACAATTACAGTGATGAGAATTGTCACAACAGCTGAACTTGAATGTAAACAAGAGTCGTGATCGTTCACAATGAAGGTCATCGACGAGTTTCAAACTGTTGAAGGTGTGTTGCTGATATGTGTTGAACAGTATAAATGAGCTTGTCCAGTTTCCAATGTGTAGTTCATCATCAAATAATGTTCTCACTCAGTCCAATGAACAGCTTTAGACCCACTGATCTGGCCACCACAAATGTTACACTATTTATGTGGCTAGGCGGGAATGTTAAGGTGGGATTTACGTATGATATGTAGGAACGTAACAATCTCCTTGCTGTGTACTGTTGTAGTCCGTCCGACCTAGGCCAAGCAGCTTTGTTATGCATGAATAGCTCACCAGGCGTTGAGGCGCTGAAAGGGTGTCATGTTGACATTCGAACATCAGACATTTCTTGTATGTAAGGTACTCGAAGATTGTATGGTTGACAAGTGAGGTGGGTGTGTAGAGACACGAATGCGTATAGGATCTTTGAAATGTAAACAAGGCACCCACTCACTCACATGCAGTAGTCAGTAATTGTAGAAAACTGCTGGAACTTTCAACCATTTAATTACGTGACACAGTGACATCAACAGGTACAGTCAAATGGACGAGAATCAAGACACATCATGTATATTGGATATGACTGGCAAAACATCTGGTAAATAAAGCTTGAACCACTCATCTATAAGGACGTTATCGACAATGGTCTGTCCTTTAAACACTGTTCATAGGTGGTAATAATTAATCACATCGAACATCATCAGTTCCGTACAGCTCATGGGTATGATGCTAATAACGCTGGCTTGATAACCCATTCTTTTCCTACTGTAACTCAGGGTCCCCTGACTGAACGCGTCAGGTAGTCCTTAAACAAATATAGTTGCTTAATATGGAAGTCTGTGAACTTGATAATACAGTCAAGACTTCATCTGGCTCCACCGTTCAGGTACTTCTTCTTCTGCTCCAAGTTATAGGCCGTAATGACGGGCCTTATAATGGTTGATAAACAACTGTACATTTTTCCATAGGCATGTATTATCTTTCATGCTGAAACGTACCGCCATCCTGCGGGTCTCATAACAATATATGGTTAATGTGCTTCTATAAAGTGCTTCGACGAATAGACCTAACTGGCTGCGTCAAGCACACATAATGGACTCTGGATCACAAGAACTGTGAGCGCTACTCACAGGTTCATACTAAATGTTCTGCAAACTTTGCGTAATAATAAAGTAATTTTACCTTGGACAGAATTCCAAACAATACACAAATAACACCTGTCGTCATTCCAGACGAACAGAATAACTCTGGGGAAATCACTAATATGACAAGACTATCTTTTCCCCAGATAATGCAGAAGAAGAACAACGGACATCTTCGTCCGGCAGAAGACCAGCTCATAACTCACAGACGGAAGTCTGTTCGGTTCGCGCTAAAAGCTAGCGCATGCGTAGACAGAACAGATTTGAGAACAGTTAACTGTCCCGTCTTAAGAAAGAATAAACACAGGGAAGGTAACCCCTAATCAACCTGTGTCAGGGAGTTAACATACAGTTCTGTACCTTCGATTATCAAAAATATAAAATAGATTTACATCTTCTGGAACCGACAAAAAAGAAGGTAACACTACCCATTAACAGAAACTCTCAGGGAAATGATGAAATAAACAGTCTCTCCAATAACTGACTCACATTATTGCTTATTACTTAACAGGTTGTGAAACAGCTTACGGAACATTTTAATATTAATAGTATTATTGTTAGACCAAGAGTCCTTATTTTCAGTTCACTTTTTCAGTGTAACATACATTTTCTTCAGTTTTAAAAGACCTGTCCAAAAGAGATTGCAGGACAGGCACAATAAATTGTACAAAAAATATTTCCAATTTGAAAACTAAACAACAGAGTTATTAAGATTCTATTAGAGAGTTATACTGTGTTGTTTTGATGTACCATCATTTCATTACATCCCCTAGACACTAGCCACATCAAACACCATACATTAGAAGTAATTTACAGCACCGTGTGAGATCTTGAGAGGTAGCGTTAGGTTCCCTTGAGAATTCATCTTCTTCAACCACTAGACTCAAGGTCTTACATAGCTTGACCTCACACGGTTAATACATCTAACTCTATCATTCTTATCTTTTACCATCATAACCTCTCCAGCAAATTAAACTTTGCTACATAAATTGGTCTCCTGTCCCGGGATTATACTTAGGAACACCATTATTATTAACCCAGGGAATCCCCATTATTAAAATTACCCACGAGTTGGGAAGTGGATAAAGTGTCAGAGCCTGGAATAATTTAATTAGAGTTTATATTATTATTATTGTAGTACATTTATAACATTTTAAAATTGATAAGATGGCAGATTTGGCCAACTTTAGATCTGCTGCTGTGCTAGCTGCAAAAGAGATGAATATGGATGAACCCGAGTTGGTTCAGTATGTAACATCAGAGGTTGATAAATTTATTGCAAGCGAAGAAATGAAGTTGGCTGAAGAAAGAACATTAGAAGTAGAAAAAGAAATAAAAAGGTGCAGATTGAGGCTGACAAAGAGGCTAGGGCATTGGAGGCGGATAGGGAGCCTGAAATTAAACGGTTCCAAATTGAAGAGAAAAAGGCCGAAAGGGAAGCAGAGGAAAGAAAACAGGCTGCAGAGAGGGAAGCAGAAGATAAACGGTTACAGAGGGAACATGAGTTACGACTAAGGGAGTTGGAATTACAAGGCCATGCTCCTGAAGGTGGTAACAGCCCTTCTACCTCCGATGCCACTGCTAGTCAGGGAGCCTCAACCTCAGCTATGGGGTTCTTCTTCTTCTTCGTTCGTCCTGAAAAGGACGTTGGTTGCGTTGTGTCCGTTTACAGCGAAGCTGCAATATTTGCGCCTTTCGGCCGACACATCCGACTTCAGCACGGCATTTTTGGGACCGGGTTAGCCTTCCCTCTTTGATCCCTACTCACTCAGCCAGACTGCAGTGATGCAGCCTGTTTCCAGGACCACCACTTGGAGGTGGAGTAGGGTCTTGGTCAGCTCTGGTTTGCTGACCCTGACGCAAGCAGTCTAGCTATGGGGTTCCATTTAGACCATTTTGTTGAGAGGGACGATGACATTGAATAATTTTTATCCAGATTTGAGGTTTTAGCCACCACCTATGGGTTGGAGAAGGAAAGGTGGAGTTTAAAGTTATCTCAGGGTCTTAGGGGAACATCTTATGAAGTGTTTGCAAAAATGAGCAAAGACGACCAAGACAATTATGACATGTTAAAGCAGGCTCTTTTGCTAAGATATGAAAAGAATAGAGAATTTTACAGGAAAAAGTTTAGAAATGCCAAGCTACTATCGGGTGAGACCTATCACCAGTTCTCTGCCCGTTTAGAGACTTACTTGGAGAAATGGACTGCTCTGGGGAAAACCCAACATCTTAAAGAAATGATCCTTATTGAGCAATTGAGAGAGTCCATGGCTCCAGACTTGAGAAAGTTTCTCATGGAACAAGGTGCAGAGAGGCTGGGTTAGTTACTTAATGTCGCTGAACGAAATATTCCACTGTGGATCGAGAATTGCTCTCCGTAATCTGGGCAATTACCAAGTTGGAAAAGTTTTTATTGGGATCACCATTCCTGATCCAGACTGATCAGAAATCAGTGGCAGCATTACGTCGATCAAATCATAAAAGTGCTAAACTTTCACGATTTGCTATCACGTTGCAACCCTACGAATTCGAGATACAGTCGATACCTGGAACAGAAAACGTCATAGCCGACACGTTGTCAAGACATCCTACGGATTCTGAATGAATTTTCAATTTCAAGAAAATTTTCTGACTAGTCAAGCATTACATTTGCAATAAACAGTATTGATATCAAGTCAGAATATACAACAATTCAGTTGGACTTCCTACCTAAATAAGGACATTTCGAAATAAACTATGGTGATCAAAATATCAAGATTTACGGATCGTTTGAAGGTTTGAACTTCAATTCCACTTTGAGTATCACTCAAAATAAACAATCTCTGATGAAGAAGGGACAGATACTTTGATGACTTAGTCAATTAACTTTCAAATTTTAATAAAGGAACTAACAATGAATGGATCATCAAATCATAATTTGATAATATGAACCTTGCGTCTTAATGAATTTTCATACAATTCAACAGGAGGTAACAACGATTGGATCTTCATGTCCCATATTATTAATTTTTCTAAATTAGTATATAATAGATAATAAAGTCAAAGTGTGATGAAATAAAAAAATAAAATATACTAAGAAAAGATGAAACAAAAGAATATCACACCAATTAAACCTTTTAATTAGTGTAATTATCAAGGTAATGGATAATACATTATGACATTTCATATATATAGTTAAAATGTATGAATTTTTTCTGTTCTTTTGATTATGTCAATTTAATTAGGTGTCTATCCTTACACTTCATTTTCACACACATTCTAATTTAATGTAGACTTTAATATTTGGTTTTAATTGTCCGTACTTCTCAATTTTATTTCTTTTACTCTCTTATACTATTTCTCATTTTCTTCAATTAGATATTAATTAGTTAATACCATACGTACATACTATAATTAATTATTTTAATTTTAGTTAGTTAGAATAATTTTAATAACACCTCACATTATTAGTTAGTCTATACATACAACAAATTAATTAGTTAATTAATTAGTGACAGTAACATTTACTTGTTTAATATAAGTTATATGTATGATATGACGTTAATTTTATTATAAGATATTACTGACATGACTGCGACACTGTTCTAGATAGAACATCGTAGTTCATACGTCGGGTTTTGTTAAATTTTTGATTAATATTGTTCAAAAAAAAAAAAAAAAAATCTATTTCATAGATTTTTTTTTTTTTTTGCCCCCGTCTGACAGGAAATCTGTTACGGTGTTATTTTTAAATGATGGCGTCTGCTGGGGTTTACCCATGTGCAAACGTTTAGGGGTCATTAGTATTTATAGAATATGTCGATATTTTACGGTATAGTGAACGCGAAATATATGCGGAGATGATGACGCATTCGCGTTGGGTAGGTCACGCCGGGTGACTTGGTTACTGGGCCTTTGTTACGTTATCCGTCAAGCATGAAGGTCGTGTCTTGTAATTCTTCCAAGGAATTAAGGCTGAGTATATAGCCTATATATTTATAGATGAATCGATGTAGACTTCAGGGTCAGTTCGGAAATTAATCTAAGCATAAGATTAATTAAATTAAACTAATAATGGAAGAAGAATCGTATTGTGATTCAATTTGTAGATGTCAAGAACTCATGTGCTCATTTCTGGCTGTTGATTAAACAGCGCATGTATATAGCCACGATGTTCTTCTGACACATTTGTTTTGACACGGACGGACATGAATACTATGCATGTAATTTCCTAATGAACTATGTATGAACTATATCTGGATGTACCACAATGTGAACTGTTCTTCGTGCGTCAATTTGTATTAAATATTGGACTCAATCGAAGGCTTACCACATTCCTTTGATTACGTTTTGATTGCTTCAACTTTGCATTGTTGATGGTCCTTTGACCTGGTGAACTCTTTCTTGTAAAAGTTATAGAAATAAATGGATCAGTTCGTACGGAGCCGGGGTTTGCTTGGACACAAGTGGCGTAACGATAATTAAGCAAGCATCCCAACTGAACTTACAATAATAGAACAAAGGACCCTCCAACACCAGTAAACCACCCACGCAACAGGTATCAGGCAGCCCAGGCAGAGGTAGCTGGCACCAAAAAGAAACATGTAGACAATTATAATGCTCCACAAAATTCTAATAGATTTGACAACAAAGATCAGGGTAACAAGGGTAAGCAAAATTATGATAGGCCACGCAATGATTATAGAAATAAAACCCCACAATTCAATGACAGGAAATATGAGGAAAGAAAACCATTTCATCAAGGTAGATTATATTGTAGATGGTGTAAGAGGGAAGGTGTCATACCAAAGTTTGTATTAGGAAACCTGCTGGATTTGCTGCTATGAAATTGGGGAAAAAGGAAGTAAAGGTAAAACCTACTGGACAGCAGGAACCTTATCACCCCCCAGTGTGTGAAGATGTAGTCTGTAATGGGGTCACCATTAGGTGCCTTTATGATACAGGCTTAGATTTTGATTCTGTCGTGAGTTCGCACTTGGTGAACCCAGATCAGTACACCACAGAAACAGTGGAGATACAAGGGGCGACCAAGGACATACCACTTATGACACTTCCCATTGCCAGGATAACGGTGAAAACTCGCTATGTGGAAGGAGTAATCAGAGCAGCAGTGATCGACGCACCCATCTACCCTCTGATATTGGGGTGTCGTTATGTCTACTTGGGGAATCCCAAGAGACCTGTGGTCTTGGCAGCAGTCCAGACCCGATCACAATCCAGAAAGGAAGAAGATGAACCAATAAATACTCATCCTTACTCTGGTGGACACTTGTTCTATGTGGGGAGAGGCGGTAGCCCTGTCGTCAATCGATTCGAAGCATGTCGCAGAGGCATTACTTACAATATTCACTAGGTTAGGATTCCCGCATCAAATCTTGACTGATAACGGCTAACAGTTCAAGGGGAAACTAACGGAAGAAGTTTTCAGGATCTTCCAAGCCAGGCACTTTCATTGTAGTCCGTATCACCCCCAAGGGAACGGCCAGGTAGAGAGGTTCAACGGGACTCTCATTTCTATCCTGAGAAAGCTGGCACATGAGAAAACTGATACATGGGACCAATACTTGCCCGCTGCGTTGTTTGCGTATCGGGAAGTTCCACATAATTCAACCGGGATGGCACCCGCAACCCTGTTATTTGGGAGGCCAATCAAAGGTCCATTGGAAGCCTTGTTGAGGACGTGGACAGATGAGAAGGCAGAAGAAACTGTTACCTCATCATATCAATATGTGAACGAGCTGACCACTCGTCTTAAAACTGGCTGGAAACTTGCAAATGATAATCTCAGACAAGCCAGGAAAAAAACATGCTGCTTATTTCAATAAGAAAGCTAAGGATAGAGAACTATTTGTGGGAGAGAAGGTGCTTCTTCTACTACCCGGCAGCAATAACAAATTACAAATTGGATGGCAAAGTCCGTATACTGTTCTAGAGAAGGTGTCTAGAACAAATTATAAAATCGACAAGAAGGGGAAAGAGAAAATATATCATGTGAACCTTCTAAAGAAGAATCTGGACAGGGAAATCCAGGAAGGAACACACTTAATGCCCTTGTCGATAGCAACGGGGATGAAAAATGAACCACTCACCTCTCATGAGTACCCCCTGAAAACATGTGAGAACCCTGCACATGTAAAAGTCAGTAACCACCTGACGAAAAAACAGAGGGAACAGGTTCAAAAGGTTCTGACTGATCATACGGACGTGTTAACGGACAAACCGGGGCACACGCATTTGTTGGAATATGATAGGAAACTAGTAGACCCAACACCGATCTGTATGAGAATACACGATCCCGTTTGCCAATGAGAAAGCTTTGAAAGAGGAGATTGAGTACCTATTGAAAGAAGGGATTATTTCTCATAGCGAATCTCCGTATAGTTCTAGTGTGGTTTTGCTGAGAAAACCCTCTGGAGAACATAGACTGTGCATAGATTACAGAAAACTGAATGCTGTCACAGAGAATCAGGTGGATCCATTACCTGACACAAATCAATTATTTGCCAGGCTAAACAAGGCAAAATATTTTTCGAAGGTGGATCTGAGCAAAGGCTATTATCAGATTCCAGTAAAGCCTGAAGTCCGACCTTATTTAGCGTTTAGCACTTCGGAAGGACATTATGAATTCAACATGTTGCCGTTTGGGTTGAAAAATGCTCCGAGTGTGTTTTCTAGGATGATGCGAAAATTGTTGGATCCCCTGAATAACCCATGCATTACAAATTTTATGGATGATATCCTCATTGCTACGGAAACATTTGAGGAACATATTAACTCTTTGACTATGCTGTTTGATAGACTGAGAGAGGCTAATTTGACGGCTAGACCAACAAAATGTTGTATTGGTTGTAAAGAGTTGGAGTTCTTGGGACATACTGTATATCAGGGTAACATGACCCCTGACCCCAAGAACCTCGAGAAATTACAGAGAGCACTGCGGCCACAAACCAAGAAAGATGTGAGATCTTTCGTGTCGTGTGGATTCTATCAGAAATATTAACTCTATTTGTGCTCCTCTGACGGATTTAACTCGCAAGGGAAATCCTGATAGAATTGTTTGGTCAGCCCAGTGTGAATTAGCATACCAAGAGTTAAAGAAAAAACTTACAAGCAAGCCAATCTTGAAATTACCTGATTTGAGTCAGGAATTTGTGGTGAGAAGTGACGCAAGCAATGTAGGCCTGGGGGCTACTTTGTTGCAAAGGTCATCGTCACCAGAGGGGGAGCTGAACCCAGTCGCTTATGCTAGCGGCAAGTTGAACAAAGCGGAGCAAAACTATTCAACAAGCGAGAAAGAATATCTAGCATTAATCTGGGCGATACGAAAATTCCAGATCTATCTATATGGAAGAACATTCGTGGTCCAGACGGATCATCAGCCCCTCGTATTCTTATCACAGGCAAAGCATGAAAACGCTCGTTTATTACGATGGTCGTTACTCCTACAGCCATATTCATTCACTATTGAATACATTCCCGGGTCACAGAACGTGGGTACAGATTTCCTCAGTAGGCATCCCTGTGATCCAATTCACATCATTCATCAGGCGTAAGGAGTTAATTTTATCTATGTGTATCACTGTTGTGGAACTTGCATCAGGCATGTTCTTAAGGGGGGAGATGTGTGATAAAATACATTGATACAGCGATAAAATTATTAATTATAAGTATGAAAGTTAAAATAAGATGATCAGAACTAGAAATAGTAAAGTTGTAACGCGTCTTCTTTCTCGCGCCCGTCATCGCATTGAGATAAGAACGTAGTGTGAAACCTTAATGCCGCGACAGTGGTATTGGACTTTATAACTCGCCCGTCAAGGGTTAACGGTAAAAATTTTGAAAACATCAAGCTTAGTGGTTCCAAGAAAGATAGTAAGAATAAAACAGGGGAGGCATAAACGAACGCATAAAAGTGAGAGAGAGAGAGAGAGAGAGAGAGAGAGAGAGAGAGAGCGAACACATGCCACAAATTGTCAAGCGTTAGATTCTTGGATTAGCTACCCAGGACGACAGTGCGAGACGATACAGTGGCAGGTGTTCGGTAACGTGTCGCAAGCTTTGTAGAATTTAAAAATACCCAGCAAAGTCCAATACTTCTTCTAACTATAGGCACACAGTGGAAATATTTGTTCGTTCTATGGGCATGCAGAGGGACTAAAATAAACACACACGCGTTGCTCTGTCTGCAAATTAGTACATTTGTGACGTCACTAACTTGTTGTTGCTTCAGTTTGAACTACGCGCGAATCGGGAAAGAGATGGCGTGTTTAGGCAAAAATGGAAATTGAAACTACTATGGAAATTTATGAAATTCTTTATTAATAGGTTTAGGATCATAAAAGTTAGCTAGTTTAAGAGCTTATCTTCTCCTGATAAATAATATGTTTAAAAATACAAAATTCCCCAGTAGATAAGAAAGTTATTGACAAAAGACAGTATTGGTTATGACAGATAGACCAACACATGCTCGTCTTGACTTTCACTAACGTTGACTTTTTTTGACACGTCCTTGAAAAGGCAGGAAAAGGGTACATGTATTCTATTGGAGTAGGGGTAGACAAGGGGAGAAAAATTATGGGATGGCTTAACACAAAATATATTTTAGCAGTAGAAATCTAAGAATGAGTGAGAAGAAAACTTGTTATGTCCAAAAATCGAGTCTGCTTTTGCTTTTATTTTCAAAATTCAAAATTGAAAAGCTTAGTCTTCCGATCTGATTGGCCAACGCATTTTATATTATGGAAAACTTAGTTAGGTTTTTGCCATTTTGTAGAAAGCTGTCCCTGAAGCAGGTCGATGTGATCCTAGAAGTTTGACTTTTAATTGTAACTAAAACTAAAAAGTATTTGTCATAGTCTAGCCAGCAGCAAAGCTGAATTTGTGCCATCCATCGCACCTGTGCTTATTTCATTGAATTCTGGTAAGAAGAATATCTATATTATTATGTAATATGTGCAAAGGCAAAAAGTGGGAAAGTGTATGACATACCTAAAGAGACAGTTTGGGTATACCTATTTGATTTATGTTTGAATATTGCATTGTTGTTATTAAAAATTATTATAAGACTAAAGTAGAATAGCAAGCCTCTGTGTTCACTGAACACTGTTGATTGCCTGGAGCGTTTATATTTTGTAATAGAAGAAAATTTTATGCATATAAGGAGATGTACATACTTCTATTAAATTGTGTTGAAGAAGACTATGTAAAATGACAGTGGCGTATCTGCCATATGGACCTGAGGTGTGGTCACAATATGATGTGAGTTCAAAAAAACTTAGGGGCTGGTGCACTTGTAATGCACACGAGGCTGAACCCCATCATGTCATGTAGAGAGTTGAGGGAAAAATATAACAGATATGAAAAGGCCAGGGTGTCTTTTATGTTGCAGGGTTTTATTTCCTGTTACCAGCCGGTGACAGGAAAGCTGAAGTACGAGTGAAGACAGTAACGTCTCCAATACAGCATATTCTGTATCATAATTGTCAAGTGGAGCTCTGAGAGCTGATGTTCTTTACAGAGCCTTATCAACGATTGAATCTTCACGAAGGAAATTTCAGGTTATGTGCTACAATCCGGGAAATCTGACACTTTATCTGGAGAAAACTGTTTCCCTACCAATTAACAGAAACTCTCGGGGAAATGATGACATAAACAGTCTCTCCAATAACTGACTCACATTATTACTTATTACTTAACAGGTTGTGAAACACCTTACGGAACATTTTAATATTAATAGTATTATTGTTGGACCAAGAGTCCTTATTTTCAGCTCACTTTTTCAGTGGAACATACATTTTCTTCAGTTTTAAAATACCTGTCCAAAAGAGATTGCAGGACAGGCACAATAAATTGTACAAAAAAATATTTCCAATTTGAAAACTAAACAACAGAGTTATTAAGATTCTATTAGAGAGTTATACTGTGTTGTTTTGATGTACCATCATTTCATTACATCCCCAAGACACTAGCCACATCAAACACCATACATTAGAAGTAATTTACAGCACCGTGTGAGATCTTGAGAGGTAGCGTTAGGTTTCTTGAGAATTCATCTTCTTCAACCAATAGACTCAAGGTCTTACATAGCTTGACCTCACACAGTTAACACATCTAACTCTATCATTCTTATCTTTTACCATCATAACCTCTCCAGCAAATTAAACTTTGCTACATATATTGTATCGCCAGTGAAGGTGAATAGGATATTTACATTGATTAAAAGCCAGGAACCTAAACGGCTTATATATTGTATTGCCAGGGAAGGTGAAGAGAATATTTACACGATGTTTTTTCCATGATGTGCTTTGAACTGTACCATTGACAGTGAATTGTTTACAATGTGCCTATGTTCTGTATAACCAGGATGTTTACGTTTGATGTGTCGCTTGTACCAGTATAATAAACAGTGTATAGACGTTTCAACCGTCTCTTCATTCTTCTGACTAGGAGGTTTACCAGAGTTCGCAGGGTTACCTGTTATGTGCATTATGGTGTGTGATTGGTCGTGTTTGTTCCAGAACCACATGCATTATCGTCCTTTGACAGCTTCACACACACACCCAGTCGGCCACCTGTAAGCCCGACCTGCTGATCACCTATATCAGCACAGCACATAATAATAATAATATTTTCATTCTTCTGGAAGTACCCGGCGTTGCCCGGTGGTCTCACACCCTTCAACACTATAACTTCAACAGTGATTCCAGAAGTAACAACACCCCGTGCCACCCTTTATCAAGGGTAGACATGACCAGTACTCATGTCCTACCTACTTTATCATTTGTCCCTGCACTGGCTAGTCCAGCGGACGGGCCTACAACAAATTTCCTACATTTTTAGTTGTATATTTCTAAGCTCTCTCTCTCGGTGGAATCTCTAAAATCTCTAGTTCGAACCCGATCTCTCTCTCTCTCTCTCTCTCTCTCTCTCTCTCTCTCTCTTGACCGTGCTAACACCAGTATTTTTACCCCCTCATTTTGCAACTGGCACCCGTTTTTCTCTGCTAATGTGGGAAAGTGTCAGGAGTCCCTGATTTCTGTAAACCTCACAATAGTGTAAAATTTCAGCACGCATTTTGTCGTTCTCACATCCTAGTTTAATGACTCAATTGTACCAGTGCAGGTGTTGTCATGGATAAATGTCCACTGTTTATAGTTACATCTACATTCCTTTTCCTATAAATGTAATAATGTGTCACTCAAAATTACATTACTTTGTCTTTGGGGTGTTATTTAAAAGTGCTCTCTAAAAATGTGAGAACCAATCCATATCAAACTTAAAATAGCTGTCACTCAAAGCTGCCAATAGTATAAAATGCACAGATGGGCAGTACTCAGTGACCCGCACGTGATGCCACCAACAACACGAGCCATGCCTTCTTGTTTTGTTTAAGCGTACTTTTGATTGATAGCTCTCGACCCCAGTGTCAACCATTGCGAACATCCGTTTCAGTTTTGATACAATTAAACGTGAGAAAATACTACTGCATGTTTCGTTCTACTTTATAGTTAAGTTTATGTTTTATTATTGTAACATATATTATCTGAAAACAATGCTCCAGACGGAGCATGCAGCAATGTTGTATTGTTCACTATTTCCCTATTATATGTTAATTTTTTATTGAATAACTCAGATGTAACTATTCATCTGAGCAATGCGTGGTCACACTATTTTTGACAGCGACCATTGTTGATTTTTGCTTTTTATTTAGACTTAAGTGTTAATGCATATTCACAAATAGACTTTAATATTTTAGTACACTGTTGAGATTATCCCTTCACCTATCAATTCTTAAACCTACTTATCCTCTTACTGTACTTTTTCTTAGATCAATTAGAGAGAGAGAGAGAGAGAGAGAGAGAGAGAGAGAGAGAGAGAGAGAGAGAGAGAGAGAGAGAGAGAGAGAGAGAGAGAGTGAGTGAGTGAGTGAAAGTAAGACCTTTGTCGCAAACCGGGAGTGAAAGACTAATTTTAACTCATTGTCTATCTTACTTACTGCACTCGAAATTACCACTTCGTGATTTATATTCATTTTGATATTTTTAGCAGTCCACGGAAACTCCTCTAATTCAAACATTTTCTCAACTTTCCACTCGACAATGCGTTAGATTAAAATATCGATTAAACATCACCACCAGAATTAAGTGATATGCAGTTTGATGTAGACAATTGCCCATAAGTTTGTGTTCTCTTTCACTAATTATCATATCTGTTCTCCTCGTGTTCTTAAATTACCCGATTTACAACTCTGCCAACGGTAATCTTGAGCGAAGGAACATACCTTTAAAGACGCTCATAGTATACTCTAAATTTTGGCCATTGTTGGACCATCACTGCACAGCAGGGAAGACAATCCCGTGACTATATATATATATATATATATATATATATATATATATATATATATATATATATATATATATATATATATATATATACATATATATATATATATACGCATAAGAAAATTCTCACATTGATCACCGCTACAGTAGTTACGCTGAATACACCATCTTAATCTCAGGGAGTTTTTTTTATTTTAATACAGTCCTTCAATAGTATTGTTCTTTTTTTAGTAAATTACTTATTTCTCTTATTTTCCTAATCGAAAAGTGGAGCATTTAATACCACCGGTTCTCTTGGATAGTAATATATTATCTTATCACAAAACCAAATTTGTCATAAAAATTAAGTCTCGCATCATTCTGGAGTGTTTAACAAGAAAGAATATTTCTGAGAAATCCACACAACAACAACTTACTTGAGTGACGTTAGTAGTTACACCTGACACACAAAAGTAGTCATCAATCACGTGACTTTAGCATTATTTGTATTAGCATCCCACACTGATCAAAGTCCAGGATTAAACTTTTGTTCCGTCAGGCTTGTCCTCATCTGAAGATAAATATTTTAGTATTAAACACCAAAGAAAATAACACTGCAGATGTCGATTGGCAGAGAATTGTCCGGATCTTGAGATGCGGTAATGGAGATCGATATTTTGTTACCAAACAAAGGCAGGAAACGGCAAATCTATAAGGAAAAGTCAAGGAAATGTACGAATTAAAACCCTGTAAATGTCAAAGAAAATGTTACGC